>CM060089.1:1692454-2135154 GCA_030522485.1 Stenchaetothrips biformis | reverse complement strand
AATCTTGTCACACGAAACCAGTGCCTTGAAACAAAATCGCATTTTCGCATCGAAATAAGGAGAAATTGGTGGTTTTGGCCTCGCCTATTGATCTAGCATAGTTTCAGGTCGATTGGTGTCACCGACTTGCAAAGCAAGTGCCTCGACCAAAACAAACGCATTTTCGCATAAAAAAAGCGAAAAAGCGTGTATTGGACCTTGCCTGTTGGTCCCGCATAGTTGAAGCCTTATTGGTGACAAAGACTACGAAAGATTAACCATTATCACAAAAAACCAGTGCCTTAAACACAAAGTCGCATTTTTACATCGAAATAGACAGTAATTTAAGGTTTAAGGCCTCATGTCTAAAGAAGCAAGTGTCCAAATCAAAAAGACGCACATTCGCCTAGCAACCAGCTTAAAAGCGTGTTTTCTTGCCTTTTTGTCCCGCATAGTTTCAGGTCGAATAGTGACAGAGACTACAAAAGATCATCATCTATCACAATACTCAAAAGGCTCCAAAACAAAATCGCATTTTCGCATTGGAAAAAGCAGAAGTTAGTGTTTCTTAATCTTTTGTAGCGATTGTCGGTAGTTTTAGCTTGGTTCGAAACAGCAAGTAGAAAAGAGTATTTTCGAGTCACGAGATATGACAAGCCAAAACACAAAATCCTATTCCCGCATGATTTAAGCTACAAAGCATAATTTAAGACCAAGCACAGTTATATTGCACTGTTTTAGCTCGATTCTTGACACTGACTGCAAAAGACACTTCAAACCAAAAAAACACAAGTGCTTGAAACAGAAAGTCGCATTTTCTTCTAGAGATGACCGAAAAAGCGTATTTCTGGGCCTGGCCTTATGATACCGCATAGTTTCGGCTTGATATGTAACAGGTACTTACAAAGATAAATCTTGTCACTCGAAACCAGTGCCTTGAAAACAAAGTCGCATTTTCGCATCGAAATAAGCAGAAATTCAAGGTTTTTTGCCTCGCCTTTTCATCCTGCATATTTTTAGCTCGATTGTTGTCACCGACTTACAAAGCAAGTGCCTCGACCAAAACAAACGCATTTTCGCATAAAAAAAGCGAAAAGCGTGTATTGGAACTTGCCTGCTGGTCCCGCATAGTTTAATCCTGATTGGTGACAAATACTGCGAAAGATTAACCTTTATAACAAGTAACCAGTGCCTTAAACACAAAGTCGCATTTTTACATCGAAATAGACAGTAATTTAAGGTTTAAGGCCTCATGTCTAAAGAAGCAAGTGCCCAAATCACAAATACGCACATTCGCCTAGCAACAAGCTTAAAAGCGTGTTTTTGTGCCTTGACTTTTGGTCCCGCATAGTTTCAGCCCGAATAGTGACAGAAACTACAAAAGATAATCATTATCACAAGAATCAATAGCCTTCAACACAAAATTGCATTTTCGCATAGATAAAACCAGAAGTTAGTTGTTTCTTGACATTTTGTGGCGATTGTCGGTATTTTTAGCTTGATTGGAAACATTCACTAAAAAAGAGAATTCTCGTCCACGAGATATGACAAGCCAAAACACAAAATCTTATTTCCGCATGATTTATGCTAAAAAGCATAATTTAAGACCAAGCATGTTGATATCGCACTGTTTTATCTCGATTCTTGACACTTTACTTTTAAAGACACTTCAAGCCACAAAACACAAGTGCTTGAAACAGAAAGTCGCATTTTCTTCTGAAGATGTCCGAAAAAGCGTGTTTCGGGGCCTTGCTTAATGATACCGCATAGTTTCGGCTTGATATGTATCAGGTACTTGCAAAGATAAATCTTGTCACACGAAACCAGTGCCTTGAAACAAAATCGCATTTTCGCATCGAAATAAGGAGAAATTGGTGGTTTTGGCCTCGCCTATTGATCTAGCATAGTTTCAGGTCGATTGGTGTCACCGACTTGCAAAGCAAGTGCCTCGACCAAAACAAACGCATTTTCGCATAAAAAAAGCGAAAAAGCGTGTATTGGACCTTGCCTGTTGGTCCCGCATAGTTGAAGCCTTATTGGTGACAAAGACTACGAAAGATTAACCATTATCACAAAAAACCAGTGCCTTAAACACAAAGTCGCATTTTTACATCGAAATAGACAGTAATTTAAGGTTTAAGGCCTCATGTCTAAAGAAGCAAGTGCCCAAATCACAAAGACGCACATTCGCCTAGCAACCAGCTTAAAAGCGTGTTTTCTTGCCTTTTGGTCCCGCATAGTTTCAGGTCGAATAGTGACAGAGACTACAAAAGATCATCATCTATCACAATACTCAATAGGCTCCAAAACAAAATCGCATTTTCGCATTGGAAAAAGCAGAAGTTAGTGTTTCTTGACCTTTTGTAGCGATTGTCGGTAGTTTTAGCTTGGTTCGAAACAGCAAGTAGAAAAGAGTATTTTCGAGTCACGAGATATGACAAGCCAAAACACAAAATCCTATTCCCGCATGATTTAAGCTACAAAGCATAATTGAAGACCAAGCACAGTTATATTGCACTGTTTTAGCTCGATTCTTGACACTGACTGCAAAAGACACTTCAAACCAAAAAAAACACAAGTGCTTGAAACAGAAAGTCGCATTTTCTTCTAGAGATGACCGAAAAAGCGTATTTCTGGGCCTGGCCTTATGATACCGCATAGTTTCGGCTTGATATGTAACAGGTACTTACAAAGATAAATCTTGTCACTCGAAACCGGTGCCTTGAAAACAAAGTCGCATTTTCGCATCGAAATAAGCAGAAATTCAAGGTTTTTTGCCTCGCCTTTTTATCCTGCATATTTTTAGCTCGATTGTTGTCACCGACTTACAAAGCAAGTGCCTCGACCAAAACAAACGCATTTTCGCATAAAAAAAGCGAAAAGCGTGTATTGGACTTGCCTGCTGGTCCCGCATAGTTTAATCCTGATTGGTGACAAATACTGCGAAAGATTAACCTTTATCACAAGTAACCAGTGCCTTAAACACAAAGTCGCATTTTTACATCGAAATAGACAGTAATTTAAGAATTAAGGCCTCATGTCTATAGCAGCAAGTGCCCAAATCACAAAGACGCACATTCGCCTAGCAACCAGCTTAAAAGCGTGTTTTCTTGCCTTTTGGTCCCGCATAGTTTCAGGTCAAATAGTGACAGAGACTACAAAAGATCATCATCTATCACAATACTCTATCGGCTCCAAAACAAAATCGCATTTCCGCATTGAAAAAAGCAGAAGTTAGTGTTTCTTGACCTTTTGTATCAATTGTCGGTAGTTTTTGCTTGGTTAGAAACAGCAACTAGAAAAGAGTATTCTCGAGTCACGAGATATGACGAGCCAAAACACAAAATCCTATTTCCGCATTATTTATGCCAAGAAGCATAATTTTAGACAAAGCACAGTTATATCGCACTGTTTTAGCTCGATTCTTGACACTTTACTTTTAAAGACACTTCTAACCACAAAACACAAGTGCTTGAAACAGAAAGTCGCATTTTCTTCTGAAGATGTCCGAAAAAGCGTATATCGGGGCCTGGCCTAATGATCCTCATAGTTTCGGCCTTATTTGCATCAGGAACTTGCAAAGATAAATCTTGTCACACGAAACCAGTGCCTTGAAACAAAGTCGCATTTTCGCATCAAAATAAGCAGAAATTGATGGTTTTGGCCTCGCCTATTGATCGAGCATAGTTTCAGGTCGATTGGTGTCACCAACTTGCAAAGCAAGTGCCTCGACCAAAACAAACGCATTTTTGCATATAAAAAGCGAAAAAGCGTGTATTGGACGTTGCCTTTTGATCCCGCATATTTTTAGCTCGATTGTTGTCACCGACTTGCAAAGCAAGTGCCTCGACCAAAACAAACGCATTTTCGCATAAAAAAAGCGAAAATGCGTGTATTGGACCTTGCCTGTTGGTCCCGCATAGTTGAAGCCTGATTTGTGACAAAGACTACGAAAGATTAACCATTATCACAAAAAACCAGTGCCTTAAACACAAAGTCGCATTGTTACATCGAAATAGACAGTAATTTAAGGTTTAAGGCCTCATGTCTAAAGAAGCAAGTGCCCAAATCAAAAAGACGCACATTCGCCTAGCAACCAGCTTAAAAGCGTGTTTTCTTGCCTTTTGGTCCCGCATAGTTTCAGGTCGAATAGTGACATAGACTACAAAAGATCATCATCGATCACAATACTCTATCGGCTCCAAAACAAAATCGCATTTCCGCATTGAAAAAAGCAGAAGTTAGTGTTTCTTGACCTTTTGTATCGATTGTCGGTAGTTTTAGCTTGGTTCGAAACAGCAAGTAGAAAAGAGTATTTTCGAGTCACGAGATATGACAAGCCGAAACACAAAATCCTATTTCCGCATTATTTATGCCAAACTTCATAATTTATGACCAAGCACAGTTATATCGCACAGTTTTAGCTCGATTCTTGACACTTTACTTTTAAAGACACTTCAAACCACAAAAAACAAGTGCTTGAAACAGAAAGTCGCATTTTCTTCTGCGGAAGTCCGAAAAAGCGTATTTCGGGGCCTGGCCTAATGATACCGCATAGTTTCGGCCTTATTTGTATCAGGTACTTGCAAAGATAAATCTTGTCTTTTTAAGGCCTCATGTCTAAAGAACCAAGTGCCCAAACCACAAAGACGCACATTCGCCTAGCAACAAGCTTAAAAGTGTGTTTTTGTGCCTTGACTTTTGGTTCCGCATAGTTTCACCCCGAATAGTGACAGAAACTACAAAAGATCGTCATAATCACAAGACTCAATAGCCTTCAACACAAAATTGCATTTTCGCAAAGGTGAAAGCAGAAGTTAGTTGTTTCTTGACATTTTGTGGCGATTGTCGGTATTTTTAGCTTGATTGGAAACATTCACTAAAAAAGAGAATTCTCGAGTCACGAGATATGACAAGCCAAAACACAAAATATTATTCCCGCATGATTTATGCTACAAAGCATAATTTAAGACAAGGCACAGTTATATCGCACTGTTTTATCTCGATTCTTGACATTTTACTTTTAAAGACACTTCAAGCCACAAAACACAAGTGCTTGAAACAAAAAATCGCATTTTCTTCTGAAGATGTCCGAAAAAGCGTATATCGGGGCCTTGCCTAATGATCCTCATAGTTTCGGCCTTATTTGTATTGGGGACTTGCAAAGATAAATCTTGTCACACGAAACCAGTGCCTTGAAACAAAGTCGCATTTTCGCATTGAAATAAGCAGAAATTGATGGTTTTGGCCTCGCCTATTGATCTAACGTAGTTTCAGGTCGATTGGTGTCACCGACTTGCAAAGCAAGTGCCTCGACCAAAACAAACGCATTTTCGCATATAAAAAGCGAAAAAGCGTCTATTGGACCTTGCCTGTTGGTCCCTTTTGGTTTAAGCCTGATTTGTGACAAAGACTACGAAAGATTATCCTTTATCACAAGAAACAAGTGCCTTAAACAAAAAGTTGTATTTTTACATTGAAATAGACAGTAATATAAGGTTTAAGGCCTCATGTCTAAAGAAGCATGTGCCCAAATCACAAATACGCACATTCGCCTAGCAACAAGCTTAAAAGCGTGTTTTTGTGCCTTGACTTTTGGTCCCGCATAGTTTCAGCCCGAATAGTGACAGAAACTACAAAAGATAATCATTATCACAAGACTCAATAGCCTTCAACACAAAATTGCATTTTCGCATAGTTAAATTTAGAAGTTAGTCGTTTCTTGACATTTTGTAGCGATTGTCGGTATTTTAAGCTTGATTGGAAACATTCACTAAAAAAGAGAATTCTCGTCCACGAGATATGACAAGCCAAAACACAAAATCTTATTTCCGCATGATTTATGCTAAAAAGCATAATTAAAGACCAAGCATGTTGATATCGCACTGTTTTATCTCGATTCTTGACACTTTACTTTTAAAGACACTTCAAGCCACAAAACACAAGTGCTTGAAACAGAAAGTCGCATTTTCTTCTAGAGATGACCGAAAAAGCGTATTTCTGGGCCTGGCCTTATGATACCACATAGTTTCGGCTTGATATGTAACAGGTACTTACAAAGATAAATCTTGTCACTCGAAACCAGTGCCTTGAAAACTAAGTCGCATTTTCGCATCGAAATAAGCAGAAATTCAAGGTTTTTTTGCCTCGCCTTTTCATCCCGCATATTTTTAGCTCGATTGTTGTCACCGACTTACAAAGCAAGTGCCTCGACCAAAACGAACGCATTTTTGCATAAAAAAAGCGAAATGCGTTTATTGGAACTTGCCTGTTGGTCCCGCATAGTTTAATCCTGATTGGTGACAAATACTGCGAAAGATTAACCTTTATCACAAGTAACCAGTGCCTTAAACACAAAGTCGCATTTTCACATCGAAAATTAAAGGTTTAAGGCCTCATGTATAAATTAGCAAGTGCCCAAAACACAAAGACGCACATTCGCCTGGCAACAAGCCTAAAAGCGTGTTTTCTTGCCTTTTGGTCCCGCATAGTTTCAGCCCGAATAGTGACAGAAACTACAAAAGATAATCATTATCACAAGACTCAATAGCCTTCAACACAAAATTGCATTTTCGCATAGTTAAATTTAGAAGTTAGTCGTTTCTTGACATTTTGTAGCGATTGTCGGTATTTTAAGCTTGATTGGAAACATTCACTAAAAAAGAGAATTCTCGTCCACGAGATATGACAAGCCAAAACACAAAATCTTATTTCCGCATGATTTATGCTAAAAAGCATAATTTAAGACCAAGCATGTTGATATCGCACTGTTTTATCTCGATTCTTGACACTTTACTTTTAAAGACACTTCAAGCCACAAAACACAAGTGCTTGAAACAGAAAGTCGCATTTTCTTCTAGAGATGACCGAAAAAGCGTATTTCTGGGCCTGGCCTTATGATACCACATAGTTTCGGCTTGATATGTAACAGGTACTTACAAAGATAAATCTTGTCACTCGAAACCAGTGCCTTGAAAACTAAGTCGCATTTTCGCATCGAAATAAGCAGAAATTCAAGGTTTTTTTGCCTCGCCTTTTCATCCCGCATATTTTTAGCTCGATTGTTGTCACCGACTTACAAAGCAAGTGCCTCGACCAAAACGAACGCATTTTTGCATAAAAAAAGCGAAATGCGTTTATTGGAACTTGCCTGTTGGTCCCGCATAGTTTAATCCTGATTGGTGACAAATACTGCGAAAGATTAACCTTTATCACAAGTAACCAGTGCCTTAAACACAAAGTCGCATTTTCACATCGAAAATTAAAGGTTTAAGGCCTCATGTATAAATTAGCAAGTGCCCAAAACACAAAGACGCACATTCGCCTGGCAACAAGCCTAAAAGCGTGTTTTCTTGCCTTTTGGTCCCGCATAGTTTCAGGTCGAATAGTGACAGAGACTACAAAAATCATCATCCATCACAATACTCAATAGGCTGCAAAACAAAATCGCATTTTCGCATTGAAAAAAGCAGAGTTAGTGTTACTTGACCTTTAGTAGCGATTGTCGGTAGTTTTAGCTTGGTTAGAAACAGTAACAAGAAAAGAGTATTCTCGAGTCACGAGATATGACGAGCAGAATCAAAAAATTCTATTTCCGCATTATTTATGCTAAAAAGCATAATTTAAAGTGGTTCGGACGAGATTTGGCCTAGTCAAGTGCATCAATTTCGGTGGTATCAAAAAATGATTAAAAATCTCTGTGAGCGTATTTGAAAAAATGAAATGGGTTAATATGACTGTTCTGTAGTCTCTTATTTAATAACTGTTGCCTCGAAACAGCTAAAAGTATTTATTTTCGAATGATTAAGTTGCCCTTTTGACTAGGTTTTACCCTGACGTGAACCTTACGGCGCAATGAGGCAAGGTGCTGTCGTTAGTTTTATTTAGATTTTTTTAGGTGACATCAACTTATTTTTTTCTCGAAACAATAGGTGATAAATCCAATACATAAGTTATTTACAATCGAAAACACGCCGTAATGGGTTAAAGTAACTCGAAAGTGCATCGTTTCGCGTCGTGCGGTTGGCATCAAGCCATTTCCGGTCGGTCCGCCATATTGGTTTAGGCGCTGCGCATGCATCTGTCTCTTGTTGTCTGGCCGTCATCGAGTAAACATCTCCTGCCTGTGCAAACCGGTGCAAACATAAAGTCATTTGGCGTTCGTTATGCCTCCAATACGTGCGAGCAGTGGACGATTTGCGAGGAAAAGTGAAGTTGAGCGTCGCAAGAAGTTTTCGGAGCATGCCAAGGAGTTGAATGCTAACATACAAGCTAAGAAGAAGCTGAAGGCTGAAGATCGACAACTATTGCAGAGTGTTGGGAGTCGTATCATCGACCTGGCTCTTTTAGCTAATAACCTGTGGTGCAAAACTTGTGATGCCCCGCTGATGCTGAAAAACATGGAGAGAGAAGTCCACCGCGGCCTCGCCTCCATCCTCCACGTCCGCTGCGTGACCTGCTTGGACCTCGTGCAAGTTGCAACTTCGAAGCCTGTTCGTGTACCAAACAGCCCTTATCCCTTGTGGTCCGTGAATATGAAAGCAGCGACAGGTATGTAATCAAGGTTGGGCTATGTCAGTGCTCTGTCAGTGACACGTATCAGCACGTGGCCTTTTTAGTCATGGGGAACATAACCTCACCACAATGCACTGTTTTCATTTAGTGCGGTCTTGTTTCAGGTTGTGTAGACAGTGGTGTTGGCCATGAACAGTTCAACACACTCATCACCAGCTTGAACATACCTGCAGTGAATCATCACACCATGAAGCGAGCTGAAGGAAGGGTTGGACCTGCTATTGAGGAACAGGCTAATGAGTCCATCAAGCGAGCGCTGCTGGAGGAGAAAAGACTCACTGTGGAGGCCAACGGGTATGTAGTCATATGTGCACAAAAAGCCAGTATTGCTGTGTTGAAACAAAGAGAAAATTGTGTTTTGTTATGGCTGGGTTTCAGAGCTACAATTGCCAGAGGAGTCCGGATGGGGTCCTAAACGAGCAACTTCCACATTCTCTTGTTAGCTTTGTTTCTGCACTTGTCCATAGCCTAACTAACGAGACAATTTTTTTTTACTGAATTCCTTATTATCTTGTCAGCTAGCAAAGCTCAGCTGTCACTCAGTTTAATTTATTTTATTTTAGTTGTTTGATGTATCATTACTGATTTGCCATCAAGCTAAGCTTGGGTCTCAGCCTAAACCATGTTATTTAAACCCGTACTGTCTTGCCTCAGTTAGCAAACAGACTTCCTCACATTAGTTTCAATTTATTAAAGAAGGCAGTGGCTGCAAGCCTGCCTTCCTTTTTTTTCATATGTACATAGTGCACATTTTACTGAAAACAAGCTGGAGAAACTAAGCAACACATTTTCTCATCACTCATCACTTGTCATCATTCGTCACTTTCAACCTCAGCACACGACTGTAAGTCATTGGTCATTGCACGCACCCTGCCAATGCTCTTGCTCACACACGAGTAATTCCTGTACTAATTTGTTATGTTATTTGTTATGTTATTTGTTATGTTATTTGTCATGTTATTTGTTATGTTGTAGCTGTTCACCTGGTGAAGACTCAGAAGCAGACCCAGATGATCCCGGCACACCGAAAAATTCTAAAGAAGTTGATTATTTGAACGATCCTACTGCCAATCCTAGTATTGGGCTTATCTCTGAGTACGATTGGGGGTGGGACAAGCGTGGTTCTGGTCATGACTACAACAGCAAGTCTGGTAAGTATGTTGATTTGAGTCCTTTTTTTCCTTTTATTTGGCCCTGTTCAATGTTTTATTTCTTTCCAGGCAGAGGAGCAGCAATTGGTTATAGAACCAAGAAAATCATTGCAGTCAGTGTGAAGAGTGTTGCCTGTGCCATGTGCAATGCTGGGCACCCACCAGAGGACCACGACTGCAGGAAGAACCACACAGGCAGTGCTAAGTCCATGGAGCCGCAGGGAGCTGTAGACTTGATGGTGCACAACAAGGTCTGGGAAGAGGCTGGTGTGCACCTGGACACTCTCATTGGGGACGAAGACGCTTCAACATTTTCCAGAGTTCAGCAGCAGACTAAGCATGAAGTCAAGAAATGGGTCGACCTCAATCACTGCCGGAATGGTTTCAGAAATAGGCTGTACAAAATGAAGAGCAGGTTCTCATTCCTCAGCCCCAAATGCATCAAGTACCTGAGGAAATGTCTCGCTTATGCTATTCGCCAGAACAAGGACAAACCAGCTGAACTTGCAAATGCCATCCGCAACATAGCAAATCATGTTTTTGGAGAACACGACAACTGTGGGGATTGGTGCAATGCCAGAGGAAAGAGTACGTACTACTTCAAGAGCTTGCCCAGAGGTCAATGTTGGACTGGTGGCCCTGAGGACCCTTGGCGCCAAGCCTTCACCAAGCTGCTTGACGACTTTGCAAAGAAAGCTGAGCGCATTGCACCATGTGCCTCATCTCAGAACTGTGAGTCCTTCAATCAAATGGTTATAACGAGGGCACCCAAGTCCAGATTTTATGCTTCCACTCCTGCGCTGAGCTACCGTGTGCATGCAGCTGTGCTTCAAAAAAATGAAGGGGCAAATCATCTGAGCGGAGTCTATACCAGTTGTGACATTCCCCCTGGAATCAACACTGCAAAGTATCGAGCCCAGGTTGAGAAGGTACGAGAGAGAAAAGCAAATAGACTGCACACATTGGAGTTCAAGAGACGACGCCTAGAGCTGCAGCTTGCGCGAAGTGCTGATGATGGGGATGGTTTTGACTATGTGAGTGGCATGGCATCGACAATGGCGAGGGCTGTGGCTGCTACAACAGCTGCTGCAACTGACATCAGCGGTGCTTGGATACCTGAGGAAGTGGCTTTGGCGGAAGATTGTGCTGTGGTTATTATTGACACGGAGACAACTGGGTTTCAAGACCCGGAACTAGTGCAGTTGGCAGCCAAGTGTGGAAGTGAAACATTCAGTAGGTACATGATCCCAACAAAGAAAATATCACCTAAGGCGGAAGAAATATCAGGTCTGAGCGTAAGGGGAGGTGATTTGTACTGGCACACAGATAAGATGTGCACAACGCCTCCTGCCACTGTTGCCTCTGAGTTTCTGGAGTTTCTGTCAAAGCAACGTAGCCAAGTTGTGCTCGTGGGTCATAATGCACTCCGCTTTGACATCCCCATCATCCTCAAGTTTATGAAATGTCATGGCCTTGCTCGAGCAATGTGCTCCCTGGTTTATGGCTTGACGGAAACAATGCAAGTATTGAAGCAGGGCAAGGGTCAGTCGGTCAAACAAGAGGAACTGGCCAAAAGGTTTTTGACTGGACCAGAGTGGAACGGAATCCTCAAAGGTGCGCACAATGCAGCAGTAGATTGCCTTGTTCTGGATGGCCTTCTGCGTCACTTTAAATTTGACAATGCTAAGCTAATAGCAGCAAGCACCACAATGAAGTCATACATGGAAAGGCAAGCCAGGGCAAGAAAGGGTAAATTAAATTTACCTAATCTGTCTCCCTTGAAGTCTTATGTGTCTGCTGGAATGCTTAGCAAGATGGCGAAGCACGGCATCACTATCGAAGAATTGAAGAATGAGTGGATCTTGCACCAGCGTCAAGGAATTGAAGTTTGCCTTGGAATCAGTGTGGACGGCAAGCCAAGAGTGACAAAAACAAAACCAATTGTGGACAAGGTTTGTGAATGTATTGAGAAGTTGTGTGAAGGTTCTGAGTGATAGAATAAATGATGAAGTGTGGCTGGAAGATTTTTTGGAAATATGTGTGTGATGAGTGTGGTGAGTTTGTTTCTTAGTAAAATTCTACATCTGTAATATTCCATCGTGTGAAATGTGTAATACAACTACATCTGTTTACTGTATAAGTTTATGTTCTGCCAAACAAATGTGTTTTATTTTCTGTGTAAAAAAAAACCACTGAACTCCATTAAAAAAAAAACAACTTCTTGTTTAAAAAAAATTTGTTTCATTTACCCTTTTACCTCTCTTTTCCCAAACGAATCCATCTTCAGCACCTTGTCTCAGTCTCAGTCAATTTAAAGCCCCACTCTCCCAAGTATCAATATTTGAAGCAAAGTCCATATATTTTTCTGAACAGAGGCAACATTTTACTAATGAAACTTACAATATCGAAAGTCTGATTTACCTCATTTACTTCATTTTGGCAACGTTTTGTAAGGTTGTCCCGTCTAGTTGTGGGGAGAACAGAACATTCGTCCCGGAGAACGGACTCAGTGCATGAACTCAGCGCTTCAAACTGTGGCGCCACTGGGCGCGCCACGAAGCTTCCGGCCCGCAGCCGAGCGCGGCCGATCGGCGCGCGTCTCATCATGGCCGCCCGCCCCAAATCGGCCCGTTTTCAGGGACATTTATTATGTTTTCTCACGAACCAGACGGTAAAAAGTCTTTAAACGTTGCAAAAACGTAGAAAAGAGTATAAGCTTCCATCTGGTTAGTTTTCTTTTAAACTATTATTGGTTTATTTAGTCACAGTTTTGAATTAACTAGTGTCGCGGGACCCCTGTCCCATAAGAGCCCATGTAAAATACCCCAACTTTTAAGTTGTTATTTCTCTGAAACGGTACGGTAAAAAGTGTTCAAACTTCGGCAGGACGTAAAACACGCACTAGACTTTCGATACTGAAAGTTGTGAGAGAAAAATGTTGGTAGTCCAATCTCGTCCGAACCACTTTAAGGCCAAGCATAGTTATATCGCACTGTTTTAGCTCGATTCTTGACACTTTACTTTTAAAGACACTTCAAGCCACAAAACACAAGTGCTTGAAACAGAAAGTCGCATTTTCTTCTGAAGATGTCCGAAAAAGCGTATTTCAAGGGCCTGGCCTAATAATACCGCAGAGTTTCGGCCTTATTTGTATCGGGTAGTTGCAAAGATAAATCTTGTCACACGAAACCAGTGCCTTGAAACAAAGTCGCATTTTCGCATCGAAATAAGCAAAAATTGATGGTTTTGGCCTCGCCTATTGATCTAGCGTAGTTTCAGGTCGATTGGTGTCACCGACCTGCAAAGCAAGTGCCTCGACCGAAACAAACGCATTTTCGCATAAAAAAAGCGAGAAAGCGTGTATTGGACCTTGCCTGTTGGTCCCTTATAGTTTAAGCCTGATTAGTGACAAAGACTTCGAAAGATTATCCTTTATCACAATTAACCAGTGCCTTAAACACATAGTTGTATTTTCACATTGAAATAAACAGTAATTTAAGGTTTAAGGCCTCATGTCTAAAGATGCATGTGCCCAAATCACAAAGACGCACATTCGCCTAGCAACAAGCTTAAAAAACAAGCTTAAAAGCGTGTTTTTCTGCCTTGACTTTTAGTCTGGCATAGTTTCAGCCCGAATAGTGATAGAAACTACAAAAGATAATCATTTTCACAAGAATCAATAGCCTTCAACACAAAATTGCATTTTCGCATAGATAAAACCAGAAGTTAGTCGTTTCTTGAAATTTTGTAGCGATTGTCGGTATTTTTAGTTTGATTGGTAACATTCACTAAAAAAGAGAATTCTCGTCCACGAGATATGACAAGCCAAAACACAAAATCTTATTCCCGCATGATTTATGCTAAAAAGCATAATTTAAGACCAAGCACAGTTATATCGCACTGTGTTAGCTCGATTCTTGACACTGACTGCAAAAGACACTTCAAACCAAAAAACACAAGTGCTTGAAACAGACAGTCGCATTTTCTTCTAGAGATGGCCGAAAAAGCGTATTTCTGGGCCTGGCCTTATGATACCGCATAGTTTCGGCTTGATATGTAACAGGTACTTACAAAGATAAATCTTGTCACTCGAAACAAGTGCCTTGAAAACAAAGTCGCATTTTCGCATCGAACTAAGCAGAAATTCAAGGTTTTTGGCCTCGCCTTTTGATCCCGCATATTTTTAGCTCGATTGTTGTCACCGATTTGCAAAGCAAGTGCTTCGACCAAAACAAACGCATTTTCGCATAAAAAAAGCGAAAATGCGTGTATTGGACCTTGCCTGTTGGTCCCGCATAGTTGAAGCCTGATTTGTGACAAAGACTACGAAAGATTAACCATTATCACAAAAAACCAGTGCCTTAAACACAAAGTCGCATTTTTACATCGAAATAGACAGTAATTTAAGGTTTAAGGCCTCATGTCTAAAGAAGCAAGTGCCCAAATCACAAAGACGCACATTCGCCTAGCAACCAGCTTAAAAGCGTGTTTTCTTGCCTTTTGGTCCCGCATAGTTTCAGGTCGAATAGTGACATAGACTACAAAAGATCATCATCTATCACAATACTCAATAGGCTCCAAAACAAAATCGCATTTTCGCATTGAAAAAAGCAGAAGTTAGTGTTTCTTGACCTTTTGTATCGATTGTCGGTAGTTTTAGCTTGGTTCGAAACAGCAAGTAGAAAAGAGTATTTTCGAGTCACGAGATATGACAAGCCAAAACACAAAATCCTATTCCCGCATGATTTAAGCTACAAAGCATAATTTAAGACCAAGCACAGTTATATTGCACTGTTTCAGCTCGATTCTTGACACTGACTGCAAAAGACACTTCAAATCAAAAAAACACACGTGCTTGAAACAGAAAGTCGCATTTTCTTCTAGAGATGACCGAAAAAGCGTATTTCTGGGCCTGGCCTTATGATACCGCATAGTTTCGGCTTGATATGTAACAGGTACTTACAAAGATAAATCTTGTCACTCGAAACCGGTGCCTTGAAAACAAAGTCGCATTTTCGCATCGAAATAAGCAGAAATTCAAGGTTTTTTGCCTCGCCTTTTTATCCTGCATATTTTTAGCTCGATTGTTGTCACCGACTTACAAAGCAAGTGCCTCGACCAAAACAAACGCATTTTCGCATAAAAAAAGCGAAAAGCGTGTATTGGACTTGCCTGCTGGTCCCGCATAGTTTAATCCTGATTGGTGACAAATACTGCGAAAGATTAACCTTTATCACAAGTAACCAGTGCCTTAAACACAAAGTCGCATTTTTATATCGAAATAGACAGTAATTTAAGGTTTAAGGCCTCATGTCTATAGCAGCAAGTGCCAAAATCACAAAGACGCACATTCGCCTAGCAACCAGCTTAAAAGCGTGTTTTCTTGCCTTTTGGTCCCGCATAGTTTCAGGTCGAATAGTGACAGAGACTACAAAAGATCATCATCTATCACAATACTCTATCGGCTCCAAAACAAAATCGCATTTCCGCATTGAAAAAAGCAGAAGTTAGTGTTTCTTGACCTTTTGTATCAATTGTCGGTAGTTTTTGCTTGGTTAGAAACAGCAACTAGAAAAGAGTATTCTCGAGTCACGAGATATGACGAGCCAAAACACAAAATCCTATTTCCGCATTATTTATGCCAAGAAGCATAATTTTAGACAAAACACAGTTATATCGCACTGTTTTAGCCCGATTCTTGACACTTTACTTTTAAAGACACTTCTAACCACAAAACACAAGTGCTTGAAACAGAAAGTCGCATTTTCTTCTGAAGATGTCCGAAAAAGCGTATATCGGGGCCTGGCCTAATGATCCTCATAGTTTCGGCCTTATTTGCATCAGGAACTTGCAAAGATAAATCTTGTCACACGAAACCAGTGCCTTGAAACAAAGTCGCATTTTCGCATCAAAATAAGCAGAAATTGATGGTTTTGGCCTCGCCTATTGATCTAGCATAGTTTCAGGTCGATTGGTGTCACCAACTTGCAAAGCAAGTGCCTCGACCAAAACAAACGCATTTTTGCATATAAAAAGCGAAAAAGCGTGTATTGGACGTTGCCTTTTGATCCCGCATATTTTTAGCTCGATTGTTGTCACCGACTTGCAAAGCAAGTGCCTCGACCAAAACAAACGCATTTTCGCATAAAAAAAGCGAAAATGCGTGTATTGGACCTTGCCTGTTGGTCCCGCATAGTTGAAGCCTGATTTGTGACAAAGACTACGAAAGATTAACCATTATCACAAAAAACCAGTGCCTTAAACACAAAGTCGCATTTTTACATCGAAATAGACAGTAATTTAAGGTTTAAGGCCTCATGTCTAAAGAAGCAAGTGCCCAAATCAAAAAGACGCACATTTGCCTAGCAACCAGCTTAAAAGCGTGTTTTCTTGCCTTTTGGTCCCGCATAGTTTCAGGTCGAATAGTGACATAGACTACAAAAGATCATCATCGATCACAATACTCTATCTGCTCCAAAACAAAATCGCATTTCCGCATTGAAAAAAGCAGAAGTTAGTGTTTCTTGACATTTTGTATCGATTGTCGGTAGTTTTAGCTTGGTTCGAAACAGCAAGTAGAAAAGAGTATTTTCGAGTCACGAGATATGACAAGCCGAAACACAAAATCCTATTTCCGCATTATTTATGCCAAACTTCATAATTTAAGACCAAGCACAGTTATATCACACAGTTTTAGCTCGATTCTTGACACTTTACTTTTAAAGACACTTCTAACCACAAAAAACAAGTGCTTGAAACAAAAAATCGCATTTTCTTCTGAAGATGTCCGAAAAAGCGTATATCGGGGCCTTGCCTAATGATCCTCATAGTTTCGGCCTTATTTGTATCGGGGACTTGCAAAGATAAATCTTGTCACACGAAACCAGTGCCTTGAAACAAAGTCGCATTTTCGCATTGAAATAAGCAGAAATTGATGGTTTTGGCCTCGCCTATTAATCTAGCATAGTTTCAGGTCGATTGGTGTCACCGACTTGCAAAGCAAGTGCCTCGACCAAAACAAACGCATTTTCGCATACAAAGAGCGAAAAAGCGTCTATTGGACCTTGCCTGTTGGTCCCTTATAGTTTAAGCCTGATTTGTGACAAAGACTACGAAAGATTATCCTTTATCACAAGAAACAAGTGCCTTAAACAAAAAGTTGTATTTTTACATTGAAATAGACAGTAATTTAAGGTTTAAGGCCTCATGTCTAAAGAAGCATGTGCCCAAATGACAAATACGCACATTCGCCTAGCAACAAGCTTAAAAGCGTGTTTTTGTGCCTTGACTTTTGGTCCCGCATAGTTTCAGCCCGAATAGTGACAGAAACTACAAAAGATAATCATTATCACAAGACTCAATAGCCTTCAACACAAAATTGCATTTTCGCATAGTTAAATTTAGAAGTTAGTCGTTTCTTGACATTTTGTAGCGATTGTCGGTATTTTAAGCTTGATTGGAAACATTCACTAAAAAAGAGAATTCTCGTCCACGAGATATGACAAGCCAAAACACAAAATCTTATTTCCGCATGATTTATGCTAAAAATCATAATTTAAGACCAAGCATGTTGATATCGCACTGTTTTATCTCGATTCTTGACACTTTACTTTTAAATTCACTTCAAGCCACAAAACACAAGTGCTTGAAATAGAAAGTCGCATTTTCTTCTAGAGATGACCGAAAAAGCGTGTTTCGGGGCCTTGCTTAATGATACCGAATAGTTTCGGCTTGATATGAATCAGGTACTTGCAAAGATAAATCTTGTCACACGAAACCAGTGCCTTGAAACAAAGTCGCATTTTCGCATCGAAATAAGGAGAAATTGGTGGTTTTGGCCTCGCCTATTGATCTAGCATAGTTTCAGGTCGATTGGTGTCACCGACTTGCAAAGCAAGTGCCTCGACCAAAACAAACGCATTTTCGCATAAAAAAGCGAAAAAGCGTGTATTGGACCTTGCCTGTTGGTCCCGCATAGTTGAAGCCTGATTGGTAACAAAGACTACGAAAGATTAACCATTATCACAAAAAACCAGTGCCTTAAACACAAAGTCGCATTTTTACATCGAAATAGACAGTAATTTAAGGTTTAAGGCCTCATGTCTAAAGAAGCAAGTGCCCAAATCACAAAGACAGACATTCGCCTAGCAACCGGCTTAAAAGCGTGTTTTCTTGCCTTTTGGTCCCGCATAGTTTCAGGTCGAATAGTGACATAGACTACAAAAGATCATCATCTATCACAATACTCAATAGGCTCCAAAACAAAATCGCATTTTCGCATTGAAAAAAGCAGAAGTTAGTGTTTCTTGACCTTTTGTATCGATTGTCGGTAGTTTTAGCTTGGTTCGAAACAGCAAGTAGAAAAGAGTATTTTCGAGTCACGAGATATGACAAGCCAAAACACAAAATCCTATTCCCGCATGATTTAAGCTACAAAGCATAATTTAAGACCAAGCACAGTTATATTGCACTGTTTCAGCTCGATTCTTGACACTGACTGCAAAAGACACTTCAAATCAAAAAAACACACGTGCTTGAAACAGAAAGTCGCATTTTCTTCTAGAGATGACCGAAAAAGCGTATTTCTGGGCCTGGCCTTATGATACCGCATAGTTTCGGCTTGATATGTAACAGGTACTTACAAAGATAAATCTTGTCACTCGAAACCGGTGCCTTGAAAACAAAGTCGCATTTTCGCATCGAAATAAGCAGAAATTCAAGGTTTTTTGCCTCGCCTTTTTATCCTGCATATTTTTAGCTCGATTGTTGTCACCGACTTACAAAGCAAGTGCCTCGACCAAAACAAACGCATTTTCGCATAAAAAAAGCGAAAAGCGTGTATTGGACTTGCCTGCTGGTCCCGCATAGTTTAATCCTGATTGGTGACAAATACTGCGAAAGATTAACCTTTATCACAAGTAACCAGTGCCTTAAACACAAAGTCGCATTTTTATATCGAAATAGACAGTAATTTAAGGTTTAAGGCCTCATGTCTATAGCAGCAAGTGCCAAAATCACAAAGACGCACATTCGCCTAGCAACCAGCTTAAAAGCGTGTTTTCTTGCCTTTTGGTCCCGCATAGTTTCAGGTCGAATAGTGACAGAGACTACAAAAGATCATCATCTATCACAATACTCTATCGGCTCCAAAACAAAATCGCATTTCCGCATTGAAAAAAGCAGAAGTTAGTGTTTCTTGACCTTTTGTATCAATTGTCGGTAGTTTTTGCTTGGTTAGAAACAGCAACTAGAAAAGAGTATTCTCGAGTCACGAGATATGACGAGCCAAAACACAAAATCCTATTTCCGCATTATTTATGCCAAGAAGCATAATTTTAGACAAAACACAGTTATATCGCACTGTTTTAGCTCGATTCTTGACACTTTACTTTTAAAGACACTTCTAACCACAAAACACAAGTGCTTGAAACAGAAAGTCGCATTTTCTTCTGAAGATGTCCGAAAAAGCGTATATCGGGGCCTGGCCTAATGATCCTCATAGTTTCGGCCTTATTTGCATCAGGAACTTGCAAAGATAAATCTTGTCACACGAAACCAGTGCCTTGAAACAAAGTCGCATTTTCGCATCAAAATAAGCAGAAATTGATGGTTTTGGCCTCGCCTATTGATCTAGCATAGTTTCAGGTCGATTGGTGTCACCAACTTGCAAAGCAAGTGCCTCGACCAAAACAAACGCATTTTTGCATATAAAAAGCGAAAAAGCGTGTATTGGACGTTGCCTTTTGATCCCGCATATTTTTAGCTCGATTGTTGTCACCGACTTGCAAAGCAAGTGCCTCGACCAAAACAAACGCATTTTCGCATAAAAAAAGCGAAAATGCGTGTATTGGACCTTGCCTGTTGGTCCCGCATAGTTGAAGCCTGATTTGTGACAAAGACTACGAAAGATTAACCATTATCACAAAAAACCAGTGCCTTAAACACAAAGTCGCATTTTTACATCGAAATAGACAGTAATTTAAGGTTTAAGGCCTCATGTCTAAAGAAGCAAGTGCCCAAATCAAAAAGACGCACATTTGCCTAGCAACCAGCTTAAAAGCGTGTTTTCTTGCCTTTTGGTCCCGCATAGTTTCAGGTCGAATAGTGACATAGACTACAAAAGATCATCATCGATCACAATACTCTATCTGCTCCAAAACAAAATCGCATTTCCGCATTGAAAAAAGCAGAAGTTAGTGTTTCTTGACATTTTGTATCGATTGTCGGTAGTTTTAGCTTGGTTCGAAACAGCAAGTAGAAAAGAGTATTTTCGAGTCACGAGATATGACAAGCCGAAACACAAAATCCTATTTCCGCATTATTTATGCCAAACTTCATAATTTAAGACCAAGCACAGTTATATCACACAGTTTTAGCTCGATTCTTGACACTTTACTTTTAAAGACACTTCTAACCACAAAAAACAAGTGCTTGAAACAGAAAGTCGCATTTTCTTCTGCAGATGTCCGAAAAAGCGTATTTCGGGGCCTGGCCTAATGATACCGCATAGTTTCGGCCTTATTTGTATCAGGTACTTGCAAAGATAAATCTTGTCTTTTTAAGGCCTCATGTCTAAAGAACCAAGTGCCCAAACCACAAAGACGCACATTCGCCTAGCAACAAGCTCAAAAGTGTGTTTGTGTGCCTTGACTTTTGGTTCCGCATAGTTTCAGCCCGAATAGTGACAGAAACTACAAAAGATCATCATAATCACAAGACTCAATAGCCTTCAACACAAAATTGCATTTTCGCAAAGGTGAAAGCAGAAGTTAGTTGTTTCTTGACATTTTGTGGCGATTGTCGGTATTTTTAGCTTGATTGGAAACATTCACTAAAAAAGAGAATTCTCGAGTCACGAGATATGACAAGCCAAAACACAAAATCTTTTTTCCGCGTGATTTATGCTAATAAGCATAATCTAAGACCAAGCATAGTGATATCGCACTGTTTTATCTCGATTCTTGACATTTTACTTTCAAAGACACTTCAAGCCATAAAACACAAGTGCTTGAAACAAAAAATCGCATTTTCTTCTGAAGATGTCCGAAAAAGCGTATATCGGGGCCTTGCCTAATGATCCTCATAGTTTCGGCCTTATTTGTATCGGGGACTTGCAAAGATAAATCTTGTCACACGAAACCAGTGCCTTGAAACAAAGTCGCATTTTCGCATTGAAATAAGCAGAAATTGATGGTTTTGGCCTCGCCTATTAATCTAGCATAGTTTCAGGTCGATTGGTGTCACCGACTTGCAAAGCAAGTGCCTCGACCAAAACAAACGCATTTTCGCATATAAAAAGCGAAAAAGCGTGTATTGGACCTTGCCTGTTGGTCCCTTATAGTTTAAGCCTGATTTGTGACAAAGACTACGAAAGATTATCCTTTATCACAAGAAACAAGTGCCTTAAACAAAAAGTTGTATTTTTACATTGAAATAGACAGTAATATAAGGTTTAAGGCCTCATGTCTAAAGAAGCATGTGCCCAAATCACAAATACGCACATTCGCCTAGCAACAAGCTTAAAAGCGTGTTTTTGTGCCTTGACTTTTGGTCCCGCATAGTTTCAGCCCGAATAGTGACAGAAACTACAAAAGATAATCATTATCACAAGACTCAATAGCCTTCAACACAAAATCGCATTTCCGCATTGAAAAAAGCAGAAGTTAGTGTTTCTTGACATTTTGTATCGATTGTCGGTAGTTTTAGCTTGGTTCGAAACAGCAAGTAGAAAAGAGTATTTTCGAGTCACGAGATATGACAAGCCGAAACACAAAATCCTATTTCCGCATTATTTATGCCAAACAGCATAATTTAAGACCAAGCACAGTTATATCGCACAGTTTTAGCTCGATTCTTGACACTTTACTTTTAAAGACACTTCAAACCACAAAAAACAAGTGCTTGAAACAGAAAGTCGCATTTTCTTCTGCAGATGTCCGAAAAAGCGTATTTCGGGGCCTGGCCTAATGATACCGCATAGTTTCGGCCTTATTTGTATCAGGTACTTGCAAAGATAAATCTTGTCTTTTTAAGGCCTCATGTCTAAAGAACCAAGTGCCCAAACCACAAAGACGCACATTCGCCTAGCAACAAGCTTAAAAGTGTGTTTTTGTGCCTTGACTTTTGGTCCCGCATAGTTTCAGCCCGAATAGTGACAGAAACTACAAAAGATAATCATTATCACAAGACTCAATAGCCTTCAACACAAAATTGCATTTTCGCAAAGGTGAAAGCAGAAGTTAGTCGTTTCTGGACATTTTGTGGCGAATGTCGGTATTTTTAGCTTGATTGGAAACATTCACTAAAAAAGAGAATTCTCGAGTCACGAGATATGACAAGCCAAAACACAAAATCTTATTTCCGCGTGATTTATGCTAATAAGCATAATCTAAGACCAAGCATAGTGATATCGCACTGTTTTATCTCGATTCTTGACATTTTACTTTTAAAGACACTTCAAGCCACAAAACACAAGTGCTTGAAACAAAAAATCGCATTTTCTTCTGAAGATGTCCGAAAAAGCGTATATCGGGGCCTTGCCTAATGAACCTCATAGTTTCGGCCTTATTTGTATCGGGGACTTGCAAAGATAAATCTTGTCACACGAAACCAGTGCCTTGAAACAAAGTCGCATTTTCGCATTGAAATAAGCAGAAATTGATGGTTTTGGCCTCGCCTATTAATCTAGCATAGTTTCAGGTCGATTGGTGTCACCGACTTGCAAAGCAAGTGCCTCGACCAAAACAAACGCATTTTCGCATATAAAGAGCGAAAAAGCGTCTATTGGACCTTGCCTGTTGGTCCCTTATAGTTTAAGCCTGATTTGTGACAAAGACTACGAAAGATTATCCTTTATCACAAGAAACAAGTGCCCTAAACAAAAAGTTGTATTTTTACATTGAAATAGACAGTAATATAAGGTTTAAGGCCTCATGTCTAAAGAAGCATGTGCCCAAATGACAAATACGCACATTCGCCTAGCAACAAGCTTAAAAGCGTGTTTTTGTGCCTTGACTTTTGGTCCCGCATAGTTTCAGCCCGAATAGTGACAGAAACTACAAAAGATAATCATTATCACAAGACTCAATAGCCTTCAACACAAAATTGCATTTTCGCATAGTTAAATTTAGAAGTTAGTCGTTTCTTGACATTTTGTAGCGATTGTCGGTATTTTAAGCTTGATTGGAAACATTCACTAAAAAAGAGAATTCTCGTCCACGAGATATGACAAGCCAAAACACAAAATCTTATTTCCGCATGATTTATGCTAAAAAGCATAATTTAAGACCAAGCATGTTGATATCGCACTGTTTTATCTCGATTCTTGACATTTTACTTTTAAAGACACTTCAAGCCACAAAACACAAGTGCTTGAAATAGAAAGTCGCATTTTCTTCTGAAGATGTCCGAAAAAGCGTGTTTCGGGGCCTTGCTTAATGATACCGAATAGTTTCGGCTTGATATGAATCAGGTACTTGCAAAGATAAATCTTGTCACACGAAACCAGTGCCTTGAAACAAAATCGCATTTTCGCATCGAAATAAGGAGAAATTGGTGGTTTTGGACTCGCCTAT
This sequence comes from Stenchaetothrips biformis, assembly GCA_030522485.1. NCBI lineage: Eukaryota > Metazoa > Arthropoda > Insecta > Thysanoptera > Thripidae > Stenchaetothrips > Stenchaetothrips biformis. Next base: position 2,111,876 of record CM060089.1, on the reverse strand, counting down.
TGATCTAGCATAGTTTCAGGTCGATTGGTGTCACCGACTTGCAAAGCAAGTGCCTCGACCAAAACAAACGCATTTTCGCATAAAAAAGCGAAAAAGCGTGTATTGGACCTTGCCTGTTGGTCCCGCATAGTTGAAGCCTGATTGGTAACAAAGACTACGAAAGATTAACCATTATCACAAAAAACCAGTGCCTTAAACACAAAGTCGCATTTTTACATCGAAATAGACAGTAATTTAAGGTTTAAGGCCTCATGTCTAAAGAAGCAAGTGCCCAAATCACAAAGACGGACATTCGCCTAGCAACCAGCTTAAAAGCGTGTTTTCTTGCCTTTTGGTCCCGCATAGTTTCAGGTCGAATAGTGACATAGACTACAAAAGATCATCATCTATCACAATACTCAATAGGCTCCAAAACAAAATCGCATTTTCGCATTGAAAAAAGCAGAAGTTAGTGTTTCTTGACCTTTTGTATCGATTGTCGGTAGTTTTAGCTTGGTTCGAAACAGCAAGTAGAAAAGAGTATTTTCGAGTCACGAGATATGACAAGCCAAAACACAAAATCCTATTCCCGCATGATTGAAGCTACAAAGCATAATTTAAGACCAAGCACAGTTATATTGCACTGTTTTAGCTCGATTCTTGACACTGACTGCAAAAGACACTTCAAATCAAAAAAACACACGTGCTTGAAACAGAAAGTCGCATTTTCTTCTAGAGATGACCGAAAAAGCGTATTTCTGGGCCTGGCCTTATGATACCGCATAGTTTCGGCTTGATATGTAACAGGTACTTACATGATGATCTTTTGTAGTCTCTGTCACTATTCGACCTGAAACTATGCGGGACCAAAAGGCAAGAAAACACGCTTTTAAGCTGGTTGCTAGGCGAATGTGCGTCTTTGTGATTTGGGCACTTGCTGCTATAGACATGAGGCCTTAATTCTTAAATTACTGTCTATTTCGATGTAAAAATGCGACTTTGTGTTTAAGTCACTGGTTACTTGTGATAAAGGTTAATCTTTCGCAGTATTTGTCACCAATCAGGATTAAACTATGCGGGACCAGCAGGCAAGTCCAATACACGCTTTTCGCTTTTTTTATGCGAAAATGCGTTTGTTTTGGTCGAGGCACTTGCTTTGTAAGTCGGTGACAACAATCGAGCTAAAAATATGCAGGATAAAAAGGCGAGGCAAAAAACCTTGAATTTCTGCTTATTTCGATGCGAAAATGCGACTTTGTTTTCAAGGCACCGGTTTCGAGTGACCTGCAACTGAAAGACTTTGTTTGTCGTGCATCAATGTCATTTTTTAATGTGACAGGCATTTCAGCAAATTTCATAGAGAAAGACCCCACTGAGTGGGAAAGTGATGAAAATTACCAGAAAGGTGCACATATTGTACGGCACTTCAAGGTTGTCAATGACGCTGCTGAACGGGGAGTTGCTCTTGTCTCGAGATACATGAAACAGTCATGTAATAGGCTCACGGAAGATGAGAAACAGCGCCAGCTGTTGCTCTTGACCGTTGCTGAGGACAGAAAAAAACATAAATTAAAGTAATTAGTAATTTAATTATGAATAATGCAATGTAACTTGTCAAGTAGTGATGCTTCTTTTTATCACTGGACACTGGTATGTACTTACCTCCACTCAAAATAACTTACCATGTCCCTCTGTACTCAAATTGGCTGTCCTGCAAGAAAATGATGACAAAAACCGCTGTAATGAAAAAAAACACAAGTTCAAAAATTTGAAATAAAAAATCCGAAAAAAATATTTTCATACTCTTTTTTTAAAAACAAACAAGTTTTGTTAACATAAATTTTCTGTGGAAGCGATATTTAAGCCGTTTAAGTACCCTTTTCCGGTACTTCTGGTCCGCCATCTTTAATCGCCTGGCGGGACCTTTTCCGGTTGTCCGATCGGGTCGACCCAGGTGTCAAAATTCTTGTATTTACGAGTGGCACCCGATCCGACCCCAGGCCATCGCAATTTCGAACCTTCGTGCAAAACGGACCCCTCTAGCGACCCGGCTGGTCCCGGCTGCCCGACACATGTCGAGCACGCCATATCGGCCCCCGCTATGACAAAGGGGGAGGGGTAGATGTAAGGTGCCGCCACCGCACGCCGGCGACATCTTGAGTTCGGGCGTATTAAAAAATAGAAAGATGGAAGGGGGGAGTCAGTCGGGCCCATCATCTGCATGGCGTGATTCTGAGTAGTCGTGATATTTTAATAGCGGTAATGGCTTCCATCGCGTCCAGCTGCGCGTCGGGGAGGCCACACCGCGGGAGGATCGCGCCGCTGTCACCCCCGCTTCACCCCCGAACTTTTACATATAACGCCCTGCCTCAGATCCGGCCAGTCACTTCTCTCCGGCTCCTCCTGAAGGCGACATCAGTGTTAGGGACTGCCCGAGTGGATGTGCCTTAGCGTGTGTGTACGGCTAGCCGTACTTGTGTGTGTGTGTATAGCCGCTTTGATAGCAGCTTGTGTGTGTGGCCTGCCAAAGTGTATCGGCGGTCTGAGATCTGTAATTTTCTAACAAGTGCCATTGTAAAGTGAAGTGAAAGTAAGTGTCAACCCTCACATTTGTGGAACTGTGTAATCAAACATGGGTGAGTAATGTGCTGTGTTCAATTTAGCAATGCTAAGTGAGTGACCACCCAGTGTAGCCATACTTGTAAGTTCTCATTGTTCGATCCCGTGAGTTGCTAGAATTATTAAGAGAAGCTCCCTCTGTGTTTATAAATGATTTGTGATGTTTCCTGAAAATGGGTAACGGCTTGTTGTTGTTTTGGTCTTGAGTATCATATGTGTTAACAAGTGTTCCATTGTATGGATTTTGGCAGTGCATCATAAATCGTGACAATAAAACGTCATTTAAATTAGCTGTGCTCTCTCAATTAACTTCCTTTTCTTTAGTTATTAGAGTTGTTCATCCGGGGTAGGGGGGGATCTTGAATTGCCTACCCTACAGGGGTACGTGCAGCTTACGTTTCAGCCTTAGCCGCTTGACTGCCGGACCAGTACTGGATCAGTCCGAGTTCACGAAGATCAATAGAATTACTTATTTTCACCCGGAAAAACACTCTCGTAACAGCTGAGCCCTGACGGCCGAACGGTCCGAGCTAGAGGGCTCGGTCACACGTCATTCGATAGCCCTTGAAAAGTTCTATATGCATGCCGAAAACCACCTGCAAGAACAAAGGGGTTCCGGAGGGAGGGCTGATTGTCCCCCGATTTGAGCAATTTGGTGCAAGGTTCCGAAATCGGACCTTCCAACGGCGATTCACCGGTCGAGGTACGAGCTGGGAGGCTCTTCTCGGGCTCAAAATGAAGGTATTGAAACGCCCTAGAGATAACGAATGGTTGGTATGCTGCCGTGAGTCTCCGTCGGCTGAGAGGACCCGTCTTTCAAGAAAAAAGACGGTGTACCCGCGGGCTCCGATTCCCTCATTGGCACCTTCGGCGGTCCGCCACGGCCGAACGAAGCGATGAAAAAGGACTCCGTCTTCGCTCGAGCCTAGCTAAGACACGAACTTTGAACGTGGCGGCACCCCGAGCCGATGCTGCACACGTCGACCAGTGAATGGGCGATCGTCCGTACTTGAGCGTTGGGGGGAAAGGGGCGATTTGACTCCATTTTTGAACATTGGCAGAGCTCTAGCGGCCGAACGAAAAATGATACAGGGTCGCGTCATGGTTCATTCGAAAGCTCTTGTAACGCTCTGTAAGCATGCTGAAAACGATGATTAAGTCCGGAGGGGTTCGGGAGGGAGGGCCGATCGTTCCCCAATTTAGGCGGTTTGGTACAAGGTCCCGGAATCGGACCTTCGAACGGTGATTCACTGGTCGAGGCGAGAGCTAACGGGCTGTGAGGTACGGGACTCAGCTAGGTGACAAAATGAAGGTAATAAGTGGCCCTAGAGGGGAGTCTGGTTGCATATGCTATTCGGGGTGCCGTGTGGCAAAGGGAGGCGATCGTTCGGTAAAAATAACAGTGTACCAGCAAGCTCCGACTTCCCGAGTAGCACCTTCGCGGAGCTGCCAGGGCCTATCCGATCGCTTTAAGTGGACTCCGTTTCCTTTTAAGTCTGAGTTAGACACGTCTCTTGGTCCCTGAAAATTTTGAGATCGGTCCCGATAACGTCGACCAGTGAATAGGCGATCGTTCGAACTTAAGCATTCTGGTCGAAAGGCGATATGACTCCATTTTCAGACATTGGCACGGACGTGGCAGGCGAACCATAAGTGCTAGAGAGTCGCACTAGTTCTCATTCGAAAGCTCTTTAAAAGTTCTATAAGCATGCTGGAGGACAACGTTATGATTTGCGGGGTTCTGGAGAGAGGGGCGATCGTTCCCCCATTTCAGCAGTTTGGTCCATGGTTCCCGATTCGGACCTTCAAACGGTGATTCACTGGTCGAGGTGTGAGGTACGGGACTCGGCTAGGTGTCAAAATGAAGGTATTGGATGGCACAAGAAGAAGGGTCTCGTTGCATATGCTATTCGGGGTCCCGTGTGGCCAAGGGAAGCGATCGTTTGGTCAAAATAACAGTGTACCAGCAAGCCCCGACGTCCCGATTCGCACCTTTGCCGAGCTGCCAGGGCCTATCCGGTCGACTTAAAGGGACTCCGTTTCCTCTCAAGTCTGAGTTAGACACGTCTCTTGGTCCCTGCAAATTTTGAGATCGGTCCCGTTTACGTCGACCAGTGAATAGGCGATCGTTCGAACTTGTGCACTTGGGTAAAATGGTGGTTTTACTCAATTTTTAGACGTTAGAACGGCTCTAGCGGCCGAGCCATCCAAGCTAGAGAGCTCTTTCTTGGTTCATTCGAAAGATCATAAAAAGATCTACAAGTGAACCGACTTTAAGCTTAAAAAATGGAAGGGTTCGTGAGCGAGAGGCGATCGTTCCCCCATTTTAGCACTTTGGTGCAAGGTTCCCGATTTGGACCTTCAAACGCTGATTCACTGGTCGTGGCGAGAGCTAACGGGCTGAGCTAGGCGTCTAAACGAAGGTTTTACATGGCGCTAGACGATGAAATCATTAAATATGGTACTGCTAGTCCCTGTTGCCCATAGGGAGCGATCGTTTGCAAAAAATGACGGTGTACCTGCTAGCTCCGACTTCCCGATTGAGACCTTTGGCCGGCTGCCCTGGAAAAACGCATGCAATAAAAGGGACTCTGTCTACGCTCAAATGACGGCAAGACATGTCAGTCGACTGTGGCAAAACGTGAAGTCGGTCCGAAGCACGTCGACCAGTGAATGGGCGATCGTTCACACTTAGGCATCCTGATGGCAAGGCGATTTGACTCCATTTTAGGACATTGGCACGGACCTGGCAGCCGAATCATAAGTGCTAGAGGGTCGGTCTGGGTCTCATTCGAAAGCTCTTTAAATGCTTTATAAGCATGCTAAAGAAAGGTCCCTTAAATGGAAAGGTTCGTGAGGGAGAGCCGATCGTTCCCCCATTTTAGCGATTTGGTGAAAGGTTCCCGATTTGGACCTTCAAACGGTGATTCACTGGTCGAGGCGAGAGCAAACGGGCTGGGCTAGGCGTCTAAACGAACGTATGACATGGCGCTAGACGATGAAATCATTAAATATGGTACTGCGAGTCCCTGTTAGCCGAAGGAAGCGATCGTTTGCAAAAAATGACAGTGTACCTGCAAGCTCCGACTTCCCGATTGAGACCTTCGGTTGGCTGCCCTGGAAAAATGATTGCAATAAAAGGGACTCAGTCTACGTTTAAAGGACGGCAAGACATGTCAGTCGAGTGTGGCAAAACGTGAAGTCGGTCCGAAGCACGTCGACCAGTGAATGGGCGATCGTTCCCACTTAGGCATCCTGATCGCAAGGCGATTTGACTCCATTTTAGGACATTGGCACGGACCTGGCAGCCGAATCATAAGTGCTAGAGGGTCGGTCTGGGTCTCATTCGTAAGCTCTTTAAATGCTTTATAAGCATGCTAAAGAAAGGTCTTTTAAATGGAAAGGTTCGTGAGGGAGAGCCGATCGTTCCCCCTTTTTAGCGATTTGGTGAAAGGTTCCCCATTTGGACCTTCAAACGGTGATTCACTGGTCGAGGCGAGAGCTAACGGGCTGGGCTAGGCGTCTAAACGAAGGTATGACATGGCGCTAGACGATAAAACCATAAAATATTGTACTGCTAGTCCCTGTTAGCCATAGGGAGCGATCGTTTGCAAAAAATGACGGTGTACCTGCAAGCTCCGACTTCCCGATTGAGACCTTTGGCCGGCTGCCCTGGAAAAATGATTGCAATAAAAGGGACTCAGTCTACGCTCAAATGACGGCAAGACATGTCAGTCGAGTGTAGCAAAACGTGAAGTTGGTTTCAAGCACGTCGACCAGTGAATGGGCGATCGTTCGAACTTAAGCATTCTGGTCGAAAGGCGATATGACTCCATTTTAGGACATTGGCACGGACCTGGCAGCCGAACCAAGAAGTGGCACCAAGAAGTAGCACCATAAGTGCTAGAGGGTCGCTCAAAAGCTCAATCGAAAGCTCTTTAAAAGCTCTATAAGCATGCAGGAAGACAGCGTTATGATTTGAGGGGTTCTTGAGGAAGGGCGCTCGTTCCCCCATTTTAGCACTTTGATGCAAGGTTCCCGATTTGGACCTTCAAACGGGGATTCACTGGTCGAGGTGGGAGCTACCGGGCACGGCTAGCTTTCAAAATGACGGTAATGAATAGTGCTAGACGACTTCACCAATTAGAATGCTACTGCGAGTCCCTGTTTGCCAAATGGACCGATCGTTCAAGAAAAGTAACAGTGGGCCGGCAAGCTCCGATGTCCCGATTCGCACCTTTGGCGGGCCGCCATGACGAAAGGACTCGGGTAAAAGGGGCTCCATCTTCACTTAAGTCTATCTTACACATGTTTCTTGGTTGCTGCGAACTTTCAGACCGGTCCTTATCACGTCGACCAGTGAATAGGCGATCGTTCGAACTTATGCACTTGGGAAAAATAGCGGTTTGACTCCGTTTTTAGAAGTTGGAACGGCTCTGGCGGCCGAACTATGCTACCAAAGAGGCTCGTTGGACTCCCATTTAAAAGCTTTTGAGTTGTTCTAATCGCATGTAAAAATTCAAGATTACCATTACAGCGGTTCGGGAGTGAGAGGCGATCGTTCCCCCATTTCAGCGGTTTGGTACAAGGTTCCCGATTTGGACCTTTAAACGGTGATTCACTGGTCGAGGTGGGAGCTACCAGGCTCTGCTAGGCGTCAAAATAAAGCTATCTAGTGGCGCTAGAAGAGGGTACAGTTCAACTTGCCGTTCCTAGGCCAGAGTGGGCTAGGAAGGGCTTCGTTTACGAAAAGAGACGAAGTAGCGGCAAGATCCGACATCCCGCTTTGTACCATTGGCGGGCTGCCAAGGCCGATGCAACCGAAATAAATGGATGTTGTAGCCTCTCGAGTCTAGCTTAGACCCGTCTCTTGGTCCCTGCAAACATTGAGATCGTTCCCGATAACGTCGACCAGTGAATGGGCGATCGTGCAAACTTGTGCATTTGGTGCGAAAGGCGATTCGACTCCATTTTTGGACATTGGCACGGCTCTAGCGGCCAAACTATTTCAGCTAGAGAGCTCCTTGTTATCTCATTCGAAAGGTCTCTAAAAGATCTACACACAAGTCGATTCACAGTATTGAGACTAGAGACGTTAAGGAGCGAAAGGCGATCGTTCCTCCATTTCAGCAGTTTGGTGCAAGGTTCCCGATTTGGACCTTCAAACGGTGATTCACTGGTCGAGGCGAGAGCTAACGGGCTGGGCTAGGCGTCTAACCGAAGGTATGACATGGCGCTAGACGATAAAACCATAAAATATTGTACTGCTAGTCCCTGTTAGCCATAGGGAGCGATCGTTTGCAAAAAATGACGGTGTACCTGCACCTGCAAGCTCCGACTTCCCGATTGAGACCTTCGGCCGGCTGCCCTGAAAAAACGCATGCAATAAAAGGGACTCTGTCTACGCTCAAATGACGGCAAGACATGTCAGTCGAGTGTGGCAAAACGTGAAGTTGGTTCCAAGCACGTCGACCAGTGAATGGGCGATCGTTCGAACTTAAGCATTCTGGTCGAAAGGCGATATGACTCCATTTTAGGACATTGGCACGGACCTGGCAGCCGAACCATAAGTGCTAGAGGGTCGCTCAAAAGCTCAATCGAAAGCTCTTTAAAAGCTCTATAAGCATGCAGGAAGACAGCGTTATGATTTAAGGGGTTCTTGAGGGAGGGGCGCTCGTTCCCCCATTTTAGCACTTTGATGCAAGGTTCCCGATTTGGACCTTCAAACGGGGATTCACTGGTCGAGGTGGGAGCTACCGGGCACGGCTAGCTTTCAAAATGACGGTAATGAATAGTGCTAGACGACTTCACCAATTAGAATGCTACTGCGAGTCCCTGTTTGCCAAATGGACCGATCGTTCTAGAAAAGTAACAGTGGGCCGGCAAGCTCCGATGTCCCGATTCGCACCTTTGGCGGGCCGCCATGACGAAAGGACTCGGGTAAAAGGGGCTCCATCTTCACTTAAGTCTATCTTACACATGTTTCTTGGTTGCTGCGAACTTTCAGACCGGTCCTCATCACGTCGACCAGTGAATAGGCGATCGTTCGAACTTGTGCACTTGGGAAAAATAGTGGTTTGACTCCGTTTTTAGAAGTTGGAACGGCTCTGGCGGCCGAACTATGCGACCAAAGAGGCTCGTTGGACTCCCATTTAAAAGCTTTTGAGTTGTTCTAATCGCATGTACAAATTCAAGATTACAATTACAGCGGTTCGGGAGTGAGAGGCGATCGTTCCCCCATTTCAGCAGTTTGGTGCAAGGTTCCCGATTTGGACCTTTAAACGGTGATTCACTGGTCGAGGTGGGAGCTAACAGGCTCTGCTAGGCGTCAAAATGAAGCTTTCTAGTGGCGCTAGACGAGGGTACAGTAAAACTTGCCGTTCCAAGGCCAGAGTGGTCTATGAAAGCCTTCGTTTACAAAAAGAGACGGTGTAGCGGCAAGATCCGACATCCCTCTTTGTACCATTGGCGGGCTGCCAAGGCCGATGGAACCGAAATAAATGGACGTCGTATCCTCTCGAGTCTAGCTTAGACCCGTCTCTTGGTGTCTGCAAACTTTGAGATCGTTCCTGATAACGTCGACCAGTGAATAGGCGATCGTTCGAACTTAAGCATTCTGGTCGAAAGGCGATATGACTCCATTTTCAGACATTGGCACGGACGTGGCAGGCGAACTATAAGTGCTAGAGAGTCGCTTTAGGTCTTATTCGAAAGCTCTTTAAAAGTTCTATAGGCATGCAGAAGGACAGCGTTATAATTCACGGGGTTCTGGAGAGAGGGACGATCGTTCCCCCATTTCAGCAGTTTGGTGCAAGGTTCCCGATTCGGACCTTCAAACGGCGATTCACTGGTCGAGCTGCAAGGTACGGGACTCGGCTAGGTGTCAAAATGAAGGTATTGGATAGCACTAGAAGAGGGTCTCGTTGCATATGCTATTTGGGGTCCCGTGTGGCCGAGGGAAGCGATCGTTTGGTAAAAATAGCAGTGTACAAGCAAGCTCCGACTTCCCGGTGAGCACCTTCGCTGAGCCGCCAGGGCCTAACGGATCTACTTAAGCAGACTCCGTTTCCTCTCATGTCTGACTTAGACACGTCTTTTGGTCGCTGCAAACTTTGAGATCGGTCCCGATAACGTCGACGAGTGAATAGGCGATCGTTCGAACTTAAGCATTCTGGTCGAAAGGCGATATGACTCCATTTTCAGACATTTGCACGGACGTGGCAGCCGAACTATAAGTGCTAGAGGGTCGTTCTAGGTCTCATTCGAAAGCTCTTTAAAAGTTCTATAAGCATGATAGAAGACAGCGTTATGATTTGAGGGGTTCTGGAGGGAGAGGCGATCGTTCCCCATTTTTAACAGTTTGGTGCAAGGTTCCCGATTTGGACCTTCAAACGGCGATTCACTGGTCGAGGTGTGAGGTACGGGACTCGGCTAGGTGTCAAAATGAAGGTATTGGATGGCACAAGAAGAAGGGTCTCGTTGCATATGCTTTTCGGGGTCCCGTGTGGCCGAGGAAAGCGATCGTTTGGAAAAAAAATGGCAGTGTACAAGCAAGCTCCGACTTCCCGATAGGAACCTTCGCGGAGCTGCCAGGGCCTAACGGATCTACTTAAGCAGACTCCGTTTCATCTTATGTCTGAGTTAGACACGTCTTTTTGTCGCTGCAAACTTTGAGATCGGTCCCGATAACGTCGACGAGTGAATAGGCGATCGTTCGAACTTAAGCATTCTGGTCGAAAGGCGATATGACTCCATTTTCAGACATTGGCACGGACTTGGCAGGCGAACCATAAGTGCTAGAGAGTCGCTATAAGTCTCATTCGAAAGCTCTTTAAAAGTTCTAGACGCATGCTACAAACCAGCGTTATGATTTGAGGGGTTCTGGAGGAAGGGGCGATCGTTCTTCCATTTTAGCACTTTGGTGCAAGGTTCCCGATTTGGACCTTCAAACGGCAATTCACCGGTCGAGCTGCGAGGTACGGGACTCAGCTGGGTGTCAAAATGAAGGTATTAAATGGCACTAGAAGAGGGTCTCGTTGCAAATGCTGTTCCGGGTCCCGTGTGGCCAAGGGAAGCGATCGTTTGGCAACCAGCAAGCCCTAGAAGGAGATACTCAGCGGTATGTGAACGACACCGGCAAATCCCTGCAAATCGTTACAGGCTGGTTAGGGGAGTTGGGAAAATATGCGTTGAAAATACCAGCCTTCGTTTATAAAATAATTCTGCACGAGGGAAAGCCGCAAGCGGTCATTGTTGTTTCCAACGACGTGCAAGGTGATAGGAACACCACATTTGGTGCCGATAAGCAGTTGAGGAGACGGAGAGATTTGCTCGACTGGTTTAAGAAGGCAAAATTTAATGACCCAAGCAAGGGATTGACATGTGTCATGGAGGTGCACGAGTTCTACACATGGTGTAGAATGAAGGGACTGCCCTCACCGGAGGTGTTCTTGTCACACATTCTTTCTTCATAAAGTAACACAAGCTGCCGTTTCATCTCTGAATGCGGCAGAAACTTTAAAAACAATCAAATATATATATATTTTTTTTTAAACATTTTTTTCGTTGTGCCCTATCGCACCTAGACCTCTGCGCTAAGTGCCTGGCCATGGACTTGGATAGTTCCCCAATTCAAGCGATTCTTTGCAACTTTCCCGGTTCTCGACCCGATCTCGAAACCCGAAATGGGTCCCGGGGGTTGGCCGGACCGAGTCCCGGGGAGCGACCGAGGAGGCGTTCATGGCAAGGTCAGATCCCGAACGAGTCCTCGGATCGGGATGAACCGTATTTCGGAGGCCGCGTCTCGTCTCCCCGAGTCGTCCCGTGCGTCGCGCCTCGAGATCGGCCCAGCCCTTCCGGAGCTATAGGCGATGCAAGTTTATCGGTAGGCAACACGCCGTACAGGGAGGCCGAACGGATTGCCTATGCGCCGTTCTGCAGGCGCTGGCAAAAAGGACACTTTTTCAAACGCGTTTTTCGACCAGAAGGAGAAGCGGTCGAGACGAACGGAGCGCGTCGTTGGAAAGGGGAAGGTTCAAAACAGACGCAGATACCCGGTGGTGCGCGAAGGCACGTCGGTAAGGGTGCCTTCGGGGGCCCCAAAGACGGACTACCCGAAAGGACCTTTACGACCCTCTCCCGGCCGAACGGGTTGAGATAACAGACCCCGGTTTCGACGAGAGGCCATATCGTCGTCCCCTCTACGAGATCGTGTCGAGAGATCGGGTCTTGGAGACGCGGCGAGGGGGAGAAAGGAGCAAAAACAGTCGGGGGGGGTCACACTATTTGAAACGAATCGAACCTTCGCTGAGCCCTGACGGCCGAACGGTCCGAGCTAGAGGGCTCGGTCACACGTCATTCGATAGCCCTTGAAAAGTTCTATATGCATGCCGAAAACCACCTGCAAGAACAAAGGGGTTCCGGAGGGAGGGCTGATCGTCCCCCGATTTGAGCAATTTGGTGCAAGGTTCCGGAATCGGACCTTCCAACGGCGATTCACCGGTCGAGGTACGAGCTGGGAGGCTCTTCTCGGGCTCAAAATGAAGGTATTGAAACGCCCTAGAGATAACGAATGGTTGGTATGCTGCCGTGGGTCTCCGTCGGCCGAGAGGACCCGTCTTTCAAGAAAAAAGACGGTGTACCCGCGGGCTCCGATTCCCTCATTGGCACCTTCGGCGGTCCGCCACGGCCGAACGAAGCGATGAAAAAGGACTCCGTCTTCGCTCGAGCCTAGCTAAGACACGAACTTTGAACGTGGCGGCACCCCGAGCCGATGCTGCACACGTCGACCAGTGAATGGGCGATCGTCCGTACTTGAGCGTTGGGGGGAAAGGGGCGATTTGACTCCATTTTTGAACATTGGCAGAGCTCTAGCGGCCGAACGAAAAATGATACAGGGTCGCGTCATGGTTCATTCGAAAGCTCTTGTAACGCTCTGTAAGCATGCTGAAAACGATGATTAAGTCCGGAGGGGTTCGGGAGGGAGGGCCGATCGTTCCCCAATTTAGGCAGTTTGGTACAAGGTCCCGGAATCGGACCTTCGAACGGTGATTCACTGGTCGAGGCGAAAGCTAACGGGCTGGGCTAGGCGTCTAAACGAAGGTATTAGATAGCGCTAGACGATAAAATCATTTAATATGGTACTGCGAGTCCCTGTTAGCCAAAGGGAGCGATCGTTCATGAAAAATAACAGTGGGACGGCAAGCTCCGACTTCCCGATTGAGACCTTTGGCCGGCTGCCCTGGAAAAACGCATGCAATAAAAGGGACTCTGTCTACGCTCAAATGACGGCAAGACATGTCAGTCGAGTGTAGCAAAACGTGAAGTCGGTCTGAAGCGCGTCGACCAGTGAATGGGCGATCGTTCACACTTGGGCATTCTGATCGCAAGGCGATTTGACTCCATTTTAGGACATTAGCGCGGACCTGGCAGCCGAACCATACGTGCTAGAGGGTCGCTCTGGGTCTCATTCGAAAGTTCTTTAAAAGCTTTATAAGCACGCCAAAGTAGGGCGTTTCAAATAGAAGGGTTCGCGAGGGAGGGCCGATCGTTCCCCAATTTAGGCGGTTTGGTACAAGGTTCCCGATTTGGACCTTCAAACGGTAATTTACTGGTCGAGGCGAGAGCTAACGGGCTGGGCTGGGCGTCTAAACGAAGGTTTTACATGGCGCTAGACGATAAAATCATTTAATATGGTACTGCGAGTCCCTGTTTGCCAAATGGACCGATCGTTCAAGAAAAGTAACAGTGGGCCGGCAAGCTCCGATGTCCCGATTCGCACCTTTGGCGGGCCGCCATGACGAAAGGACTCGGGCAAAAGGGACTCCATCTTCACTGAAGTCTATCTTAAACATGTTTCTTGATTGCTGCGAATTTTCAGACCGGTCCTCATCACGTCGACCAGTGAATAGGCGATCGTTCAAACTTGTGCACTTGGGAAAAATAGTGGTTTGACTCCGTTTTTAGAAGTTGGAACGGCTCTGGCGGCCGAACTATGTGACCAAAAAGGCTCGTTGGACTCCCATTTAAAAGCTTTTGAGTTGTTTTAATCACATGTAAAAATTCAAGAATACAATTACAGCGGTTCGGGAGTGAGAGGCGATCGTTCCCCCATTTCAGCAGTTTGGGTGCAAGGTTCCCGATTTGGACCTTTAAACGGTGATTCACTGGTCGAGGTGGGAGCTACCAGGCTCTGCTAGGCGTCAAAATAAAGCTATCTAGTGGCGCTAGAAGAGGGTACAGTTCAACTTGCCGTTCCAAGGCCAGAGTGGTCTAGGAAGGGCTTCGTTTACGAAAAGAGACGGGGTAGCGGCAAGATCCGACATACCGCTTTGTACCATTGGCGGGCTGCCAAGGTCGATGCAACCGAAATAAATGGACGTTGTAGCCTCTCGAGTCTAGCTTAGACCCGTCTCTTGGTCCCTGCAAACATTGAGATCGTTCCCGATAACGTCGACCAGTGAATGGGCGATCGTGCAAACTTGTGCATTTGGTGCGAAAGGCGATTCGACTCCATTTTTGGACATTGGCACGGCTCTAGCGGCCAAACTATTTGAGCTAGAGAGCTCCTTGATATCTCATTCGAAAGATCTCTAAAAGATCTACACACAAGTAGATTCACAGCTTTGAGACTAGAGACGTTAAGGAGCGAAAGGCGATCGTTCCTCCATTTCAGCAGTTTGGTGCAAGGTTCCCGATTCGGACCTTCAAACGGCGATTCACTGGTCGAGGTGTGAGGTACGGGACTTGGCTAGGTGTCAAAATGAAGGTATTGGATAGCACTAGAAGAGGGTCGTGTTGCATATGCTATTCGGGGTCCCGTGTGGCCGAGGAAAGCGATCGTTTGAAAACAATAGCAGTGTACGAGCAAGCTCCGACTTCCCGATAGGAACCTTCGCGGAGCTGCCAGGGCCTAACGGATCTTTTTAAGCAGACTCCGTTTCATCTTGAGTCTGAGTAAGACCCGTCTTTTTGTCGCTGCAAACTTTGAGATCGGTCCCGATAACGTCGACCAGTGAATAGGCGATCGTTCGAACTTAAGCATTCTGGTCGAAAGGCGATTCGACTCCATTTTCAGACATTGGCACGGACGTGGCAGGCGAACCATAAGTGCTAGAGAGTCGCCATAAGTCTCATTCGAAAGCTCTTTAAAAGTTCTATAAGCATGCTAGAAACCAGCGTCATGATTTGAGGGGTTCTGGAGGGAGGGGCGATCGTTCCTCCATTTCAGCACTTTGGTGCAAGGTTCCCGATTTGGACCTTCAAACGGCGATTCACTGGTCGAGCTGCGAGGTACGGGACTCAGCTGGGTGTCAAAATGAAGGTATTGAATGGCACTAGAAGAGAGTCTCGTTGCAAATGATGTTCCGGGTCCCGTGTGGCCAAGGGAAGCGATCGTTTGGTCAAAATAACAGTGTACCAGCAAGCCCCGACGTCCCGATTCGCACCTTCGCGGAGCTGCCAGGGCCTATCCGGTCGACTTAAAGGGACTCCGTTTCCTCTCAAGTCTGAGTTTGACACGTCTCTTGGTCTTTGCAAATTTTGAGATCGGTCCCGTTTACGTCGACCAGTGAATAGGCGATCGTTCGAACTTGTGCACTTGGGTAAAATGGTGGTTTTACTCAATTTTTAGACGTTAAAACGGCTCTAGCGGCCGAGCCATCCAAGCTAGAGAGCTCTTTGTTGGTTCATTCGAAAGATCATAAAAAGATCTACAAGTGAATCGACTTTCAGCTTTAAAAATGGAAGGGTTCAGGAGCGAGAGGCGATCGTTCCCCCATTTTAGCACTTTGGTGCAAGGTTCCAGATTTGGACCTTCAAACGGTGATTCACTGGTCGAGGCGAGAGCTAACGGGCTAGGCTAGGCGTCTAAACGAAGGTATGACATGGCGCTAGACGATAAAATCATTAAATATGGTACTGCGAGTCCCTGTTAGCCGAAGGGTGCGATCGTTTGCAAAAAATGACAGTGTACCTGCAAGCTCCGACTTCCCGCTTGAGACCTTCGGTTGGCTGCCCTGGAAAAATGATTGCAATAAAAGGGACTCAGTCTACGCTCAAAGGACGGCAAGACATGTCAGTCGAGTGTGGCAAAACGTGAAGTTGGTTCCAAGCACGTCGACCAGTGAATGGGCGATCGTTCGAACTTAAGCATTCTGGTCAAAAGGCGATATGACTCCATTTTAGGACATTGGCACGGACCTGGCAGCCGAACTATAAGTGCTAGAGGGTCGCTGAAAAGCTCATTCGAAAGCTCTCTAAAAGCTCTATAAGCATGCTGGAAGACAGCGTTATGATATGAGGGGTTCTGGAGCGAGAGGCGATCGTTCCCCCATTTTAGCACTTTGGTGCAAGGTTCCCGATTCGGACCTTCAAACGGTGATTCACTGGTCGTGGCGAGAGCTAACGGGCTGGGCTAGGCGTCTAAACGAAGGTTTTACATGGCGCTAGACGATGAAATCATTAAATATGGTACTGCGAGTCCCTGTTAGCCGAAGGGTGCGATCGTTTGCAAAAAATGACAGTGTACCTGCAAGCTCCGACTTCCCGCTTGAGACCTTCGGCTGGCTGCCCTGGAAAAATGATTGCAATAAAAGGGACTCAGTCTACGCTCAAATTACGGCAAGACATGTCAGTCGAGTGTGGCAAAACGTGAAGTTGGTTCCAAGCACGTCGACCAGTGAATGGGCGATCGTTCGAACTTAAGCATTCTGGTCGAAAGGCGATATGACTCCATTTTAGGACATTGGCACGGACCTGGCAGCCGAACCATAAGTGCTAGAGTGTCGCTCAAAAGCTCAATCGAAAGCTGTCTAAAAGCTCTATAAGCATGCAGGAAGACAGCGTTATGATTTGAGGGGTTCTTGAGGGAGGGGCGCTCGTTCCCCCATTTTAGCACTTTGATGCAAGGTTCCCGATTTGTACCTTCAAACGGGGATTCACTGGTCGAGGTGGGAGCTACCGGGAACGGCTAGCTTTCAAAATGACGGTAATGAATAGTGCTAGACGACTTCACCAATTAGAATGCTACTGCGAGTCCCTGTTTGCCAAATGGACCGATCGTTCTAGAAAAGTAACAGTGGGCCGGCAAGCTCCGATGTCCCGATTCGCACCTTTGGCGGGCCGCCATGACGAAAGGACTCGGGTAAAAGGGACTCCATCTTCACTGAAGTCTATCTTAAACATGTTTCTTGGTTGCTGCGAACTTTCAGACCGGTCCTCATCACGTCGACCAGTGAATAGGCGATCGTTCGAACTTGTGCACTTGGTTTGGGTTGAAAAGGTCGTACCTGAAAAGGAAAGTAAATAGACGAATTGATGACCTCATTTGTATTTTATTGGACATTGAATTGGACGACCATGTTACAAGAGTTCGAGAGGCAACTGTTGGTATGGCGTTCCAGCCACAGGAAATTTTAATGAGACATCAAAGAGGTATGGCCCTGCAAGATGAAGTTCTGAAAAAAGTTGATGACAATACATGGGACTTTAAAGCATCATCTGGTAAAGAAGTTTATTATATTGTACGGTACAATGAGGTCTGTCCATCAGATCATTGCTTTTATAAATGTTCTCAAATAGCCTGTGGTGGATCAGTTTGTTCTCATATGTACTCATGCTCTTGTAAAGACACCAACCCTCTCTGTAAACATGTGCACAAATTGCATTCTTTTCTTACCCGTGACCTTGTGAAACAGGTGCGTGACAATCAGAATTGTGATTCTGCCATTGATGATTTTCCTCCAAATGAAGAGAAGTCCATTTTACCTGAAGTTACAGTGAATGAATCTGAAAACAGAAGAACCCTGTCGAAAAATATTGAAGAATTAGAAGAGAATTTGTCTCTGTTGTCACAGTTTCATTCATCTTCCAAGGACAACCGTAACTCTTTGGCAATCTCCAATGCTATTGCTCATGCTGCTTCTGTTACCAAGGAACTTGTTCTTCAGCTTCAGTACATGGCTGAAGATTCTGCTGTTGAAGATGTTGCTGGGATGGAACCAGCCATCAGGTTCAATTCTAATGAAAAACTCAAGACTCAAGCATCCCAAGTCATCTCCTTCAAGAAACCACCTGCCAAGAGGAAGAAGAAAGCACAGGGAGTGAGTCCAACAAAAAAACAAGCTGTTGTGAAGGACTTACTCTCAGCACTGAATGGTTCTAGTAGTTCTTTGACGTTCACTCCTCCTCCTCCATCTTATGTATCAGATCCTCGTGACATTATTCTAGTAAGTCGCAATGAGAAAATCTCTTTGATTAACCTGAAGTCGTTGGAGCATCAATTGCCTGAAAGAGAGGTGGAGGATTACAAGAAGCTGGATCTCGCTTTCCAGGTTGGCTGGATCTACTCCTCCATCATCAACGCTTATCTGGATGTCTTGGAAGAAAAGTATCCGTCAGTCCTTTCTCTCCCATCAGAATTAGCTTTAAGAAGCTCCAGGGGATTTTCTAACTCAAATTTTCTCAAGAAAAAGTTTGAGGATACGCAAAAAGATCTGATACTTTTACCTATTAACTTGTCTGGAAGTCACTGGTGTATTATTGCAGTTCTCCTTGACTTACAACCAGCTCAGTTGTGGTATTATGACCCACTGCAGAACAAGCTAAACAAAGCAACAGAAAATATGCTTTTCCAGCTTTGTTCAGACTTAAAGTTACTGTTTCCATCAAAGTCAAACTGGGATTCAGTAGTCTATGTGCAGTCATTGAAACAGTTAGATTCAATCAACTGTGGGGCTCATATTTGTTATTTTGCACAGCAAATGTCCTTGAAAGTTCGGCCTTATCGCATTCACAGTGATATTAATGCTTTCCGCAAAGACATATATTCTTCGATTGTTGGCAATTGCTTGAAGCGAGAGAAGTTTGACTCTGAACAATGCCAAGTGTGCAACGAAAATTACCAGGACCTCAAGGCAGATGATAAAGTCTGGATTACATGCTCAAAATGCGAGCAATGGTTTCATGAATCCTGTGTCTCTGGTGTGTATGATGATTTTGTCTGTCCAGCTTCTTAAGTATTGTACTTTAATTTTGTCAGTTTTGTCACCATAGTTATTTGTTGTTCAAACTAGAGTAATTGCATTTACAAAAAATGCAACACAATTACAATGTCCACTAAAATAAAAGATTTTTATTTCAAACAGAATTGTACAGTGCATCAATTACTTTCCCTTAGACTTCGTTCAAGTGCTCCATTTTATTAAAAGAAATTAAATTAAAAGAAATTTATGCGACTAATCAGATTCATCGTCTATGTACTTCTTCTTCTTCTTCTGTAACAAAAATAAGTATCAGAACAATTTCTCCCAAAATCACTTGCTAAACAAGTCATTAAGTTGTACACACCTGAGACAAACTTAGTTTGCTACGAACATGCGTAATCTGCTGAGAGCTGGAATTAAGTGATCGCTTTTTTCCCTGGCAAAAACAAACAAGAATTGCAGCAAATAAACACTCTGAACAAAAAAAGTTTAAGGGTTACAGCAATAGTGAATAAAATATGTACCACCTTGTTAAATGCTCTATTCTTTTTTTTCATTTTCATTTATTAGTGCTTGCTTAGCATTCTCTAACTCCAAATTTTTCTCTTTTAATTCTTGGATACTTCTCAATACATCATTACGCTCTTTCTTCAACTCTTCATTGGTATTCATTAGCTCCTGATACGCCTTCTTCAATTCTTCACTGGCATTCAGTACCTCTCTGTATTTCTTTTCCAATTCTTGGTAACCATGCAGCATATCCTTAATTTCCTTCTTCAATTCTCCATTAGCATCCTCAACCTCTCTATTTTTCTTTTCTAATTCCTGGTTAAGTTTCAAAACATCATTTATTTCCTTCTTTAATGTTTCACTGGTATCCATTAACTTCAGATTTTCCTTCTCCAATTCTTTGTTGGCATTGATTGTCTCCTGATTTTTGTTTTCTGAATTTTGGTTACTAGTCAGAATATCCTCAATTTTCTTCTTCAATTCAGACGTTTCCTGTGAAATATGAATAACCATGAGTTCACATAAACAGAAGCCACACTTACTCATAAAGGAAAACGGACCACTACACAGTAATTAATTTTTTATGTATGTGCAAAATATCAGCAGTAATTGCATCTTACCTTGAGATGATCCACCTGCTGCATCTGATCAATTTTTTCAACATTTTCAATTACACCATTCACCATGTTTGTCAGTTCGTCCCTCAAAGGGGTCATAGCTTTCTGAATCCGTAGACAAACAAAGCAGGACCAATGGTCTAATCCTTTAGCTGGAAATAATATTTAAAAAATACAATCAATTAAAGCAGCATAAAATCCCACTTGTTTGGCAAAGATGACAGCCACGACAGAATCATTATGAAGCGTTTGTCTAACCATCATGAATAGTGCAACCAAACTAAATCAGAGAAGACCGATTCAAGCAGATTTGACTATTTTGTGGCTTAGTACACTTAATAATGTTATTGAGTACACCATGAAACACAAATTAATAGGTATTTTTCCTCTGTCAGTTAACTTAGCGGCAAAATTTTAATAAAACTATCCAGAATACGGTGTGTTAAAAAGGTGAACACCCTATTTGAAAAATCTAACCTGTATCCTTGCTGAGACCAACACATTTGATATGAAACCATTCTTCGCAGCGCTCGCATTGTATCATAACCCTGTAAAATAATCATAAATTTTTTTCAAATTAGTTTTAACTTTCTCTAAAGGGCATCTAAATAGCCCAGGCAGGCTCATGAAGCCAGCATTTATTTGTTGAATGATTCTTACCCAGATTCTACTTGACGGCAACAGCAATAAACCGGTTCATCCATATGGCACAAGGAGGTTTTCCAATGATCTTGTGACAAAATCTTATAATATATTAATATATATTATAGAGATCGGTGAACTAACGGTCAGTAATACACGCTAATACAAACCCACGGCGAACCGCCTACTTCACCGGTTTCCGGCCTCGCCAAACAAAAAACGGTCGAAATCGGTGACGTCACTCGGCTCCT
Source organism: Stenchaetothrips biformis (assembly GCA_030522485.1). NCBI lineage: Eukaryota > Metazoa > Arthropoda > Insecta > Thysanoptera > Thripidae > Stenchaetothrips > Stenchaetothrips biformis. Next base: position 2,091,275 of record CM060089.1, on the reverse strand, counting down.
AAATTCTTTCAGGTGCCCTACCGAACCATAGGTGCTAGAGAAGCGCACTAGGTCTCATTCAAAAGCTCTTTAAACGTTCTATAAGCATGCTGGAGGACATCGTTATGATTTGCGGGGTTCTGGAGGGAGGGGCGATCGTTCCCCCATTTCAGCAGTTTGGTGCAAGGTTCCCGATTCGGACCTTCAAACGGCGATTCACTGGTCGAGGTGTGAGGTACGGGACTCCGCTGGGTGTCAAAATGAAGGTATTGGATGGCACAAGAAGAGGGTCTCGTTGCATATGCTATTCGGGGTCCCGTGTGGCCGAGGGAAGCGATCGTTTGAAAAAAATAGCAGTGTACAAGCAAGCTCCGACTTCCCGATAGGAACCTTCGCGGAGCTGCCAGGGCCTAACGGATCTACTTAAGCAGACTCCGTTTTATCTAATGTCTGAGTTAGACACGTCTCTTTGTCGCTGCAAACTTTGAGATCGGTCCCGATAACGTCGACCAGTGAATGGGCGATCGTTCGAACTTAAGCATTCTGGTCGAAAGGCGATTCGACTCCATTTTCAGACATTGGCACGGACGTGGCAGGCGAACCATAAGTGCTAGAGAGTCGCTTTTGGTCTCATTCGAAAGCTCTTTAAAAGTTCTATAAGCATGCTAGAAACCAGCGTTATGATTTGAGGGGTTCTGGAGGGAGAGGCGATCGTTCCCCAATTTTAACAGTTTGGTGCAAGGTTCCCGATTTGGACCTTCAAACGGCGATTCACTGGTCGAGCTGCGAGGTACGGGACTCAGCTGGGTGTCAAAATGAAGGTATTGAATGGCACTAGAAGAGAGTCTCGTTGCAAATGATGTTCCGGGTCCCGTGTGGCCAAGGAGAGCGATCGTTTGGTCAAAATAACAGTGTACCTGCACGCCCCAACTCCCCGATTCGCACCTCAGCCGAGCTGCTAGGGCCTATCCGATCGACTTTTGTGGACTCCGTTTCCTCTCAAGTCTGAGCTAGACACGTCTTTTGGTCCCTGCAAATTTTGAGATCGGTCCCGTTAACGTCGACCAGTGAATAGGCGATCGTTCGAACTTGTGCACTTGGGTAAAATGGTGGTTTTACTCCATTTTTAGACGTTAGAACGGCTCTAGCGGCCGAGCCATTCAAGCTAGAGAGCTCTTTGTTGGTTCATTCGAAAGATCATAAAAAGATCTACAAGTGTGCCGACTTAAGGCTTAAATAATAGAAGTGTTCGGGGGCGAGAGCTGATCGTTCCCCAATTTTGACAGTTTGGTGCAAGGTTCCTGATTCGGACCTTCAAACGGCGATTCACTGGTCGAAGTGCGAGGTACGGGACTCAGCTAGGTGACAAAATGAAGGTAATAAGTGGCCCTAGAGGGAAGTCTGGTTGCATATGCTATTCGGGGTGCCGTGTGGCAAAGGGAAGCGATCGTTCGGTAAAAATAACAGTGTACCAGCAAGCTCCGACTTCCCGAGTAGCACCTTCGCGGAGCTGCCAGGGCCTATCCGATCGACTTAAGTGGACTCCGTTTTCTCTTAAGTCTGAGATAGACACGTCTCTTGGTCCCTGCAAATTTTGAGATCGGTCCCGATAACGTCGACCAGTGAATAGGCGATCGTTCGAACTTAAGCTTTCTGGTCGAAAGGCGATATGACTCCATTTTCAGACATTGGCACGGACGTGGCAGGCGAACCATAAGTGCTAGAGAGTAGCACAAGGTCTCATTCGAAAACTCTTTAAAAGTTCTATAAGCATGCTGGAGGACAGCGTTATGATTTGAGGGGTTCTGGAGAGAGGGGCGATCGTTCCCCCTTTTCAGCAGTTTGGTGCAAAGTTCCCGAATCGGACCTTCAAACGGCGGTTCACCGGTCGAGGTACGAGGTACCGGGCTCGGCTAGGCGTCAAAATGAAGGTGTTGAATGGCACTAGAAGAACGTATGGTTGAATATGCTCCCACGAGTCTCGTGTGGGCGAAGGGAGCCGACATTCACCAAAAATGACAGTGAAGGAGCGACTCCCCGACGTCCCAATCCGCACCATTCCAAGTCCCAATACATTTTTTAGTCCCGATATGGTCCGAGGCGCGTTGCGTTGGTCGTCCCGCACAAAGTTTCCTTCGTCACCGAGCACGGACTCCAAAATTTCGGATGACAAAACGTTCCCGAGGTGCGACGAACCGGTCGCGCCGCAGTACCAGTTTCGCGTGCGCGCGCCCGGTCCGAGCTCCGCGCCTTGCCGGAAAACGCCTGTTCTTTAGGGGCGGTCGGTCGGTCTCCGGGTCGAAAATTTTTCTAAGTCCGAAAAATGTTTATAGACCCAATTCGCTTCAGAAATGCCTGTGGAGGCCGACCGGACCGCGGAAGCCCCCGTTTCGGCCTATTTGTACCTTTTAATCAAAAAAACCTCGGCTTGCATGCCAACATTTACGTTTAAACCACTGAAAACGCACGCAGTGACTATGTAGTGTCACAACAGAGCGGCTTCACCGCCTATAGTTAGTACTTGTAAAGGTACACAATGGAGATCGTAGTAGACGGCCCTATAACATACCTACTGATCAACGGCGAATCGGTGATGGCACTGCATGAGTTGAAGCCACGGCAGGGCATATCCGGAGGGAAAACGCCGGGGCGCGCAAAGCGCATCTATGGCGTACACACCAAAAAGATGGAGGATTTCTTTAGAGGTGAAGCTAGGACCCTTGGTTTGAACCGAGGGCATGGCGTCCCTGTCGGAGACTTTACGGAGAAGGCAGACAGGGACGCTACATTCAACTGCTTTAATATTAAACCGCAGCCGCTATCTGTCAACGGTGGGAACCAGCAAGCCCTAGAAGGAGATACTCAGCGGTATGTGAACGACACCGGCAAATCCCTGCAAATCGTTACTGGCTGGTTAGGGGAGTTGGGAAAATATGCGTTGAAAATACCAGCCTTCGTTTATAAAATTATTCTGCACGAGGGAAAGCCGCAAGCGGTCATTGTTGTTTCCAACGACGTGCAAGGTGATAGGAACACCACATTTGGTGCCGATAAGCAGTTGAGGAGACGGAGAGATTTGCTCGACTGGTTTAAGAAGGCAAAATTTAATGACCCAAGCAAGGGATTGACATGTGTCATGGAGGTGCACGAGTTCTACACATGGTGTAGAATGAAGGGACTGCCCTCACCGGAGGTGTTCTTGTCACACATTCTTTCTTCATAAAGTAACACAAGCTGCCGTTTCATCTCTGAATGTGGCAGAAACTTTAAAAACAATCAAATATATATTTTTTTTTTTTAAACATTTTTTTCGTTGTGCCCTATCCTACCTAGACCTCTGCGCTAAGTGCCTGGCCATGGACTTGGATCGTTCCCCAATTCAAGCGATTCTTTGCAACTTTCCCGGTTCTCGACCCGATCTCGAAACCCGAAATGGGTCCCGGGGGTTGGCCGGACCGAGTCCCGGGGAGCGACCGAGGAGGCGTTCATGGCAAGGTCAGATCCCGAACGAGTCCTCGGATCGGGATGAACTGTATTTCGGAGGCCGCGTCTCGTCTCCCCGAGTCGTCCCGTGCGTCGCGCGTCGAGATCGGCCCAGCCGTTCCGGAGCTATAGGCGATGCAAGTTTATCGGTAGGCAACACGCCGTACAGGGAGGCCGAACGGATTGCCTATGCGCCGTTCTGCAGGCGCTGGCAAAAAGGACACTTTTTCAAACGCGTTTTTCGACCAGAAGGAGAAGCGGTCGAGACGAACGGAGCGCGTCGTTGGAAAGGGGAAGGTTCAAAACAGACGCAGATACCCGGTGGTGCGCGAAGGCACGTCGGTAAGGGTGCCTTCGGGGGCCCCAAAGACGGACTACCCGAAAGGACCTTTACGACCCTCTCCCGGCCGAACGGGTTGAGATAAAAGACCCCGGTTTCGACGAGAGGCCATATCGTCGTCCCCTCTACGAGATCGTGTCGAGAGATCGGGTCTTGGAGACGCGGCGAGGGGGAGAAAGGGGCAAAAACAGTCGGGGGGGTCACACTATTTGAAACGAATCGAACCTTCGCTGAGCCCTGACGGCCGAACGGTCCGAGCTAGAGGGCTCGGTCACACGTCATTCGATAGCCCTTGAAAAGTTCTATATGCATGCCGAAAACCACCTGCAAGAACAAAGGGGTTCTGGAGGGAGGGCTGATCGTCCCCCGATTTGAGCAATTTGGTGCAAGGTTCCGGAATCGGACCTTCCAACGGCGATTCACCGGTCGAGGTACGAGCTGGGAGGCTCTTCTCGGGCTCAAAATGAAGGTATTGAAACGCCCTAGAGATAACGAATGGTTGGTATGCTGCCGTGAGTCTCCGTCGGCTGAGAGGACCCGTCTTTCAAGAAAAAAGACGGTGTACCCGCGGGCTCCGATTCCCTCATTGGCACCTTCGGCGGTCCGCCACGGCCGAACGAAGCGATGAAAAAGGACTCCGTCTTCGCTCGAGCCTAGCTAAGACACGAACTTTGAACGTGGCGGCACCCCGAGCCGATGCTGCACACGTCGACCAGTGAATGGGCGATCGTCCGTACTTGAGCGTTGGGGGGAAAGGGGCGATTTGACTCCATTTTTGAACATTGGCAGAGCTCTAGCGGCCGAACGAAAAATGATACAGGGTCGCGTCATGGTTCATTCGAAAGCTCTTGTAACGCTCTGTAAGCATGCTGAAAACGATGATTAAGTCCGGAGGGGTTCGGGAGGGAGGGCCGATCGTTCCCCAATTTAGGCGGTTTGGTACAAGGTCCCGGAATCGGACCTTCGAACGGTGATTCACTGGTCGAGGCGAGAGCTAACGGGCTGTGAGGTACGGGACTCAGCTGGGTGACAAAATGAAGGTTATAAGTGGCCCTAGAGGGGAATCTGGTTGCATATGCTATTCGGGGTGCCGTGTGGCAAAGGGAGGCGATCGTTCGGTAAAAATAACAGTGTACCAGCAAGCTCCGACTTCCCGAGTAGCACCTTCGCGGAGCTGCCAGGGCCTATCCGATCGCTTTAAGTGGACTCCGTTTCCTTTTAAGTCTGAGTTAGACACGTCTCTTGGTCCCTGCAAATTTTGAGATCGGCCCCGATAACGTCGACCAGTGAATAGGCGATCGTTCGAACTTAAGCATTCTGGTCGAAAGGCGATATGACTTTATTTTCAGACATTGGCACGGACGTGGCAGGCGAACCATAAGTACTAGAGAGTCGCACTAGTTCTCATTCGAAAGCTCTTTAAAAGTTCTATAAGCATGCTGGAGGACAACGTTATGATTTGCGGGGTTCTGGAGAGAGGGGCGATCGTTCCCCAGTTTCAGCAGTTTGGTGCATGGTTCCCGATTCGGACCTTCAAACGGTGATTCACTGGTCGAGGTGTGAGGTACGGGACTCGGCTAGGTGTCAAAATGAAGGAATTGGATGGCACAAGAAGAAGGGTCTCGTTGCATATGCTATTCGGGGTCCCGTGTGGCCAAGGGAAGCGATCGTTTGGTCAAAATAACAGTGTACCAGCAAGCCCCGACGTCCCGATTCGCACCTTTGCCGAGCTGCCAGGGCCTATCCGGTCGACTTAAAGGGACTCCGTTTCCTCTCAAGTCTGAGTTAGACACGTCTCTTGGTCCCTGCAAATTTTGAGATCGGTCCCGTTTACGTCGACCAGTGAATAGGCGATCGTTCGAACTTGTGCACTTGGGTAAAATGGTGGTTTTACTCAATTTTTAGACGTTAGAACGGCTCTAGCGGCCGAGCCATCCAAGCTAGAGAGCTCTTTCTTGGTTCATTCGAAAGATCATAAAAAGATCCACAAGTGAACCGACTTTCAGCTTAAAAATTGGAAGGGTTCAGGAGCGAGAGGCGATCGTACCCCCGTTTTAGCACTTTGGTGCAAGGTTCCCGATTTGGACCTTCAAACGGTGATTCACTGGTCGAGGCGAGAGCTAACGGGCTGGGCTAGGCGTCTAAACGAAGGTATGACATGGCGCTAGACGATAAAACCATAAAATATTGTACTGCTAGTCCCTGTTAGCCATAGGGAGCGATCGTTTGCAAAAAATGACGGTGTACCTGCAAGCTCCGACTTCCCGATTGAGACCTTTGGCCGGCTGCCCTGGACAAACGCATGCAATAAAAGGGACTCTGTCTACGCTCAAATGACGGCAAAACATGTCAGTCGAGTGTGGCAAAACGTGAAGTATGTCTGAAGCACGTCGACCAGTGAATGGGCGATCGTTCACACTTGGGCATTCTGATCGCAAGGCGATTTGACTCCATTTTAGGACATTAGCGCGGACCTGGCAGCCGAACCATAAGTGCTAGAGAGTCGCTCTGGGTCTCATTCGAAAGCTCTTTAAAAGCTCTATAAGCACGCCAAAGAAGGGCGTTTCAAATAGAAGGGTTCGCGAGGGAGGGCTGATCGTTCCCCAATTTAGGCGGTTTGGTACAAGGTTCCCGATTTGGACCTTCAAACGGTAATTCACTGGTCGAGGCGAGAGCTAACGGGCTGGGCTGGGCGTCTAAACGAAGGTTTTACATGGCGCTAGACGATGAAATCATTTAATATGGTACTGCGAGTCCCTGTTTGCCAAATGGACCGATCGTTCAAGAAAAGTAACAGTGGGCCGGCAAGCTCCGATGTCCCGATTCGCACCTTTGGCGGGCCGCCATGACGAAAGGACTCGGGCAAAAGGGACTCCATCTTCACTGAAGTCTATCGTAGACATGTTTCTTGGTTGCTGCGAACTTTCAGACCGGTCCTCATCACGTCGACCAGTGAATAGGCGATCGTTCGAACTTGTGCACTTGGGAAAAATAGAGGTTTGACTCCGTTTTTAGAAGTTGGAACGGCTCTGGCGGCCGAACTATGCGACCAAAGAGGCTCGTTGGACTCCCATTTAAAAGCTTTTGAGTTGTTCTAATCGCATGTACAAATTCAAGATTACAATTAAAGCGGTTCAAGAGTGAGAGGCGATCGTTCCCCCATTTCAGCAGTTTGGTGCAAGGTTCCCGATTTGGACCTTTAAACGGTGATTCACTGGTCGAGGTGGGAGCTAACAGGCTCTGCTAGGCGTCAAAATAAAGCTTTCTAGTAGCGCTCGACGAGGGTACAGTAAAACTTGCCGTTACAAGGCCAGAGTGGTCTAGGAAAGCCTTCGTTTACGAAAAGAGACGGTGTAGCGGCAAGATCCGACATCCCGCTTTGTACCATTGGCGGGCTGCCAAGGCCGATGGAACCGAAATAAATGGACGTCGTAACCTCTGAAATCTAGCTTAGACCCGTCTCTTGGTGTCTGCAAACTTTAAAATCGTTCCTGATAACGTCGACCAGTGAATAGGCGATCGTTCGAACTTAAGCATTCTGGTCGAAAGGCGATTTGACTCCATTTTCAGACATTGGCACGGACGTGGCAGGCGAATCATAAGTGCTAGAGAGTCGCTCTAAGTCTCATTCGAAAGCTCTTTAAAAGTTCTATAGGCATGCAGAAGGACAGCGTTATGATCCACGGGGTTCTGGAGAGAGGGGCGATCGTTCCCCCATTTCAGCAGTTTAGTGCAAGGTTCCCGATTCGGACCTTCAAACGGCGATTCACTGGTCGAGGTGGGAGGTACGGGACTCGGCTAGGTGTCAAAATGAAGGTATTGGATAGCACTAGAAGAGGGTCTCGTTGCATATGCTATTTGGGGTCCCGTGTGGCCGAGGGAAGCGATCGTTTGGTAAAAATAGCAGTGTACACGCAAGCTCCGACTTCCCGGTGAGCACCTTCGCTGAGCCGCCAGGGCCTAACGGATCTACTAAAGCACACTCCGTTTCCTCTCATGTCTGAGTTAGACACTTCTTTTGGTCGCTGCAAACTTTGAGATCGGTCCCGATAACGTCGACGAGTGAATAGGCGATCGTTCGAACTTAAGCATTCTGGTCGAAAGGCGATATGACTCCATTTTCAGACATTTGCACGGACGTGGCAGCCGAACTATAAGTGCTAGAGGGTCGTTCTAGGTCTCATTCGAAAGCTCTTTAAAAGTTCTATAAGCATGATAGAAAACAGCGTTATGATTTGAGGGGTTCTGGAGGGAGAGGCGATCGTTCCCCATTTTTAACAGTTTGGTGCAAGGTTCCCGATTTGGACCTTCAAACGGCGATTCACTGGTCGAGGTGTGAGGTACAGGACTCGGCTAGGTGTCAAAATGAAGGTATTGGATGGCACAAGAAGAAGGGTCTCGTTGCATATGCTATTCGGGGTCCCGTGTGGCCGAGGAAAGCGATCGTTTGGAAAAAAAAAAATGGCAGTGTACAAGCAAGCTCCGACTTCCCGATAGGAACCTTCGCGGAGCTGCCAGGGCCTAACGGATCTACTTAAGCAGACTCCGTTTCATCTTATGTCTGAGTTAGACACGTCTTTTTGTCGCTGCAAACTTTGAGATCGGTCCCGATAACGTCGACCAGTGAATAGGCGATCGTTCGAACTTAAGCATTCTGGTCGAAAGGCGATATGACTCCATTTTCAGACATTGGCACGGACTTGGCAGGCGAACCATAAGTGCTAGAGAGTCGCCATAAGTCTCATTCGAAAGCTCTTTAAAAGTTCTATACGCATGCTACAAACCAGCGTTATGATTTGAGGGGTTCTGGAGGAAGGGGCGATCGTTCTTCCATTTTAGCACTTTGGTGCAAGGTTCCCGATTTGGACCTTTAAACGGCAATTCACTGGTCGAGCTGCGAGGTACGGGACTCAGCTGGGTGTCAAAATGAAGGTATTGAATGGCACTAGAAGAGGGTCTCGTTGCAAATGCTGTTCCGGGTCCCGTGTGGCCAAGGGAAGCGATCGTTTGGCAACCAGCAAGCCCTAGAAGGAGATACTCAGCGGTATGTGAACGACACCGGCAAATCCCTGCAAATCGTTACTGGCTGGTTAGGGGAGTTGGGAAAATATGCGTTGAAAATACCAGCCTTCGTTTATAAAATAATTCTGCACGAGGGAAAGCCGCAAGCGGTCATTGTTGTTTCCAACGACGTGCAAGGTGATAGGAACACCACATTTGGTGCCGTTAAGCAGTTGAGGAGACGGAGAGATTTGCTCGACTGGTTTAAGAAGGCAAAATTTAATGACCCAAGCAAGGGATTGACATGTGTCATGGAGGTGCACGAGTTCTACACATGGTGTAGAATGAAGGGACTGCCCTCACCGGAGGTGTTCTTGTCACACATTCTTTCTTCATAAAGTAACACAAGCTGCCGTTTCATCTCTGAATGTGGCAGAAACTTTAAAAACAATCAAATATATATATTTTTTTTTAAACATTTTTTTCGTTGTGCCCTATCGCACCTAGACCTCTGCGCTAAGTGCCTGGCCATGGACTTGGATCGTTCCCCAATTCAAGCGATTCTTTGCAACTTTCCCGGTTCTCGACCCGATCTCGAAACCCGAAATGGGTCCCGGGGGTTGGCCGGACCGAGTCCCGGGGAGCGACCGAGGAGGCGTTCATGGCAAGGTCAGATCCCGAACGAGTCCTCGGATCGGGATGAACCGTATTTCGGAGGCCGCGTGTCGTCTCCCCGAGTCGTCCCGTGCGTCGCGCGTCGAGATCGGCCCAGCCGTTCCGGAGCTATAGGCGATGCAAGTTTATCGGTAGGCAACACGCCGTACAGGGAGGCCGAACGGATTGCCTATGCGCCGTTCTGCAGGCGCTGGCAAAAAGGACACTTTTTCAAACGCGTTTTTCGACCAGAAGGAGAAGCGGTCGAGACGAACGGAGCGCGTCGTTGGAAAGGGGAAGGTTCAAAACAGACGCAGATACCCGGTGGTGCGCGAAGGCACGTCGGTAAGGGTGCCTTCGGGGGCCCCAAAGACGGACTACCCGAAAGGACCTTTACGACCCTCTCCCGGCCGAACGGGTTGAGATAAAAGACCCCGGTTTCGACGAGAGGCCATATCGTCGTCCCCTCTACGAGATCGTGTCGAGAGATCGGGTCTTGGAGACGCGGCGAGGGGGAGAAAGGGGCAAAAACAGTCGGGGGGGTCACACTATTTGAAACGAATCGAACCTTCGCTGAGCCCTGACGGCCGAACGGTCCGAGCTAGAGGGCTCGGTCACACGTCATTCGATAGCCCTTGAAAAGTTCTATATGCATGCCGAAAACCACCTGCAAGAAAGGGGTTCCGGAGGGAGGGCTGATCGTCCCCCGATTTGAGCAATTTGGTGCAAGGTTCCGGAATCGGACCTTCCAACGGCGATTCACCGGTCGAGGTACGAGCTGGGAGGCTCTTCTCGGGCTCAAAATGAAGGTATTGAAACGCCCTAGAGATAACGAATGGTTGGTATGCTGCCGTGGGTCTCCGTCGGCCGAGAGGACCCGTCTTTCAAGAAAAAAGACGGTGTACCCGCGGGCTCCGATTCCCTCATTGGCACCTTCGGCGGTCCGCCACGGCCGAACGAAGCGATGAAAAAGGACTCCGTCTTCGCTCGAGCCTAGCTAAGACACGAACTTTGAACGTGGCGGCACCCCGAGCCGATGCTGCACACGTCGACCAGTGAATGGGCGATCGTCCGTACTTGAGCGTTGGGGGGAAAGGGGCGATTTGACTCCATTTTTGAACATTGGCAGAGCTCTAGCGGCCGAACGAAAAATGATACAGGGTCGCGTCATGGTTCATTCGAAAGCTCTTGTAACGCTCTGTAAGCATGCTGAAAACGATGATTAAGTCCGGAGGGGTTCGGGAGGGAGGGCCGATCGTTCCCCAATTTAGGCGGTTTGGTACAAGGTCCCGGAATCGGACCTTCGAACGGTGATTCACTGGTCGAGGCGAGAGCTAACGGGCTGTGAGGTACGGGACTCAGCTAGGTGACAAAATGAAGGTAATAAGTGGCCCTAGAGGGGAGTCTGGTTGCATATGCTATTCGGGGTGCCGTGTGGCAAAGGGAGGCGATCGTTCGGTAAAAATAACAGTGTACCAGCAAGCTCCGACTTCCCGAGTAGCACCTTCGCGGAGCTGCCAGGGCCTATCCGATCGCTTTAAGTAGACTCCGTTTCCTTTTAAGTCTGAGTTAGACACGTCTCTTGGTCCCTGCAAATTTTGAGATCGGTCCCGATAACGTCGACCAGTGAATAGGCGATCGTTCGAACTTAAGCATTCTGGTCGAAAGGCGATATGACTTTATTTTCAGACATTGGCACGGACGTGGCAGGCGAACTATAAGTGCTAGAGAGTCGCACTAGTTCTCATTCGAAAGCTCTTTAAAAGTTCTATAAGCATGCTGGAGGACAACGTTATGATTTGCGGGGTTCTGGAGAGAGGGGCGATCGTTCCCCAGTTTCAGCAGTTTGGTGCATGGTTCCCGATTTGGACCTTCAAACGGTGATTCACTGGTCGAGGTGTGAGGTACGGGACTCGGCTAGGTGTCAAAATGAAGGTATTGGATGGCACAAGAAGAAGAGTCTCGTTGCATATGCTATTCGGGGTCCCGTGTGGCCAAGGGAAGCGATCGTTTGGTCAAAATAACAGTGTACCAGCAAGCCCCGACGTCCCGATTCGCACCTTTGCCGAGCTGCCAGGGCCTATCCGGTCGACTTAAAGGAACTCCGTTTCCTCTCAAGTCTGAGTTAGACACGTCTCTTGGTCCCTGCAAATTTTGAGATCGGTCCCGTTTACGTCGACCAGTGAATAGGCGATCGTTCGAACTTGTGCACTTGGGTAAAATAGTGGTTTTACTCAATTTTTAGACGTTAGAACGGCTCTAGCGGCCGAGCCATCCAAGCTAGAGAGCTCTTTCTTGGTTCATTCGAAAGATCATAAAAAGATCTACAAGTGAACCGACTTTCAGCTTAAAAATTGGAAGGGTTCAGGAGCGAGAGGCGATCGTTCCCCCATTTAAGCACTTTGGTGCAAGGTTCCCGATTTGGACCTTCAAACGGTGATTCACTGGTCGAGGCGAGAGCTAACGGGCTGGGCTAGGCGTCTAAACGAAGGTATGACATGGCGCTAGACGATAAAACCATAAAATATTGTACTGCTAGTCCCTGTTAGCCATAGGGAGCGATCGTTTGCAAAAAATGACGGTGTACCTGCAAGCTCCGACTTCCCGATTGAGACCTTTGGCCGGCTGCCCTGGACAAACGCATGCAATAAAAGGGACTCTGTCTACGCTCAAATGACGGCAAAACATGTCAGTCGAGTGTGGCAAAACGTGAAGTATGTCTGAAGCACGTCGACCAGTGAATGGGCGATCGTTCACACTTGGGCATTCTGATCGCAAGGCGATTTGACTCCATTTTAGGACATTAGCGCGGACCTGGCAGCCGAACCATAAGTGCTAGAGAGTCGCTCTGGGTCTCATTCGAAAGCTCTTTAAAAGCTCTATAAGCACGCCAAAGAAGGGCGTTTCAAATAGAAGGGTTCGCGAGGGAGGGCTGATCGTTCCCCAATTTAGGCGGTTTGGTACAAGGTTCCCGATTTGGACCTTCAAACGGTAATTCACTGGTCGAGGCGAGAGCTAACGGGCTGGGCTGGGCGTCTAAACGAAGGTTTTACATGGCGCTAGACGATGAAATCATTTAATATGGTACTGCGAGTCCCTGTTTGCCAAATGGACCGATCGTTCAAGAAAAGTAACAGTGGGCCGGCAAGCTCCGATGTCCCGATTCGCACCTTTGGCGGGCCGCCATGACGAAAGGACTCGGGCAAAAGGGACTCCATCTTCACTGAAGTCTATCGTAGACATGTTTCTTGGTTGCTGCGAACTTTCAGACCGGTCCTCATCACGTCGACCAGTGAATAGGCGATCGTTCGAACTTGTGCACTTGGGAAAAATAGAGGTTTGACTCCGTTTTTAGAAGTTGGAACGGCTCTGGCGGCCGAACTATGCGACCAAAGAGGCTCGTTGGACTCCCATTTAAAAGCTTTTAAGTTGTTCTAATCGCATGTACAAATTCAAGATTACAATTAAAGCGGTTCAAGAGTGAGAGGCGATCGTTCCCCCATTTCAGCAGTTTGGTGCAAGGTTCCCGATTTGGACCTTTAAACGGTGATTCACTGGTCGAGGTGGGAGCTAACAGGCTCTGCTAGGCGTCAAAATAAAGCTCTCTAGTAGCGCTAGACGAGGGTACAGTAAAACTTGCCGTTACAAGGCCAGAGTGGTCTAGGAAAGCCTTCGTTTACGAAAAGAGACGGTGTAGCGGCAAGATCCGACATCCCGCTTTGTACCATTGGCGGGCTGCCAAGGCCGATGGAACCGAAATAAATGGACGTCGTAACCTCTGAAATCTAGCTTAGACCCGTCTCTTGGTGTCTGCAAACTTTGAGATCGGTCCCGATAACGTCGACGAGTGAATAGGCGATCGTTCGAACTTAAGCATTCTGGTCGAAAGGCGATATGACTCCATTTTCAGACATTTGCACGGACGTGGCAGGCGAACCATAAGTGCTAGAGAGTCGCTCTAAGTCTCATTCGAAAGCTCTTTAAAAGTTCTATAGGCATGCAGAAGGACAGCGTTATGATCCACGGGGTTCTGGAGAGAGGGGCGATCGTTCCCCCATTTCAGCAGTTTAGTGCAAGGTTCCCGATTCGGACCTTCAAACGGCGATTCACTGGTCGAGGTGGGAGGTACGGGACTCGGCTAGGTGTCAAAATGAAGGTATTGGATAGCACTAGAAGAGGGTCTCGTTGCATATGCTATTTGGGGTCCCGTGTGGCCGAGGGAAGCGATCGTTTGGTAAAAATAGCAGTGTACACGCAAGCTCCGACTTCCCGGTGAGCACCTTCGCTGAGCCGCCAGGGCCTAACGGATCTACTAAAGCAGACTCCGTTTCCTCTCATGTCTGAGTTAGACACTTCTTTTGGTCGCTGCAAGCTTTGAGATCGGTCCCGATAACGTCGACGAGTGAATAGGCGATCGTTCGAACTTAAGCATTCTGGTCGAAAGGCGATATGACTCCATTTTCAGACATTTGCACGGACGTGGCAGCCGAACTATAAGTGCTAGAGGGTCGTTCTAGGTCTCATTCGAAAGCTCTTTAAAAGTTCTATAAGCATGATAGAAAACAGCGTTATGATTTGAGGGGTTCTGGAGGGAGAGGCGATCGTTCCCCATTTTTAACAGTTTGGTGCAAGGTTCCCGATTTGGACCTTCAAACGGCGATTCACTGGTCGAGGTGTGAGGTACAGGACTCGGCTAGGTGTCAAAATGAAGGTATTGGATGGCACAAGAAGAAGGGTCTCGTTGCATATGCTATTCGGGGTCCCGTGTGGCCGAGGAAAGCGATCGTTTGGAAAAAAAAAAATGGCAGTGTACAAGCAAGCTCCGACTTCCCGATAGGAACCTTCGCGGAGCTGCCAGGGCCTAACGGATCTACTTAAGCAGACTCCGTTTCATCTTATGTCTGAGTTAGACACGTCTTTTTGTCGCTGCAAACTTTGAGATCGGTCCCGATAACGTCGACCAGTGAATAGGCGATCGTTCGAACTTAAGCATTCTGGTCGAAAGGCGATATGACTCCATTTTCAGACATTGGCACGGACTTGGCAGGCGAACCATAAGTGCTAGAGAGTCGCCATAAGTCTCATTCGAAAGCTCTTTAAAAGTTCTATACGCATGCTACAAACCAGCGTTATGATTTGAGGGGTTCTGGAGGAAGGGGCGATCGTTCTTCCATTTTAGCACTTTGGTGCAAGGTTCCCGATTTGGACCTTCAAACGGCAATTCACTGGTCGAGCTGCGAGGTACGGGACTCAGCTGGGTGTCAAAATGAAGGTATTGAATGGCACTAGAAGAGGGTCTCGTTGCAAATGCTGTTCCGGGTCCCGTGTGGCCAAGGGAAGCGATCGTTTGGCAACCAGCAAGCCCTAGAAGGAGATACTCAGCGGTATGTGAACGACACCGGCAAATCCCTGCAAATCGTTACTGGCTGGTTAGGGGAGTTGGGAAAATATGCGTTGAAAATACCAGCCTTCGTTTATAAAATAATTCTGCACGAGGGAAAGCCGCAAGCGGTCATTGTTGTTTCCAACGACGTGCAAGGTGATAGGAACACCACATTTGGTGCCGATAAGCAGTTGAGGAGACGGAGAGATTTGCTCGACTGGTTTAAGAAGGCAAAATTTAATGACCCAAGCAAGGGATTGACATGTGTCATGGAGGTGCACGAGTTCTACACATGGTGTAGAATGAAGGGACTGCCCTCACCGGAGGTGTTCTTGTCACACATTCTTTCTTCATAAAGTAACACAAGCTGCCGTTTCATCTCTGAATGTGGCAGAAACTTTAAAAACAATCAAATATATATATTTTTTTTTAAACATTTTTTTCGTTGTGCCCTATCGCACCTAGACCTCTGCGCTAAGTGCCTGGCCATGGACTTGGATCGTTCCCCAATTCAAGCGATTCTTTGCAACTTTCCCGGTTCTCGACCCGATCTCGAAACCCGAAATGGGTCCCGGGGGTTGGCCGGACCGAGTCCCGGGGAGCGACCGAGGAGGCGTTCATGGCAAGGTCAGATCCCGAACGAGTCCTCGGATCGGGATGAACCGTATTTCGGAGGCCGCGTGTCGTCTCCCCGAGTCGTCCCGTGCGTCGCGCGTCGAGATCGGCCCAGCCGTTCCGGAGCTATAGGCGATGCAAGTTTATCGGTAGGCAACACGCCGTACAGGGAGGCCGAACGGATTGCCTATGCGCCGTTCTGCAGGCGCTGGCAAAAAGGACACTTTTTCAAACGCGTTTTTCGACCAGAAGGAGAAGCGGTCGAGACGAACGGAGCGCGTCGTTGGAAAGGGGAAGGTTCAAAACAGACGCAGATACCCGGTGGTGCGCGAAGGCACGTCGGTAAGGGTGCCTTCGGGGGCCCCAAAGACGGACTACCCGAAAGGACCTTTACGACCCTCTCCCGGCCGAACGGGTTGAGATAAAAGACCCCGGTTTCGACGAGAGGCCATATCGTCGTCCCCTCTACGAGATCGTGTCGAGAGATCGGGTCTTGGAGACGCGGCGAGGGGGAGAAAGGGGCAAAAACAGTCGGGGGGGTCACACTATTTGAAACGAATCGAACCTTCGCTGAGCCCTGACGGCCGAACGGTCCGAGCTAGAGGGCTCGGTCACACGTCATTCGATAGCCCTTGAAAAGTTCTATATGCATGCCGAAAACCACCTGCAAGAACAAAGGGGTTCCGGAGGGAGGGCTGATCGTCCCCCGATTTGAGCACTTTGGTGCAAGGTTCCGGAATCGGACCTTCCAACGGCGATTCACCGGTCGAGGTACGAGCTATGAGGCTCTTCTAGGGCTAAAAATGAAGGTATTGAAACGCCCTAGAGATAACGAATGGTTGGTATGCTGCCGTGAGTCTCCGTCGGCCGAGAGGACCCGTCTTTCAAGAAAAATGACGGTGTACCCGCGGGCTCCGATTCCCTCATTGGCACCTTCGGCGGTCCGCCACGGCCGAACGAAACGATGGAAAAGGACTCCGTCTTCGCTCGAGCCTAGCTAAGACACGAACTTTGAACGTGACGGCACCCCGAGCCGATGCTGCACACGTCGACCAGTGAATGGGCGATCGTCCGTACTTGAGCGTTGGGGGGAAAGGGGCGATTTGACTCCATTTTTGAACATTGGCAGAGCTCTAGCGGCCGAACGAAAAATGATACAGGGTCGCGTCATGGTTCATTAGAAAGCTCTTGTAACGCTCTATAAGCATAATGAAAACGATGATTAAGTCCGGAGGGGTTCGGGAGGGAGGGCCGATCGTTCCCCAATTTAGGCGGTTTGGTACAAGGTCCCGGAATCGGACCTTCGAACGGTGATTCACTGGTCGAGGCGAGAGCTAACGGGCTGTGAGGTACGGGACTCAGCTAGGTGACAAAATGAAGGTTATAAGTGGCCCTAGAGGGGAGTCTGGTTGCATATGCTATTCGGGGTGCCGTGTGGCAAAGGGAGGCGATCGTTCGGTAAAAATAACAGTGTACCAGCAAGCTCCGACTTCCCGAGTAGCACCTTCGCGGAGCTGCCAGGGCCTATCCGATCGCTTTAAGTAGACTCCGTTTCCTTTTAAGTCTGAGTTAGACACGTCTCTTGGTCCCTGCAAATTTTGAGATCGGTCCCGATAACGTCGACCAGTGAATAGGCGATCGTTCGAACTTAAGCATTCTGGTCGAAAGGCGATATGACTTTATTTTCAGACATTGGCACGGACGTGGCAGGCGAACTATAAGTGCTAGAGAGTCGCACTAGTTCTCATTCGAAAGCTCTTTAAAAGTTCTATAAGCATGCTGGAGGACAACGTTATGATTTGCGGGGTTCTGGAGAGAGGGGCGATCGTTCCCCAGTTTCAGCAGTTTGGTGCATGGTTCCCGATTTGGACCTTCAAACGGTGATTCACTGGTCGAGGTGTGAGGTACGGGACTCGGCTAGGTGTCAAAATGAAGGTATTGGATGGCACAAGAAGAAGAGTCTCGTTGCATATGCTATTCGGGGTCCCGTGTGGCCAAGGGAAGCGATCGTTTGGTCAAAATAACAGTGTACCAGCAAGCCCCGACGTCCCGATTCGCACCTTTGCCGAGCTGCCAGGGCCTATCCGGTCGACTTAAAGGAACTCCGTTTCCTCTCAAGTCTGAGTTAGACACGTCTCTTGGTCCCTGCAAATTTTGAGATCGGTCCCGTTTACGTCGACCAGTGAATAGGCGATCGTTCGAACTTGTGCACTTGGGTAAAATAGTGGTTTTACTCAATTTTTAGACGTTAGAACGGCTCTAGCGGCCGAGCCATCCAAGCTAGAGAGCTCTTTCTTGGTTCATTCGAAAGATCATAAAAAGATCTACAAGTGAACCGACTTTCAGCTTAAAAATTGGAAGGGTTCAGGAGCGAGAGGCGATCGTTCCCCCATTTAAGCACTTTGGTGCAAGGTTCCCGATTTGGACCTTCAAACGGTGATTCACTGGTCGAGGCGAGAGCTAACGGGCTGGGCTAGGCGTCTAAACGAAGGTATGACATGGCGCTAGACGATAAAACCATAAAATATTGTACTGCTAGTCCCTGTTAGCCATAGGGAGCGATCGTTTGCAAAAAATGACGGTGTACCTGCAAGCTCCGACTTCCCGATTGAGACCTTTGGCCGGCTGCCCTGGACAAACGCATGCAATAAAAGGGACTCTGTCTACGCTCAAATGACGGCAAAACATGTCAGTCGAGTGTGGCAAAACGTGAAGTATGTCTGAAGCACGTCGACCAGTGAATGGGCGATCGTTCACACTTGGGCATTCTGATCGCAAGGCGATTTGACTCCATTTTAGGACATTAGCGCGGACCTGGCAGCCGAACCATAAGTGCTAGAGAGTCGCTCTGGGTCTCATTCGAAAGCTCTTTAAAAGCTCTATAAGCACGCCAAAGAAGGGCGTTTCAAATAGAAGGGTTCGCGAGGGAGGGCTGATCGTTCCCCAATTTAGGCGGTTTGGTACAAGGTTCCCGATTTGGACCTTCAAACGGTAATTCACTGGTCGAGGCGAGAGCTAACGGGCTGGGCTGGGCGTCTAAACGAAGGTTTTACATGGCGCTAGACGATGAAATCATTTAATATGGTACTGCGAGTCCCTGTTTGCCAAATGGACCGATCGTTCAAGAAAAGTAACAGTGGGCCGGCAAGCTCCGATGTCCCGATTCGCACCTTTGGCGGGCCGCCATGACGAAAGGACTCGGGCAAAAGGGACTCCATCTTCACTGAAGTCTATCGTAGACATGTTTCTTGGTTGCTGCGAACTTTCAGACCGGTCCTCATCACGTCGACCAGTGAATAGGCGATCGTTCGAACTTGTGCACTTGGGAAAAATAGAGGTTTGACTCCGTTTTTAGAAGTTGGAACGGCTCTGGCGGCCGAACTATGCGACCAAAGAGGCTCGTTGGACTCCCATTTAAAAGCTTTTAAGTTGTTCTAATCGCATGTACAAATTCAAGATTACAATTAAAGCGGTTCAAGAGTGAGAGGCGATCGTTCCCCCATTTCAGCAGTTTGGTGCAAGGTTCCCGATTTGGACCTTTAAACGGTGATTCACTGGTCGAGGTGGGAGCTAACAGGCTCTGCTAGGCGTCAAAATAAAGCTTTCTAGTAGCGCTAGACGAGGGTACAGTAAAACTTGCCGTTACAAGGCCAGAGTGGTCTAGGAAAGCCTTCGTTTACGAAAAGAGACGGTGTAGCGGCAAGATCCGACATCCCGCTTTGTACCATTGGCGGGCTGCCAAGGCCGATGGAACCGAAATAAATGGACGTCGTAACCTCTGAAATCTAGCTTAGACCCGTCTCTTGGTGTCTGCAAACTTTGAGATCGGTCCCGATAACGTCGACGAGTGAATAGGCGATCGTTCGAACTTAAGCATTCTGGTCGAAAGGCGATATGACTCCATTTTCAGACATTTGCACGGACGTGGCAGGCGAACCATAAGTGCTAGAGAGTCGCTCTAAGTCTCATTCGAAAGCTCTTTAAAAGTTCTATAGGCATGCAGAAGGACAGCGTTATGATCCACGGGGTTCTGGAGAGAGGGGCGATCGTTCCCCCATTTCAGCAGTTTAGTGCAAGGTTCCCGATTCGGACCTTCAAACGGCGATTCACTGGTCGAGGTGGGAGGTACGGGACTCGGCTAGGTGTCAAAATGAAGGTATTGGATAGCACTAGAAGAGGGTCTCGTTGCATATGCTATTTGGGGTCCCGTGTGGCCGAGGGAAGCGATCGTTTGGTAAAAATAGCAGTGTACACGCAAGCTCCGACTTCCCGGTGAGCACCTTCGCTGAGCCGCCAGGGCCTAACGGATCTACTAAAGCAGACTCCGTTTCCTCTCATGTCTGAGTTAGACACTTCTTTTGGTCGCTGCAAGCTTTGAGATCGGTCCCGATAACGTCGACGAGTGAATAGGCGATCGTTCGAACTTAAGCATTCTGGTCGAAAGGCGATATGACTCCATTTTCAGACATTTGCACGGACGTGGCAGCCGAACTATAAGTGCTAGAGGGTCGTTCTAGGTCTCATTCGAAAGCTCTTTAAAAGTTTTATCAGCATGATAGAAAACAGCGTTATGATTTGAGGGGTTCTGGAGGGAGAGGCGATCGTTCCCCATTTTTAACAGTTTGGTGCAAGGTTCCCGATTTGGACCTTCAAACGGCGATTCACTGGTCGAGGTGTGAGGTACAGGACTCGGCTAGGTGTCAAAATGAAGGTATTGGATGGCACAAGAAGAAGGGTCTCGTTGCATATGCTATTCGGGGTCCCGTGTGGCCGAGGAAAGCGATCGTTTGGAAAAAAAAAAATGGCAGTGTACAAGCAAGCTCCGACTTCCCGATAGGAACCTTCGCGGAGCTGCCAGGGCCTAACGGATCTACTTAAGCAGACTCCGTTTCATCTTATGTCTGAGTTAGACACGTCTTTTTGTCGCTGCAAACTTTGAGATCGGTCCCGATAACGTCGACCAGTGAATAGGCGATCGTTCGAACTTAAGCATTCTGGTCGAAAGGCGATATGACTCCATTTTCAGACATTGGCACGGACTTGGCAGGCGAACCATAAGTGCTAGAGAGTCGCCATAAGTCTCATTCGAAAGCTCTTTAAAAGTTCTATACGCATGCTACAAACCAGCGTTATGATTTGAGGGGTTCTGGAGGAAGGGGCGATCGTTCTTCCATTTTAGCACTTTGGTGCAAGGTTCCCGATTTGGACCTTCAAACGGCAATTCACTGGTCGAGCTGCGAGGTACGGGACTCAGCTGGGTGTCAAAATGAAGGTATTGAATGGCACTAGAAGAGGGTCTCGTTGCAAATGCTGTTCCGGGTCCCGTGTGGCCAAGGGAAGCGATCGTTTGGCAACCAGCAAGCCCTAGAAGGAGATACTCAGCGGTATGTGAACGACACCGGCAAATCCCTGCAAATCGTTACTGGCTGGTTAGGGGAGTTGGGAAAATATGCGTTGAAAATACCAGCCTTCGTTTATAAAATAATTCTGCACGAGGGAAAGCCGCAAGCGGTCATTGTTGTTTCCAACGACGTGCAAGGTGATAGGAACACCACATTTGGTGCCGATAAGCTGTTGAGGAGACGGAGAGATTTGCTCGACTGGTTTAAGAAGGCAAAATTTAATGACCCAAGCAAGGGATTGACATGTGTCATGGAGGTGCACGAGTTCTACACATGGTGTAGAATGAAGGGACTGCCCTCACCGGAGGTGTTCTTGTCACACATTCTTTCTTCATAAAGTAACACAAGCTGCCGTTTCATCTCTGAATGTGGCAGAAACTTTAAAAACAATCAAATATATATATTTTTTTTTAAACATTTTTTTCGTTGTGCCCTATCGCACCTAGACCTCTGCGCTAAGTGCCTGGCCATGGACTTGGATCGTTCCCCAATTCAAGCGATTCTTTGCAACTTTCCCGGTTCTCGACCCGATCTCGAAACCCGAAATGGGTCCCGGGGGTTGGCCGGACCGAGTCCCGGGGAGCGACCGAGGAGGCGTTCATGGCAAGGTCAGATCCCGAACGAGTCCTCGGATCGGGATGAACCGTATTTCGGAGGCCGCGTGTCGTCTCCCCGAGTCGTCCCGTGCGTCGCGCGTCGAGATCGGCCCAGCCGTTCCGGAGCTATAGGCGATGCAAGTTTATCGGTAGGCAACACGCCGTACAGGGAGGCCGAACGGATTGCCTATGCGCCGTTCTGCAGGCGCTGGCAAAAAGGACACTTTTTCAAACGCGTTTTTCGACCAGAAGGAGAAGCGGTCGAGACGAACGGAGCGCGTCGTTGGAAAGGGGAAGGTTCAAAACAGACGCAGATACCCGGTGGTGCGCGAAGGCACGTCGGTAAGGGTGCCTTCGGGGGCCCCAAAGACGGACTACCCGAAAGGACCTTTACGACCCTCTCCCGGCCGAACGGGTTGAGATAAAAGACCCCGGTTTCGACGAGAGGCCATATCGTCGTCCCCTCTACGAGATCGTGTCGAGAGATCGGGTCTTGGAGACGCGGCGAGGGGGAGAAAGGGGCAAAAACAGTCGGGGGGGTCACACTATTTGAAACGAATCGAACCTTCGCTGAGCCCTGACGGCCGAACGGTCCGAGCTAGAGGGCTCGGTCACACGTCATTCGATAGCCCTTGAAAAGTTCTATATGCATGCCGAAAACCACCTGCAAGAACAAAGGGGTTCCGGAGGGAGGGCTGATCGTCCCCCGATTTGAGCACTTTGGTGCAAGGTTCCGGAATCGGACCTTCCAACGGCGATTCACCGGTCGAGGTACGAGCTATGAGGCTCTTCTAGGGCTAAAAATGAAGGTATTGAAACGCCCTAGAGATAACGAATGGTTGGTATGCTGCCGTGAGTCTCCGTCGGCCGAGAGGACCCGTCTTTCAAGAAAAATGACGGTGTACCCGCGGGCTCCGATTCCCTCATTGGCACCTTCGGCGGTCCGCCACGGCCGAACGAAACGATGGAAAAGGACTCCGTCTTCGCTCGAGCCTAGCTAAGACACGAACTTTGAACGTGACGGCACCCCGAGCCGATGCTGCACACGTCGACCAGTGAATGGGCGATCGTCCGTACTTGAGCGTTGGGGGGAAAGGGGCGATTTGACTCCATTTTTGAACATTGGCAGAGCTCTGGCGGCCGAACGAAAAATGATACAGGGTCGCGTCATGGTTCATTCGAAAGCTCTTGTAACGCTCTGTAAGCATGCTGAAAACGATGATTAAGTCCGGAGGGGTTCGGGAGGGAGGGCCGATCGTTCCCCAATTTAGGCGGTTTGGTACAAGGTCCCGGAATCGGACCTTCGAACGGTGATTCACTGGTCGAGGCGAGAGCTAACGGGCTGTGAGGTACGGGACTCAGCTAGGTGACAAAATGAAGGTAATAAGTGGCCCTAGAGGGGAGTCTGGTTGCATATGCTATTCGGGGTGCCGTGTGGCAAAGGGAGGCGATCGTTCGGTAAAAATAACAGTGTACCAGCAAGCTCCGACTTCCCGAGTAGCACCTTCGCGGAGCTGCCAGGGCCTATCCGATCGCTTTAAGTAGACTCCGTTTCCTTTTAAGTCTGAGTTAGACACGTCTCTTGGTCCCTGCAAATTTTGAGATCGGTCCCGATAACGTCGACCAGTGAATAGGCGATCGTTCGAACTTAAGCATTCTGGTCGAAAGGCGATATGACTTTATTTTCAGACATTGGCACGGACGTGGCAGGCGAACTATAAGTGCTAGAGAGTCGCACTAGTTCTCATTCGAAAGCTCTTTAAAAGTTCTATAAGCATGCTGGAGGACAACGTTATGATTTGCGGGGTTCTGGAGGGGCGATCGTTCCCCAGTTTCAGCAGTTTGGTGCATGGTTCCCGATTTGGACCTTCAAACGGTGATTCACTGGTCGAGGTGTGAGGTACGGGACTCGGCTAGGTGTCAAAATGAAGGTATTGGATGGCACAAGAAGAAGAGTCTCGTTGCATATGCTATTCGGGGTCCCGTGTGGCCAAGGGAAGCGATCGTTTGGTCAAAATAACGGTGTACCAGCAAGCCCCGACGTCCCGATTCGCACCTTTGCCGAGCTGCCAGGGCCTATCCGGTCGACTTAAAGGAACTCCGTTTCCTCTCAAGTCTGAGTTAGACACGTCTCTTGGTCCCTGCAAATTTTGAGATCGGTCCCGTTTACGTCGACCAGTGAATAGGCGATCGTTCGAACTTGTGCACTTGGGTAAAATGGTGGTTTTACTCAATT
This sequence comes from Stenchaetothrips biformis, assembly GCA_030522485.1. Lineage (NCBI taxonomy): Eukaryota > Metazoa > Arthropoda > Insecta > Thysanoptera > Thripidae > Stenchaetothrips > Stenchaetothrips biformis. The sequence continues at coordinate 2,067,586 of CM060089.1, read as the reverse complement.
TTTAGACGTTAGAACGGCTCTAGCGGCCGAGCCATCCAAGCTAGAGAGCTCTTTCTTGGTTCATTCGAAAGATCATAAAAAGATCTACAAGTGAACCGACTTTCAGCTTAAAAATTGGAAGGGTTCAGGAGCGAGAGGCGATCGTTCCCCCATTTAAGCACTTTGGTGCAAGGTTCCCGATTTGGACCTTCAAACGGTGATTCACTGGTCGAGGCGAGAGCTAACGGGCTGGGCTAGGCGTCTAAACGAAGGTATGACATGGCGCTAGACGATAAAACCATAAAATATTGTACTGCTAGTCTCTGTTAGCCATAGGGAGCGATCGTTTGCAAAAAATGACGGTGTACCTGCAAGCTCCGACTTCCCGATTGAGACCTTTGGCCGGCTGCCCTGGAAAAACGCATGCAATAAAAGGGACTCTGTCTACGCTTAAATGACGGCAAGACATGTCAGTCGAGTGTGGCAAAACGTGAAGTCGGTCTGAAGCACGTCGACCAGTGAATGGGCGATCGTTCACACTTGGGCATTCTAATCGCAAGGCGATTTGACTCCATTTTAGGACATTAGCGCGGACAGCACGGCAAGCACGGAAGCGCCGCAGGCCAAGGTAGGTGTAACGCCAGGCGTGGATTGTCGTAACTGGTGCAGCATCGCGAAGCCTGTTACGACAAGACACGGTCTGGCGTAAACCTACCTTGTACCCAAGTGCACAAGTTCGAACGATCGCCTATTCACTGGTCGACGTAAACGGGACCGATCTCAAAATTTGCAGGGACCAAGAGACGTGTCTAACTCAGACTTGAGAGGAAACGGAGTCCCTTTAAGTCGACCGGATAGGCCCTGGCAGCTCGGCAAAGGTGCGAATCGGGACGTCGGGGCTTGCTGGTACACTGTTATTTTGACCAAACGATCGCTTCCCTTGGCCACACGGGACCCCGAATAGCATATGCAACGAGACCCTTCTTCTTGTGCCATCCAATACCTTCATTTTGACACCTAGCCGAGTCCCGTACCTCACACCTCGACCAGTGAATCACCGTTTGAAGGTCCGAATCGGGAACCATGCACCAAACTGCTGAAATGAGGGAACGATCGCCCCTCTCTCCAGAACCCCGCAAATCATAACGTTGTCCTCCAGCATGCTTATAGAACTTTTAAAGAGCTTTCGAATGAGAACTAGTGCGACTCTCTAGCACTTATGGTTCGCCTGCCACGTCCGTGCCAATGTCTGAAAATGGAGTCATATCGCCTTTCGACCAGAATGCTTAAGTTCGAACGATCGCCTATTCACTGGTCGACGTTATCGGGACCGATCTCAAAATTTTCAGGGACCAAGAGACGTGTCTAACTCAGACTTAAAAGGAAACGGAGTCCACTTAAAGCGATCGGATAGGCCCTGGCAGCTCCGCGAAGGTGCTACCCGGGAAGTCGGAGCTTGCTGGTACACTGTTATTTTTACCGAACGATCGCCTCCCTTTGCCACACGGCACCCCGAATAGCATATGCAACCAGACTCCCCTCTAGGGCCACTTATTACCTTCATTTTGTCACCTAGCTGAGTCCCGTACCTCACAGCCCGTTAGCTCTCGCCTCGACCAGTGAATCACCGTTCGAAGGTCCGATTCCGGGACCTTATACCAAACCGCCTAAATTGGGGAACGATCGGCCCTCCCTCCCGAACCCCTCCGGACTTAATCATCGTTTTCAGCATGCTTACAGAGCGTTACAAGAGCTTTCGAATGAACCATGACGCGACCCTGTATCATTTTTCGTTCGGCCGCCAGAGCTCTGCCAATGTTCAAAAATGGAGTCAAATCGCCCCTTTCCCCCCAACGCTCAAGTACGGACGATCGCCCATTCACTGGTCGACGTGTGCAGCATCGGCTCGGGTTGCCGCCACGTTCAAAGTTTGTGTCTTAGCTAGGCTCGAGCGAAGACGGAGTCCTTTTTCATCGCTTCGTTCGGCCGTGGCGGACCGCCGAAGGTGCCAATGAGGGAATCGGAGCCCGCGGGTACACCGTCTTTTTTCTTGAAAGACGGGTCCTCTCAGCCGACGGAGACTCACGGCAGCATACCAACCATTCGTTATCTCTAGGGCGTTTCAATACCTTCATTTTGAGCCCGAGAAGAGCCTCCCAGCTCGTACCTCGACCGGTGAATCGCCGTTGGAAGGTCCGATTCCGGAACCTTGCACCAAATTGCTCAAATCGGGGGACGATCAGCCCTCCCTCCGGAACCCCTTTGTTCTTGCAGGTGGTTTTCGGCATGCATATAGAACTTTTCAAGGGCTATCGAATGACGTGTGACCGAGCCCTCTAGCTCGGACCGTTCGGCCGTCAGGGCTCAGCGAAGGTTCGATTCGTTTCAAATAGTGTGACCCCCCCGACTGTTTTTGCTCCTTTCTCCCCCTCGCCGCGTCTCCAAGACCCGATCTCTCGACACGATCTCGTAGAGGGGACGACGATATGGCCTCTCGTCGAAACCGGGGTCTGTTATCTCAACCCGTTCGGCCGGGAGAGGGTCGTAAAGGTCCTTTCGGGTAGTCCGTCTTTGGGGCCCCCGAAGGCACCCTTACCGACGTGCCTTCGCGCACCACCGGGTATCTGCGTCTGTTTTGAACCTTCCCCTTTCCAACGACGCGCTCCGTTCGTCTCGACCGCTTCTCCTTCTGGTCGAAAAACGCGTTTGAAAAAGTGTCCTTTTTGCCAGCGCCTGCAGAACGGCGCATAGGCAATCCGTTCGGCCTCCCTGTACGGCGTGTTGCCTACCGATAAACTTGCATCGCCTATAGCTCCGGAACGGCTGGGCCGATCTCGACGCGCGACGCACGGGACGACTCGGGGAGACGACACGCGGCCTCCGAAATACGGTTCATCCCGATCCGAGGACTCGTTCGGGATCTGACCTTGCCATGAACGCCTCCTCGGTCGCTCCCCGGGACTCGGTCCGGCCAACCCCCGGGACCCATTTCGGGTTTCGAGATCGGGTCGAGAACCGGGAAAGTTGCAAAGAATCGCTTGAATTGGGGAACGATCCAAGTCCATGGCCAGGCACTTAGCGCAGAGGTCTAGGTGCGATAGGGCACAACGAAAAAAATGTTTTTTAAAAAAAATATATATTTGATTGTTTTTAAAGTTTCTGCCACATTCAGAGATGAAACGGCAGCTTGTGTTACTTTATGAAGAAAGAATGTGTGACAAGAACACCTCCGGTGAGGGCAGTCCCTTCATTCTACACCATGTGTAGAACTCGTGCACCTCCATGACACATGTCAATCCCTTGCTTTGGTCATTAAATTTTGCCTTCTTAAACCAGTCGAGCAAATCTCTCCGTCTCCTCAACTGCTTATCGGCACCAAATGTGGTGTTCCTATCACCTTGCACGTCGTTGGAAACAACAATGACCGCTTGCGGCTTTCCCTCGTGCAGAATAATTTTATAAACGAAGGCTGGTATTTTCAACGCATATTTTCCCAACTCCCCTAACCAGCCAGTAACGATTTGCAGGGATTTGCCGGTGTCGTTCACATACCGCTGAGTATCTCCTTCTAGGGCTTGCTGGTTGCCAAACGATCGCTTCCCTCGGCCATACGGGACCCCAAATAGCATATGCAACGAGCCCCTCTTCTAGTGCTATCCAATACCTTTATTTTGACACCTAGCCGAGTCCCGTACCTTGCAGCTCGACCAGTGAATCCCCGTTTGAAGCAGGGCTGTTAAAGTTACTTTTAAAATGTAACGCGTTACAGTTACCTCGTTACCTTTGCTAGGTAACGGTAACGCGTTACCGTTACAGCTTCTACTGAAATGTAACGCGTTACTTTACAGTAACGCTGTTACTTCGTTACTCGTTACATCAATCTTTTTAAAAAGCCCCCAAAACAGCTCATTTACAGTCAATTTCAGTGAAATGAATCGTTTAAACAAAACTACAATAAATATTCATTTATTTTCAAACACAAGAAACACAGGAGGGATCAGGTACATTCAGTTATTTTTCTGTTAATCTAAGAAATATTAACAGTTAATTACTGCTAAAATTTAAGTTGAATGTTACTGATAAATGAAACATAAATTTCTAATAAACATTTGAATCAGAACAATTAACTTAGCGCCAAAATAATTTGTTGACCCTCAGAAGAACTTCACATTCTAAGTTTTGGTCCCCCATTCCCGTCAAAATATGTAACCTGATGTAACGAGTAAAAGGTAACGTCGTTACAAGTCGTTACTGACCCTAGTAACGGTAACGCGTTACCGTTACAGTCCCTTGGAAAATGTAACGCGTTACCGTTACCGTTACGTAACGAAGTAACGGCGTTACTGTAACGCGTTACTTCGTTAATGTTACTTTAACAGCCCTGGTTTGAAGGTCCGAATCGGGAACCTTGCACCAAACTGCTGAAATGGGGGAACGATCATCCCTCTCTCCAGAACCCCGTGAATCATAACGCTGTCCTTCTGCAGTCCTATAGAACTTTTAAAGAGCTTTCGAATGAGTTTTAGAGCGACTCTCTAGCACTTATGGTTCGCCTGCCACGTCCGTGCCAATGTCTGAAAATGGAGTCATATCGCCTTTCGACCAGAATGCTTAAGTTCGAACGATCGCCTATTCACTGGTCGACGTTATCAGGAACGATCTCAAAGTTTGCAGACACCAAGAGACGGGTCTAAGCTAGACTCGAGAGGTTACGACGTCCATTTATTTCGGTTCCATCGGCCTTGGCAGCCCGCCAATGGTACAAAGCGGGATGTCGGATCTTGCCGCTACAACGTCTCTTTTCGTAAACGAAGGCTTTCCTAGACCACTCTGGCCTTGGAACGGCAAGTTTTACTGTACCCTCGTCTAGCGCCACTAGAAAGCTTCATTTTGACGCCTAGCAGAGCCTGTTAGCTCCCACCTCGACCAGTGAATCACCGTTTAAAGGTCCAAATCGGGAACCTTGCACTAAACTGCTGAAATGGGGGAACGATCGCCTCTCACTCCCGAACCGCTTTAATTGTAATCTTGAATTTGTACATGCGATTAGAACAACTTAAAAGCTTTTAAATGGGAGTCCAACGAGCCTCTTTGGTCGCATATTTCGGCCGCCAGAGCAGTTCCAACTTCTAAAAACGGAGTCAAACCACTATTTTTCCCAAGTGCACAAGTTCGAACGATCGCCTATTCACTGGTCGACGTGATGAGGACCGGTCTGAAAGTTCGCAGCAACCAAGAAACATGTCTAAGATAGACTCCAGTGAAGATGGAGTCCCTTTTGCCCGAGTCCTTTCGTCATGGCGGCCCGCCAAAGGTGCGAATCGGGACATCGGAGCTTGCCGGCCCACTGTTACTTTTCTTGAACGATCGGTCCATTTGGCAAACAGGGACTCGCAGTACCATATTAAATGATTTCATCGTCTAGCGCCATGTAAAACCTTCGTTTAGACGCCCAGCCCAGCCCGTTAGCTCTCGCCTCGACCAGTGAATTACCGTTTGAAGGTCCAAATCGGGAACCTTGTACTAAACCGCCTAAATTGGGGAACGATCGGCGCTCCCTCGCGAACCCTTCTATTTGAAACGCCCTTCTTTGGCGTGCTTATAGGGCTTTTAAAGAGCTTTCGAATGAGACCCAGAGCGACCCTCTCGCACTTATGGTTCGGCTGCCAGGTCCGCGCTAATGTCCCAAAATGGAGTCAAATCGCCTTGCGATCAGAATGCCCAAGTGTGAACGATCGCCTATTCACTGGTCGACGTGCTTCAGACCGACTTCACGTTTTGCCACACTCGACTGACATGTCTTGCCGTCATTTGAGCGTAGACAGAGTCCCTTTTATTGCATGCGTTTTTCCAGGGCAGCCGGCCAAAGGTCTCAATCGGGAAGTCGGAGCTTGCAGGTACACCGTCATTTTTTGCAAACGATCGCTCCCTATGGCTAACAGGGACTAGCAGTACAATATTTTATGGTTTTATCGTCTAGCGCCATGTCATACCTTCGTTTAGACGCCTAGCCCAGCCCGTTAGCTCTCGCCTCGACCAGTGAATCACCGTTTGAAGGTCCAAATCAGGAACCTTGCACCAAAGTGCTAAAATGGGGGAACGATCGCCTCTCGCTCCTGAACCCTTCCATTTTTTAAGCTGAAAGTCGGTTCACTTGTAGATCTTTTTATGATCTTTCGAATGAACCAACAAAGAGCCCTCTAGCTTGGATGGCTCGGCCGCTAGAGCCGTTCTAACGTCTAAAAATTGAGTAAAAGCACCATTTTTGGCTGAGCGATTAGCGAAGCCAGTTACTCCAGTGGGGTTGAAAAGTTTTGTCTGTCTGTCTGTCTGTTTGTCTGTCTGTGTGTCCGCACTACTCCTCCTGAACAGCTCGGCCGATCGAGACGAGATTTTGCAGGGTTATTAGGTATATCCTTGGCTCGCCACACGCAAAAATTCAGCTTTCTATCTTATTCCATTCAGTTGTACTAACGAAAAAACACTAAAAAAACGGCAGAAAAAGTGCAACTTTTTAGTGACTTTATATTTTAGAGACATTTATACATGGTTTCTTATGTTTTTGAAGTTCCTGATGACTAAAATGAGATCAATTTCGACCCCTGACCAAACTTTTAACTGCGAATTGGCTACCTCGGCCCGAATTTACTAACATAATCAACTTCGACCCTTCATCTTGAAAAAAGGGGGTCGACCGACTAAAAATTTTTATTGCAGATTTCGATAGGTCTCGGCAAGACCTTTTCAAAGAGGGGTCGGAAGGGGGGTCTAGGAGCCCGACTCCATTAGTTGGCCAAATCAGGATCTTGAAAAAAGGGGATCGACCGACTAAAAAATTTTATTGCAGATTTCGATAGGTCTCGGCAAGACCTTTTTAAAGAGGGGTCGGAAAGGGGGGTCTAGGAGCCCGACTTCATTAGTTGGCCGAATCAGGATCTTGAAAAACGGGGATCGACCGACTAAAAAATTTTATTTCAGATTTCACGTGGTGCGTTACTCAATGCCTCAAAAATCCTTGAGAAAGCTTGCCGAAGGCAAGCACGGAAGCGCCGCAGGCCAAGGTAGGTGTAACGCCAGGCGTGGATTGTCGTAACTGGTGCAGCATCGCGAAGCCTGTTACGACAAGACACGGTCTGGCGTAAACCTACCTTGTACCCAAGTGCACAAGTTCGAACGATCGCCTATTCACTGGTCGACGTAAACGGGACCGATCTCAAAATTTGCAGGGACCAAGAGACGTGTCTAACTCAGACTTGAGAGGAAACGGAGTTCCTTTAAGTCGACCTGATAGGCCCTGGCAGCTCGGCAAAGGTGCGAATCGGGACGTCGGGGCTTGCTGGTACACTGTTATTTTGACCAAACGATCGCTTCCCTTGGCCACACGGGACCCCGAATAGCATATGCAACGAGACCCTTCTTCTTGTGCCATCCAATACCTTCATTTTGACACCTAGCCGAGTCCCGTACCTCACACCTCGACCAGTGAATCACCGTTTGAAGGTCCGAATCGGGAACCATGCACCAAACTGCTGAAATGAGGGAACGATCGCCCCTCTCTCCAGAACCCCGCAAATCATAACGTTGTCCTCCAGCATGCTTATAGAACTTTTAAAGAGCTTTCGAATGAGAACTAGTGCGACTCTCTAGCACTTATGGTTCGCCTGCCACGTCCGTGCCAATGTCTGAAAATGGAGTCATATCGCCTTTCGACCAGAATGCTTAAGTTCGAACGATCGCCTATTCACTGGTCGACGTTATCGGGCGGATCTCAAAATTTTCAGGGACCAAGAGACGTGTCTAACTCAGACTTAAAAGGAAACGGAGTCCACTTAAAGCGATCGGATAGGCCCTGGCAGCTCCGCAAAGGTGCCACTCGGGAAGTCGGAGCTTGCTGGTACACTGTTATTTTTACCGAACGATCGCCTCCCTTTGCCACACGGCACCCCGAATAGCATATGCAACCAGACTCCCCTCTAGGGCCACTTATTACCTTCATTTTGTCACCTAGCTGAGTCCCGTACCTCACAGCCCGTTAGCTCTCGCCTCGACCAGTGAATCACCGTTCGAAGGTCCGATTCCGGGACCTTGTACCAAACCGCCTAAATTGGGGAACGATCGGCCCTCCCTCCCGAACCCCTCCGGACTTAATCATCGTTTTCAGCATGCTTACAGAGCGTTACAAGAGCTTTCGAATGAACCATGACGCGACCCTGTATCATTTTTCGTTCGGCCGCTAGAGCTCTGCCAATGTTCAAAAATGGAGTCAAATCGATCCTTTCCCCCCAACGCTCAAGTACGGACGATCGCCCATTCACTGGTCGACGTGTGCAGCATCGGCTCGGGGTGCCGCCACGTTCAAAGTTCGTGTCTTAGCTAGGCTCGAGCGAAGACGGAGTCCTTTTTCATCGCTTCGTTCGGCCGTGGCGGACCGCCGAAGGTGCCAATGAGGGAATCGGAGCCCGCGGGTACACCGTCTTTTTTCTTGAAAGACGGGTCCTCTCAGCCGACGGAGACTCACGGCAGCATACCAACCATTCGTTATCTCTAGGGCGTTTCAATACCTTCATTTTGAGCCCGAGAAGAGCCTCCCAGCTCGTACCTCGACCGGTGAATCGCCGTTGGAAGGTCCGATTCCGGAACCTTGCACCAAATTGCTCAAATCGGGGGACGATCAGCCCTCCCTCCGGAACCCCTTTGTTCTTGCAGGTGGTTTTCGGCATGCATATAGAACTTTTCAAGGGCTATCGAATGACGTGTGACCGAGCTCTCTAGCTCGGACCGTTCGGCCGTCAGGGCTCAGCGAAGGTTCGATTCGTTTCAAATAGTGTGACCCCCCCGACTGTTTTTGCTCCTTTCTCCCCCTCGCCGCGTCTCCAAGACCCGATCTCTCGACACGATCTCGTAGAGGGGACGACGATATGGCCTCTCGTCGAAACCGGGGTCTGTTATCTCAACCCGTTCGGCCGGGAGAGGGTCGTAAAGGTCCTTTCGGGTAGTCCGTCTTTGGGGCCCCCGAAGGCACCCTTACCGACGTGCCTTCGCGCACCACCGGGTATCTGCGTCTGTTTTGAACCTTCCCCTTTCCAACGACGCGCTCCGTTCGTCTCGACCGCTTCTCCTTCTGGTCGAAAAACGCGTTTGAAAAAGTGTCCTTTTTGCCAGCGCCTGCAGAACGGCGCATAGGCAATCCGTTCGGCCTCCCTGTACGGCGTGTTGCCTACCGATAAACTTGCATCGCCTATAGCTCCGGAACGGCTGGGCCGATCTCGACGCGCGACGCACGGGACGACTCGGGGAGACGAGACGCGGCCTCCGAAATACGGTTCATCCCGATCCGAGGACTCGTTCGGGATCTGACCTTGCCATGAACGCCTCCTCGGTCGCTCCCCGGGACTCGGTCCGGCCAACCCCCGGGACCCATTTGGGGTTTCGAGATCGGGTCGAGAACCGGGAAAGTTGCAAAGAATCGCTTGAATTGGGGAACGATCCAAGTCCATGGCCAGGCACTTAGCGCAGAGGTCTAGGTGCGATAGGGCACAACGAAAAAAATGTTTTTTAAAAAAAATATATATTTGATTGTTTTTAAAGTTTCTGCCACATTCAGAGATGAAACGGCAGCTTGTGTTACTTTATGAAGAAAGAATGTGTGACAAGAACACCTCCGGTGAGGGCAGTCCCTTCATTCTACACCATGTGTAGAACTCGTGCACCTCCATGACACATGTCAATCCCTTGCTTGGGTCATTAAATTTTGCCTTCTTAAACCAGTCGAGCAAATCTCTCCGTCTCCTCAACTGCTTATCGGCACCAAATGTGGTGTTCCTATCACCTTGCACGTCGTTGGAAACAACAATGACCGCTTGCGGCTTTCCCTCGTGCAGAATAATTTTATAAACGAAGGCTGGTATTTTCAACGCATATTTTCCCAACTCCCCTAACCAGCCAGTAACGATTTGCAGGGATTTGCCGGTGTCGTTCACATACCGCTGAGTATCTCCTTCTAGGGCTTGCTGGTTGCCAGACGATCGCTTCCCTTGGCCACACGGGACCCGGAACAGCATTTGCAACGAGACCCTCTTCTAGTGCCATTCAATACCTTCATTTTGACACCCAGCTGAGTCCCGTACCTCGCAGCTCGACCAGTGAATTGCCGTTTGAAGGTCCAAATCGGGAACCTTGCACCAAAGTGCTAAAATGGAAGAACGATCGCCCCTTCCTCCAGAACCCCTCAAATCATAACGCTGGTTTGTAGCATGCGTTTAGAACTTTTAAAGAGCTTACGAATGAGACTTATGGCGACTCTCTAGCACCTATGGTTCGCCTGCCAGGTCCGCGCTAATGTCCCAAAATGGAGTCAAATCGCCTTGCGATCAGAATGCCCAAGTGTGAACGATCGCCTATTCACTGGTCGACGTGCTTCAGACCGACTTCACGTTTTGCCACACTCGACTGACATGTCTTGCTGTCATTTGAGCGTAGACAGAGTCCCTTTTATTGCATGCGTTTTTCCAGGGCAGCCGGCCAAAGGTCTCAATCGGGAAGTCGGAGCTTGCAGGTACACCGTCATTTTTTGCAAACGATCGCTCCCTATGGCTAACAGGGACTAGCAGTACAATATTTTATGGTTTTATCGTCTAGCGCCATGTCATACCTTCGTTTAGACGCCTAGCCCAGCCCGTTAGCTCTCGCCTCGACCAGTGAATCACCGTTTGAAGGTCCAAATCAGGAACCTTGCACCATAGTGCTAAAATGGGGGAACGATCGCCTCTCGCTCCTGAACCCTTCCATTTTTTAAGCTGAAAGTCGGTTCACTTGTAGATCTTTTTATGATCTTTCGAATGAACCAACAAAGAGCCCTCTAGCTTGGATGGCTCGGCCGCTAGAGCCGTTCTAACGTCTAAAAATTGAGTAAAAGCACCATTTTTGGCTGAGCGATTAGCGAAGCCAGTTACTCCAGTGGGGTTGAAAAGTTTTGTCTGTCTGTCTGTCTGTTTGTCTGTCTGTGTGTCCGCACTACTCCTCCTGAACAGCTCGGCCGATCGAGACGAGATTTTGCAGGGTTATTAGGTATATCCTTGGCTCGCCACACGCAAAAATTCAGCTTTCTATCTTATTCCATTCAGTTGTACTAACGAAAAAACACTAAAAAAACGGCAGAAAAAGTGCAACTTTTTAGTGACTTTATATTTTAGAGACATTTATACATGGTTTCTTATGTTTTTGAAGTTCCTGATGACTAAAATGAGATCAATTTCGACCCCTGACCAAACTTTTAACTGCGAATTGGCTACCTCGGCCCGAATTTACTAACATAATCAACTTCGACCCTTCATCTTGAAAAAAGGGGGTCGACCGACTAAAAATTTTTATTGCAGATTTCGATAGGTCTCGGCAAGACCTTTTCAAAGAGGGGTCGGAAGGGGGGTCTAGGAGCCCGACTTCATTAGTTGGCCAAATCAGGATCTTGAAAAAAGGGGATCGACCGACTAAAAAATTTTATTGCAGATTTCGATAGGTCTCGGCAAGACCTTTTTAAAGAGGGGTCGGAAGGGGGGTCTAGGAGCCCGACTTCATTAGTTGGCCGAATCAGGATCTTGAAAAACGGGGATCGACCGACTAAAAAATTTTATTTCAGATTTCACGTGGTGCGTTACTCAATGCCTCAAAAATCCTTGAGAAAGCTTGCCGAAGGCAAGCACGGAAGCGCCGCAGGCCAAGGTAGGTGTAACGCCAGGCGTGGATTGTCGTAACTGGTGCAGCATCGCGAAGCCTGTTACGACAAGACACGGTCTGGCGTAAACCTACCTTGTACCCAAGTGCACAAGTTCGAACGATCGCCTATTCACTGGTCGACGTAAACGGGACCGATCTCAAAATTTGCAGGGACCAAGAGACGTGTCTAACTCAGACTTGAGAGGAAACGGAGTTCCTTTAAGTCGACCGGATAGGCCCTGGCAGCTCGGCAAAGGTGCGAATCGGGACGTCGGGGCTTGCTGGTACACTGTTATTTTGACCAAACGATCGCTTCCCTTGGCCACACGGGACCCCGAATAGCATATGCAACGAGACCCTTCTTCTTGTGCCATCCAATACCTTCATTTTGACACCTAGCCGAGTCCCGTACCTCACACCTCGACCAGTGAATCACCGTTTGAAGGTCCGAATCGGGAACCATGCACCAAACTGCTGAAATGAGGGAACGATCGCCCCTCTCTCCAGAACCCCGCAAATCATAACGTTGTCCTCCAGCATGCTTATAGAACTTTTAAAGAGCTTTCGAATGAGAACTAGTGCGACTCTCTAGCACTTATGGTTCGCCTGCCACGTCCGTGCCAATGTCTGAAAATGGAGTCATATCGCCTTTCGACCAGAATGCTTAAGTTCGAACGATCGCCTATTCACTGGTCGACGTTATCGGGCGGATCTCAAAATTTTCAGGGACCAAGAGACGTGTCTAACTCAGACTTAAAAGGAAACGGAGTCCACTTAAAGCGATCGGATAGGCCCTGGCAGCTCCGCAAAGGTGCCACTCGGGAAGTCGGAGCTTGCTGGTACACTGTTATTTTTACCGAACGATCGCCTCCCTTTGCCACACGGCACCCCGAATAGCATATGCAACCAGACTCCCCTCTAGGGCCACTTATTACCTTCATTTTGTCACCTAGCTGAGTCCCGTACCTCACAGCCCGTTAGCTCTCGCCTCGACCAGTGAATCACCGTTCGAAGGTCCGATTCCGGGACCTTGTACCAAACCGCCTAAATTGGGGAACGATCGGCCCTCCCTCCCGAACCCCTCCGGACTTAATCATCGTTTTCAGCATGCTTACAGAGCGTTACAAGAGCTTTCGAATGAACCATGACGCGACCCTGTATCATTTTTCGTTCGGCCGCTAGAGCTCTGCCAATGTTCAAAAATGGAGTCAAATCGCCCCTTTCCCCCCAACGCTCAAGTACGGACGATCGCCCATTCACTGGTCGACGTGTTCAGCATCGGCTCGGGGTGCCGCCACGTTCAAAGTTCGTGTCTTAGCTAGGCTCGAGCGAAGACGGAGTCCTTTTTCATCGCTTCGTTCGGCCGTGGCGGACCGCCGAAGGTGCCAATGAGGGAATCGGAGCCCGCGGGTACACCGTCTTTTTTCTTGAAAGACGGGTCCTCTCAGCCGACGGAGACTCACGGCAGCATACCAACCATTCGTTATCTCTAGGGCGTTTCAATACCTTCATTTTGAGCCCGAGAAGAGCCTCCCAGCTCGTACCTCGACCGGTGAATCGCCGTTGGAAGGTCCGATTCCGGAACCTTGCACCAAATTGCTCAAATCGGGGGACGATCAGCCCTCCCTCCGGAACCCCTTTGTTCTTGCAGGTGGTTTTCGGCATGCATATAGAACTTTTCAAGGGCTATCGAATGACGTGTGACCGAGCTCTCTAGCTCGGACCGTTCGGCCGTCAGGGCTCAGCGAAGGTTCGATTCGTTTCAAATAGTGTGACCCCCCCGACTGTTTTTGCTCCTTTCTCCCCCTCGCCGCGTCTCCAAGACCCGATCTCTCGACACGATCTCGTAGAGGGGACGACGATATGGCCTCTCGTCGAAACCGGGGTCTGTTATCTCAACCCGTTCGGCCGGGAGAGGGTCGTAAAGGTCCTTTCGGGTAGTCCGTCTTTGGGGCCCCCGAAGGCACCCTTACCGACGTGCCTTCGCGCACCACCGGGTATCTGCGTCTGTTTTGAACCTTCCCCTTTCCAACGACGCGCTCCGTTCGTCTCGACCGCTTCTCCTTCTGGTCGAAAAACGCGTTTGAAAAAGTGTCCTTTTTGCCAGCGCCTGCAGAACGGCGCATAGGCAATCCGTTCGGCCTCCCTGTACGGCGTGTTGCCTACCGATAAACTTGCATCGCCTATAGCTCCGGAACGGCTGGGCCGATCTCGACGCGCGACGCACGGGACGACTCGGGGAGACGAGACGCGGCCTCCGAAATACGGTTCATCCCGATCCGAGGACTCGTTCGGGATCTGACCTTGCCATGAACGCCTCCTCGGTCGCTCCCCGGGACTCGGTCCGGCCAACCCCCGGACCCATTTCGGGTTTCGAGATCGGGTCGAGAACCGGGAAAGTTGCAAAGAATCGCTTGAATTGGGGAACGATCCAAGTCCATGGCCAGGCACTTAGCGCAGAGGTCTAGGTGCGATAGGGCACAACGAAAAAAATGTTTTTTAAAAAAAATATATTTGATTGTTTTTAAAGTTTCTGCCACATTCAGAGATGAAACGGCAGCTTGTGTTACTTTATGAAGAAAGAATGTGTGACAAGAACACCTCCGGTGAGGGCAGTCCCTTCATTCTACACCATGTGTAGAACTCGTGCACCTCCATGACACATGTCAATCCCTTGCTTGGGTCATTAAATTTTGCCTTCTTAAACCAGTCGAGCAAATCTCTCCGTCTCCTCAACTGCTTATCGGCACCAAATGTGGTGTTCCTATCACCTTGCACGTCGTTGGAAACAACAATGACCGCTTGCGGCTTTCCCTCGTGCAGAATAATTTTATAAACGAAGGCTGGTATTTTCAACGCATATTTTCCCAACTCCCCTAACCAGCCAGTAACGATTTGCAGGGATTTGCCGGTGTCGTTCACATACCGCTGAGTATCTCCTTCTAGGGCTTGCTGGTTGCCAGACGATCGCTTCCCTTGGCCACACGGGACCCGGAACAGCATTTGCAACGAGACCCTCTTCTAGTGCCATTCAATACCTTCATTTTGACACCCAGCTGAGTCCCGTACCTCGCAGCTCGACCAGTGAATTGCCGTTTGAAGGTCCAAATCGGGAACCTTGCACCAAAGTGCTAAAATGGAAGAACGATCGCCCCTTCCTCCAGAACCCCTCAAATCATAACGCTGGTTTGTAGCATGCGTTTAGAACTTTTAAAGAGCTTACGAATGAGACTTATGGCGACTCTCTAGCACCTATGGTTCGCCTGCCAAGTCCGTGCCAATGTCTGAAAATGGAGTCATATCGCCTTTCGACCAGAATGCTTAAGTTCGAACGATCGCCTATTCACTGGTCGACGTTATCGGGACCGATCTCAAAATTTTCAGGGACCAAGAGACGTGTCTAACTCAGACTTAAAAGGAAACGGAGTCCACTTAAAGCGATCGGATAGGCCCTGGCAGCTCCGCGAAGGTTCCTATCGGGAAGTCGGAGCTTGCTTGTACACTGCCATTTTTTTCCAAACGATCGCTTTCCTCGGCCACACGGGACCCCGAATAGCATATGCAACGAGACCCTTCTTCTTGTGCCATCCAATACCTTCATTTTGACACCTAGCCGAGTCCCGTACCTCACACCTCGACCAGTGAATCGCCGTTTGAAGGTCCAAATCGGGAACCTTGCACCAAACTGCTGAAATGGGGGAACGATCGCCTCTCCCTCCAGAACCCCTCAAATCATAACGCTGTTTTCTATCATGCTGATAAAACTTTTAAAGAGCTTTCGAATGAGACCTAGAACGACCCTCTAGCACTTATAGTTCGGCTGCCACGTCCGTGCAAATGTCTGAAAATGGAGTCATATCGCCTTTCGACCAGAATGCTTAAGTTCGAACGATCGCCTATTCACTGGTCGACGTTATCAGGAACGATCTCAAAGTTTGCAGACACCAAGAGACGGGTCTAAGCTAGACTCGAGAGGTTACGACGTCCATTTATTTCGGTTCCATCGGCCTTGGCAGCCCGCCAATGGTACAAAGCGGGATGTCGGATCTTGCCGCTACACCGTCTCTTTTCGTAAACGAAGGCTTTCCTAGACCACTCTGGCCTTGGAACGGCAAGTTTTACTGTACCCTCGTCTAGCGCCACTAGAAAGCTTCATTTTGACGCCTAGCAGAGCCTGTTAGCTCCCACCTCGACCAGTGAATCACCGTTTAAAGGTCCAAATCGGGAACCTTGCACTAAACTGCTGAAATGGGGGAACGATCGCCTCTCACTCCCGAACCGCTTTAATTGTAATCTTGAATTTGTACATGCGATTAGAACAACTTAAAAGCTTTTAAATGGGAGTCCAACGAGCCTCTTTGGTCGCATATTTCGGCCGCCAGAGCAGTTCCAACTTCTAAAAACGGAGTCAAACCACTATTTTTCCCAAGTGCACAAGTTCGAACGATCGCCTATTCACTGGTCGACGTGATGAGGACCGGTCTGAAAGTTCGCAGCAACCAAGAAACATGTCTAAGATAGACTCCAGTGAAGATGGAGTCCCTTTTGCCCGAGTCCTTTCGTCATGGCGGCCCGCCAAAGGTGCGAATCGGGACATCGGAGCTTGCCGGCCCACTGTTACTTTTCTTGAACGATCGGTCCATTTGGCAAACAGGGACTCGCAGTACCATATTAAATGATTTCATCGTCTAGCGCCATGTAAAACCTTCGTTTAGACGCCCAGCCCAGCCCGTTAGCTCTCGCCTCGACCAGTGAATTACCGTTTGAAGGTCCAAATCGGGAACCTTGTACCAAACCGCCTAAATTGGGGAACGATCGGCCCTCCCTTGCGAACCCTTCTATTTGAAACGCCCTTCTTTGGCGTGCTTATAGAGCTTTTAAAGAGCTTTCGAATGAGACCCAGAGCGACCCTCTAGCACTTATGGTTTGGCTGCCAGGTCCGCGCTAATGTCCCAAAATGGAGTCAAATCGCCTTGCGATCAGAATGCCCAAGTGTGAACGATCGCCCATTCACTGGTCGACGTGCTTTAGACCGACTTCACGTTTTGCCACACTCGACTGACATGTCTTGCCGTCATTTGAGCGTAGACAGAGTCCCTTTTATTGCATGCGTTTTTCCAGGGCAGCCGGCCAAAGGTCTCAATCGGGAAGTCGGAGCTTGCAGGTACACCGTCATTTTTTGCAAACGATCGCTCCCTATGGCTAACAGGGACTAGCAGTACAATATTTTATGGTTTTATCGTCTAGCGCCATGTCATACCTTCGTTTAGACGCCTAGCCCAGCCCGTTAGCTCTCGCCTCGACCAGTGAATCACCGTTTGAAGGTCCAAATCGGGAACCTTGCACCAAAGTTCTAAAGTGGTTTTGTACCTTGGTAGGATCACACACAAGTTTCATGCGATCCTCATAATTAAACAAAAGTTCAGTCTTGGGTCTTAAGACAACTTCAGACAGTTTTCCCCACATGGAATTAAGGCAAAGTTTTGCCACAGTTCTAAGTCCAGGGTTCTTAATCATTTTTGCCGGGTCCACAATCACTCCATCATGCTCTTTCACCTCGGCAATGAAGCGGTCCTGCTGCTCCTTTGTTGAACAGTCAGCAGGCCAGCCACTTGCCTGGATCTTAAGCGCCATGAACCTTCGGACATACCCCGAGAAAAGGCCGTCCTCGCCAGTCTCTGGGTTGAACTGCATGGTGCCAGGATACTGCCAGAGCTCGTGAATGGTAATCAGAGTGTACCCTTTTTCCAGAATGGCTAACTGTAGTTCCGGAGCACACCACTCCCCCGTGAGCTGGCGCTGCGAGTCAGCGTGTTGACAAATATCAGTGCTTTCTGTCTCAGCACAGGTCCGACAGAGGGGAAACATGAGCTTGCCGCTACACTTGTAGGGAAGGACTGGCAGGTACAGATCTTGAGGGGGGAGGACTGTGCATTTAATTACACCATTCCAGGTGTCGATGCCTGGCATGTCAGGATCACCTTCCAGGAAAATTGATGGATGGTCATGAACGAAGCGTCCCCGCAGTTGAACCCCCGGGTACTCCGATACCACGTCCAGCAGCTTGATTTTCTCGCCCTTGTCCAGATCTGCCTTGTGGTACATGCGGAGCGCGCTGGTGCGGCCGCCGCAGAGCGCCTTGCGCAGATCAAGGGGAGGGGAACGGGTGGTGGGGTGGGCCTCAAAATAGGCTTTGACCTCGGGGGATTTGAGGTCCTCCTTCCAGTCACACTCCCACTTTTCCACGACAACATAACCTGACTTTCGGAACAGCGCTGATACGCGCAGAGTGCGCTCATATCGGTTTTCCCCAGCGCCAGGCTGTGCAGGGTAATGCTTGGGGCAGGAATGCCAATAATCGCCATGGAACTGATAAACACGGCGCTCCACACCGCCATGAGGAAGGGGAACTTCCACATAACCATCAACAGGTTTACCAAGCACCTTAACCTCCCGGTCAGTGTATATGGTCTTAATTTTCTGACCCAATTTGTGCTGTTCAAAGTCCAGCCATTGCAAGGCAGCGTGGCTTTGCTTGCCGCGTCCATGGTACCCACCAGGTGGGACAAGCCCAATCTTGTTTTCAGGCATGAAGTTAAGGCGATATGCTGAGAGACAAGCCGAAGATAGGGTAAGAGAACAGAACATCGCATCAAAGCCGGCAGTCTCTTCAAAAAGTTTTCTGAAGGTCTGACAGGCCTGCCTTAAAATACACTGGTGTAAAAAACGTCAGGATTCCCTGATTCCTTTCCTGATCTCTGAATGGAAATCAGAAAAATTGGGATTGGTTTTCTAATTTTTGATTGGAATTCAGTAAATTCTTGATTGGATTTTTTGATTTCTGATTTCCAATCAAATATTTCTTGATTGGTTCGCTGAATTCTGAGTGGCACTCAGAACGAGTCCTGAATGAATTCCTGAACCGCTGGGAGGCAATCATAACGAGCCAACGAGCCTTTGAATAAATTCCTGATCGACGGCCTTTATCTGGATTTGCTTTGTACACTGGATTCACTCTCCAACTTTGGTTTGTAATCCGTAGCACGGATCAGTTAAGACTGCAGTTTCTGATTTCCAATCAGAAATCAGGATTTTCCTGATTGATTTTCTGATGTCTGATTATCAATCAGGAATCATCCTCTGATTTCTGATTGTCAATCAGGAATCATCTCTGATTTCTGATTGTCAATAAGAAATCATCTGATTTCTGATTGCCTTTACGGAATTGTTTCTGATTCCTGATTGTTAATCAGAAAAAATCCTGATTGAGTACCGACATCAAAAAATATATGATGTCTGATAGCTGAGTGCCAATCAGAAATTTCGTGATATTTGATTTCTGATTGGCAATCAGAACAATTCTGCTCAGTTTTCTGATTGCTGATTGCCATTCAGAAATCAGAAACGAACATCAGGAAAATCTGATGCCTATAAAATGGAAAGTATTTACGATATCGGTTTCAAATTTGGTATGTGACATGTTCAATCGATTTGACTAGGGCCATTTTAATTTCATACAAATCGGATCATACTTACTAGCATATCGAGGCCTGATCACGAGCTATCGAAAATCGGACTCTAGATTTGGATCGGACTCGGTTTGACCCCCCAGAGAAGTTGTCGTCAATTTCGAATGTGCCAAGACATAGTCATATTACCGATGTTTGAAGTTGTCTTCCCAATCAGAACTGTCCACTCAGAAAAACACAATCAAAAATAGTCAACCAGAAGTGTCCACTCAGAAAAACACAATCAGAAATAGTCAGTCAGAACTTAGAAAAGGCAATCAAGCGGTGCGCGAATTCCACTCAAGTTTCTAGCAACCAGACAATTTCCTGATTGGCATTGTTTGATTGGAAAATCCTAAAGTTTTTTACACCAGTGTAGTCACATCTGATATACAGTAAGCGATGAGCTCCTCACGGAAATTGAACACAACACCCTGTTCAATATGCTCATCATACCATTTATTGAAGGTGAGGGCGGCCTGAGACTTCATTCCCGAAACACCGTAAAGTTCACGGTCAAATAAAGGACCCTTGTATGAAAAATTGTCAGGGTGTATAGCGAAAAATGGGAAATATCCCTTTTTCAGTTCTGTCAGCCCAAATGCTTTGGGCATGGCAGAAAGGGGCATGGAGATAAACATCAGACTGTCAATAAACTTCCATGAATTAAGGGACATAGAAATAATTTTTGCTCCTTGCAAGATAAGATCTGGTTTCATTTTTCGAGCAATGAGCTCTTGCAAAACAAAAATGCCATCATAAGCTTTTGCATTATGAGCAATAATGAGAAGTTCAGTCTTGGCAGGGAAAGACTGAAGGTAATTAATGAACTGGGACATAACATTGATATTGGGATCGTCCATGTTATGGAAAACCTGCTGCCGAGTCTTGCAGACGGTACAGAAGTAGTCATTTTAGGGAATGTGTTGACACTCGTCGCACACGGCCTGGGACACGAGGAGGACCGGCCGGTGCTCGAATACTCCTGGCTTCCCCTCAATTTCAGTATGTTGTGATGCCTCAATATCGTACCACACTGTACAGTACTTGTACTTCTCCTTTTTCTCACGGGGTTGCCATTTCTGCATGTAGCAGAGATGATTTTCCGCCACATACAATTTACAAAATTGACAATGCACAAAGCCGCAAACGTGTTGTCGCCCCCTGGCATTAGAATAACTGGTTTCACATTTCAGACAGAATTTGAATGTGTCACATTTAGTCTTGTCTGTGTTAGGGATTTTCAGACTTTTATGATTGTCAAAACATTCATCCCCGGAAAATTTATGTCCACAATCACCGCAGCGCTGAAGGGGTTCGGCGTGGGGGTGTGGTCCTAAGCACCGCCAGCAACTACCTTCGCATTGATGCTCCCCCTTGTTGTTGTAAAATACAGCACATTTTTCACATATATATTTACAATCAAATGCTTGGAGGGGGTAAAGAATGGCGTGGAAGTGTCCATTGTGTAGCAGCAGGTAGATATTTTTTCTACCTACAGCGTACTCTCCCTTAAAAACACACTCCTTGCCTTTCTTATCTGTGAAAGCACAGAGTCTGTAGTTAGTAAGAGCATCCTGCACTTTTCGGACTTCGTCTAGCCCGCAGGGTTGATTGGGGTCTATGCCTGCCAATTCACATATTTTTTTAGCCTCTTTTGTCTGAGTGGCGGAATGTGGTTGTTTCATCCGGGAGAAGGCACTTTGTTGCATACCCCCCTTGGCTGTGGCTACCGCGATGCTCCGCGCCAAACACATCTGATCAGTTTGGTTAGATGGGGAAAAGATTGTTTTTCTGGCAATTTTCCTCTCCAGCCACTGATCTATTCTCTCATTGGGGACAACGACATCTCGTGCCCCGCCTGCCTCTGGAGTGGGGACGTTAATGTAATTGATCCTCAACTGTCCGTTAGCCATGAAGCTTTCATTACTGTTCAAGACTCGACTTAGTTTATCCAGGATGACGCGGCCATTGAGTTGGTCGGTGCGTCTCAAAGACAGCCAGATGGGCTTATTCACATTTTCCCCGCTTTCAATTTCCAAGATGACACGGTCATCATCTTTTGCCTGAAGGGCTTCCCTTTGACGGGCAAGGAAAGCATCGAACATTCCCTCCATGAGTTGTTCAGAGGGTAGTTCGTTTCCAAGATTTTTTATCATGACTGTTTCCTCTCGGAAAGTGGCTTTAAACCGCCGCAGGTAGCGTTCCCGCGTTTGCAGTATTTCAATAGTAGGTTCCGGTTCGGGCTCCGGTTCCGGTTCGGGCTCCGGCTCGGGTGAATGCGCGCGCTTCCGTTCGGGCGGCGTGGCGGGGCGGGGTGGCGTGGCGGGGCGGGGTGGCGTGGCGGGTTGCGGTGGGGTTGCCGAACGCGCCTTCCGAATGCTCAGCGGCGAGTATTTGGCGCGAATTACTCGCCGGACCGTCTCAGCCGGCCGTCGCTCACCCGCCTCGCGCCCTGCCCTGGCTGAGCCGCGGGGGATGCGTTCGAGGGCGGCACGGCGCGGCGCGACGCGGCGGTCGCAGCCGAGATAAGGCGCGGAAGTTCAAACGCACGGCGTTTGGCAGTTGGGCCTGCTTACGCCGCGGCTGTTATTTCCGCAATTTCGTTACTCGTCATCACTGATTTTGGCGCCCTCCGCGATGGAGAAGCACGGCGCGGCCAGAGGGCTGTCGTCGCGCGGTTCACGGCGTTTCCGCCGATTTCTCCGCCGACCGCGAGCCTCTACCTTGGCGATGCGATCCACATGGACCACCCTCGCCATGCGGCCGTGCTTTTTGATCCGAACCGTGATGTCGTTCAGAACATTCACAATGGTCCAATCTGCCTCCCAAGGGCGCTGCAGCTTTGGCGAAATGCCCTTCTTACGTTTCGGGTTCAAGAAATAAACCTTGTCGCCCTCCTCGTAAGGCAGCACGCGCGCCTTAGCGTCATACCGCAACTTCATGGCATGACCCGCCGATTTCAGGTTTTGTGCAGCCTCGTGATGCCAGTAATTTTATCTCCTTGTTCTAAAAACCATCTGTCTTGTCAAACCTTGAATGGCTTGTACCTATTGACACAGATGAGGCTGAATGCTTTTGCAGCCTGAAGAATTCAATCCTTGAAAAGCTTATTTTCAAAAAGAATAGTGGGAATATCAGTCTTGAATATAGGTTCCGCTCGTGAGTTTATCTCATATTCAGTGAAACCTGTTTCTTGCCAATCATCCATTGCTTTATACCTATTTAACCAGATCACGCTTCATGCAAACTCACTCTGACTAATTTCATCTCTTAAGTTTTTATTTTTATTTAAAAAATTGGGATTATCAGTCTTTGGTTTAGGTACGCCAGTAATTTTATCTCCTTGTTCTTAAAACCATCTGTCTTGTCAAACCTTGAATGGCTTGTACCCATTGACACAGATGAGGCTGAATGCTTTTGCAGCCTGAAGAATTCAATCCTTGAAAAGCTTATTTTCAAAAAGAATAGTGGGAATATCAGTCTTGAATATAGGTTCCGCTCGTGAGTTTATCTCATATTCAGTGAAACCTGTTTCTTGCTAATCATCCATTGCTTTATACCTATTTAACCAGATCACGCTTCATGCAAACTCACTCTGACTAATTTCATCTCTTAAGTTTTTATTTTTATTTAAAAAAGTGGGATTATCAGTCTTTGGTTTAGGTACGCCAGTAATTTTATCTCCTTGTTCTTAAAACCATCTGTCTTGTCAAACCTTGAATGGCTTGTACCTATTGACACAGATGAGGCTGAATGCTTTTGCAGCCTGAAGAATTCAATCCTTGAAAAGCTTATTTTCAAAAAGAATAGTGGGAATATCAGTCTTGAATATAGGTTCCCCTCGTGAGTTTATCTCATATTCAGTGAAACCTGTTTCTTGCTAATCATCCATTGCTACCTATTTAACCAGATCACGCTTCATGCAAACTCACTCTGACTAATTTCATCTCTTAAGTTTTTATTTTTATTTAAAAAAGTGGGATTATAAGTCTTTGGTTTAGGTACGCCAGTAATTTTATCTCCTTGTTCTTAAAACCATCTGTCATGTCAAACCTTGAATGGCTTGTACCTATTGACACAGATGAGGCTGAATGCTTTTGCAGCCTGAAGAATTCAATCCTTGAAAAGCTTATTTTCAAAAAGAATAGTGGGAATATCAGTCTTGAATATAGGTTCCCCTCGTGAGTTTATCTCATATTCAGTGAAACCTGTTTCTTGCCAATCATCCATTGCTTTATACCTATTTAACCAGATCACGCTTCATGCAAACTCACTCTGACTAATTTCATCTCTTAAGTTTTTATTTTTATTTAAAAAATTGGGATTATCAGTCTTTGGTTTAGGTACGCCAGTAATTTTATCTCCTTGTTCTTAAAACCATCTGTCTTGTCAAACCTTGAATGGCTTGTACCCATTGACACAGATGAGGCTGAATGCTTTTGCAGCCTGAAGAATTCAATCCTTGAAAAGCTTATTTTCAAAAAGAATAGTGGGAATATCAGTCTTGAATATAGGTTCCGCTCGTGAGTTTATCTCATATTCAGTGAAACTTGTTTCTTGCTAATCATCCATTGCTACCTATTTAACCAGATCACGCTTCATGCAAACTCACTCTGACTAATTTCATCTCTTAAGTTTTTATTTTTATTTAAAAAAGTGGGATTATAAGTCTTTGGTTTAGGTACGCCAGTAATTTTATCTCCTTGTTCTTAAAACCATCTGTCATGTCAAACCTTGAATGGCTTGTACCTATTGACACAGATGAGGCTGAATGCTTTTGCAGCCTGAAGAATTCAATCCTTGAAAAGCTTATTTTCAAAAAGAATAGTGGGAATATCAGTCTTGAATATAGGTTCCCCTCGTGAGTTTATCTTATATTCAGTGAAACCTGTTTCTTGCCAATCATCCATTGCTTTATACCTATTTAACCAGATCACGCTTCATGCAAACTCACTCTGACGAATTTCATCTCTTAAGTTTTTATTTTTATTTAAAAAAGTGGGATTATCAGTCTTTGGTTTAGGTACGCCAGTAATTTTATCTCCTTGTTCTTAAAACCATCTGTCTTGTCAAACCTTGAATGGCTTGTACCTATTGACACAGATGAGGCTGAATGCTTTTGCAGCCTGAAGAATTCAATCCTTGAAAAGCTTATTTTCAAAAAGAATAGTGGGAATATCAGTCTTGAATATAGGTTCCGCTCGTGAGTTTATCTCATATTCAGTGAAACCTGTTTCTTGCTAATCATCCATTGCTTTATACCTATTTAACCAGATCACGCTTCATGCAAACTCACTCTGACTAATTTCATCTCTTAAGTTTTTATTTTTATTTAAAAAAGTGGGATTATAAGTCTTTGGTTTAGGTACGCCAGTAATTTTATCTCCTTGTTCTTAAAACCATCTGTCATGTCAAACCTTGAATGGCTTGTACCTATTGACACAGATGAGGCTGAATGCTTTTGCAGCCTGAAGAATTCAATCCTTGAAAAGCTTATTTTCAAAAAGAATAGTGGGAATATCAGTCTTGAATATAGGTTCCCCTCGTGAGTTTATCTCATATTCAGTGAAACCTGTTTCTTGCCAATCATCCATTGCTTTATACCTATTTAACCAGATCACGCTTCATGCAAACTCACTCTGACGAATTTCATCTCTTAAGTTTTTATTTTTATTTAAAAAAGTGGGATTATCAGTCTTTGGTTTAGGTACGCCAGTAATTTTATCTCCTTGTTCTTAAAACCATCTGTCTTGTCAAACCTTGAATGGCTTGTACCTATTGACACAGATGAGGCTGAATGCTTTTGCAGCCTGAAGAATTCAATCCTTGAAAAGCTTATTTTCAAAAAGAATAGTGGGAATATCAGTCTTGAATATAGGTTCCGCTCGTGAGTTTATCTCATATTCAGTGAAACCTGTTTCTTGCTAATCATCCATTGCTTTATACCTATTTAACCAGATCACGCTTCATGCAAACTCACTCTGACTAATTTCATCTCTTAAGTTTTTATTTTTATTTAAAAAAGTGGGATTATAAGTCTTTGGTTTAGGTACGCCAGTAATTTTATCTCCTTGTTCTTAAAACCATCTGTCATGTCAAACCTTGAATGGCTTGTACCTATTGACACAGATGAGGCTGAATGCTTTTGCAGCCTGAAGAATTCAATCCTTGAAAAGCTTATTTTCAAAAAGAATAGTGGGAATATCAGTCTTGAATATAGGTTCCCCTCGTGAGTTTATCTCATATTCAGTGAAACCTGTTTCTTGCCAATCATCCATTGCTTTATACCTATTTAACCAGATCACGCTTCATGCAAACTCACTCTGACGAATTTCATCTCTTAAGTTTTTATTTTTATTTAAAAAAGTGGGATTATAAGTCTTTGGTTTAGGTACGCCAGTAATTTTATCTCCTTGTTCTTAAAACCATCTGTCATGTCAAACCTTGAATGGCTTGTACCTATTGACACAGATGAGGCTGAATGCTTTTGCAGCCTGAAGAATTCAATCCTTGAAAAGCTTATTTTCAAAAAGAATAGTGGGAATATCAGTCTTGAATATAGGTTCCCCTCGTGAGTTTATCTCATATTCAGTGAAACCTGTTTCTTGCCAATCATCCATTGCTTTATACCTATTTAACCAGATCACGCTTCATGCAAACTCACTCTTACGAATTTCATCTCTTAAGTTTTTATTTTTATTTAAAAAAGTGGGATTATCAGTCTTTGGTTTAGGTACGCCAGTAATTTTATCTCCTTGTTCTTAAAACCATCTGTCTTGTCAAACCTTGAATGGCTTGTACCTATTGACACAGATGAGGCTGAATGCTTTTGCAGCCTGAAGAATTCAATCCTTGAAAAGCTTATTTTCAAAAAGAATAGTGGGAATATCAGTCTTGAATATAGGTTCCGCTCGTGAGTTTATCTCATATTCAGTGAAACCTGTTTCTTGCTAATCATCCATTGCTTTATACCTATTTAACCAGATCACGCTTCATGCAAACTCACTCTGACTAATTTCATCTCTTAAGTTTTTATTTTTATTTAAAAAAGTGGGATTATCAGTCTTTGGTTTAGGTACGCCAGTAATTTTATCTCCTTGTTCTAAAAACCATCTGTCTTGTCAAACCTTGAATGGCTTGTACCTATTGACACAGATGAGGCTGAATGCTTTTGCAGCCTGAAGAATTCAATCCTTGAAAAGCTTATTTTCAAAAAGAATAGTGGGAATATCAGTCTTGAATATAGGTTCCGCTCGTGAGTTTATCTCATATTCAGTGAAACCTGTTTCTTGCCAATCATCCATTGCTTTATACCTATTTAACCAGAACACGCTTCATGCAAACTCACTCTGACGAATTTCATCTCTTAAGTTTTTATTTTTATTTAAAAAAGTGGGATTATCAGTCTTTGGTTTAGGTACGCCAGTAATTTTATCTCCTTGTTCTTAAAACCATCTGTCTTGTCAAACCTTGAATGGCTTGTACCCATTGACACAGATGAGGCTGAATGCTTTTGCAGCCTGAAGAATTCAATCCTTGAAAAGCTTATTTTCAAAAAGAATAGTGGGAATATCAGTCTTGAATATAGGTTCCGCTCGTGAGTTTATCTCATATTCAGTGAAACCTGTTTCTTGCTAATCATCCATTGCTTTATACCTATTTAACCAGATCACGCTTCATGCAAACTCACTCTGACTAATTTCATCTCTTAAGTTTTTATTTTTATTTAAAAAAGTGGGATTATCAGTCTTTGGTTTAGGTACGCCAGTAATTTTATCTCCTTGTTCTTAAAACCATCTGTCTTGTCAAACCTTGAATGGCTTGTACCTATTGACACAGATGAGGCTGAATGCTTTTGCAGCCTGAAGAATTCAATCCTTGAAAAGCTTATTTTCAAAAAGAATAGTGGGAATATCAGTCTTGAATATAGGTTCCGCTCGTGAGTTTATCTCATATTCAGTGAAACCTGTTTCTTGCTAATCATCCATTGCTTTATACCTATTTAACCAGATCACGCTTCATGCAAACTCACTCTGACTAATTTCATCTCTTAAGTTTTTATTTTTATTTAAAAAAGTGGGATTATCAGTCTTTGGTTTAGGTACGCCAGTAATTTTATCTCCTTGTTCTTAAAACCATCTGTCTTGTCAAACCTTGAATGGCTTGTACCTATTGACACAGATGAGGCTGAATGCTTTTGCAGCCTGAAGAATTCAATCCTTGAAAAGCTTATTTTCAAAAAGAATAGTGGGAATATCAGTCTTGAATATAGGTTCCGCTCGTGAGTTTATCTCATATTCAGTGAAACCTGTTTCTTGCTAATCATCCATTGCTACCTATTTAACCAGATCACGCTTCATGCAAACTCACTCTGACTAATTTCATCTCTTAAGTTTTTATTTTTATTTAAAAAAGTGGGATTATCAGTCTTTGGTTTAGGTACGCCAGTAATTTTATCTCCTTGTTCTTAAAACCATCTGTCACGTCAAACCTTGAATGGCTTGTACCTATTGACACAGATGAGGCTGAATGCTTTTGCAGCCTGAAGAATTCAATCCTTGAAAAGCTTATTTTCAAAAAGAATAGTGGGAATATCAGTCTTGAATATAGGTTCCCCTCGTGAGTTTATCTCATATTCAGTGAAACCTGTTTCTTGCCAATCATCCATTGCTTTATACCTATTTAACCAGATCACGCTTCATGCAAACTCACTCTGACGAATTGGGTTCAACCTGACGAATTAGGACATTTAACGCAGAGCCCCAGACTATAGATTCTGCCAGCTTTGTTCCCATGCGGAGAAAACGACTCTTCTGGCACAATTTAGGTGTTTCTGACAAAGACTTAGATTCAATTGAAGTCCCACCATTGCAATATTTCTTAGACCCTGGACGAAAAGCAGCAGTCGAAGTGCTTTGTACCATCACAACCAATGGTGCCTGCCAAAAGAAAAAAGACAAATATCCTGCCGTTGACTTTGAGGGTTCAGACTGTATCCTGAATGTAAATGAACTGGAAAGAATATTTCATTTTGGTGAAGGATTTACTGACACTGGTTCTTTGTCAATTCCAAGCAGGATGAAACTAATTGGAAAATCGTGGGTTGTGCCTGTAATCTCTTATATATTGAACCCTTTACAGAAATTGTTACAACAGTAAATGTTGATGTAAGAATATTCTATAAGAGCAGTATATGTGGAATCATGTATTTTGTGCAGCTTCTAGATTAAACACGTAACTTTTTTGGTATGTTTTAGATACATAGAATTTTTACAGTCAGAAATAAAGATCAGTGAAACCAGCTTAAGGCAATTTGGTTGGTGGTGCGCTTAGCATTTTCTTGCATCATGAAGCCTCCTTCAGTGAAACCACAGTGCAATTCCAGTATACTGGACCTGGTTATATTACATACTGATTGGGCCAGACACAGGCTCCCGGTGTCACAAATGCAGTGACGTACAATATCACATTTAAACATATAAGAAAAGGATACAAGAAGTCTTACAGTCTCTTTTCGGCGTTGGTGAGCGCGCGTCACGCGGAGCGCCTGCAAACGTTATGGTAGGCCAGCCCGCCACGCAACGGTGCAGACCGGGCGGCCGCGCCGGGGTCATCAGGCGCCCGGAGGGAAAGGGAAAGAAGAGGTTGGTGTGTCAGGTGGGGGCTCGAACCCACGATCCCAGACGGGGACCAGAGCTTAAATCGACTACCTTAGACCACTAGGCCAACCTGACTCGGTGATGGGGCCAGCACGCCCCGTCGTGAGACGGCTGGGCATTCCTTGAACGACGGTGATATCGACGCGGTGCGGACCGATCGCGGATGCTGTGGGCGGGCCAGCCGCCGCTCCCGCAAGCCGGGACGAGCTTGGTGTGGCGGCATAGGAGCGCGCGAGCGCCGACCTCTTACAGCACCTGCAACGTTTCACACTCCTCATCCGAATGTCCCGGGTACGATCCACGCCAGGGAATAGCGGTCAAGGAGCGTCGCAGGGCCGCGCGATGACATTTTGGAGGGCACGATTTCCTGAGGTCATCTACGTCGTCGTCGTCGTCGAGATGACATGTCGCCTGGTCGATGTTTTCGCCCCCCCGCCGCGCCGGTCTGCCCCGCCACCACTAGGTAGCACAGGTAGCACGCGACCGCCGTGGAGGATGGGAGAACGCCAGGCCTTGCCCCCTCCCAGCCCCACCTCCCCCCGGCACAGGGTGTCCAGGACCGGCCGCCTGCTCGGCCAGCTGGTCGCACTGCATGGGGGAGGCGGGCGCTGGCAGCGTCTGGCGCCGCGCGGCTCAGGTTGCCATTTAGCCACCACCGACAGATTGACTTTCAACAGGTCATAACGAAAATGTATTCAATTTTCCAATACACAGACTGATTACTCAAACAATTAATGTGAAGGAGATGAACTAAAAATCAAAGTTCAGGCACCCAACTGTCAAAAGTTTCTGCATTTTTGAGTTTTACGAAAAAGACTCAGTCGTTGGCCCAAATTCTTCATGCTAAAGACCCACCAGTTGATGAGACCTCCTCTTTTCCTTAAGTTCCTTATTGTTGTGCCTTTCACTAACAAAAGCCACATTCCTACATCTCCAATATGTACTTTTTGTTTTTCTCAAACAAAACATAAAATTGAGCCATAATTGTACAAAATTAAATTAAACAAAAAAAACAATCTTTAAAAAAGAAAATGTGGCTACCCTACATATATTTTATTGAATAAGGCAAGCTAGCAACTTGTCTGTGGAATTTCCAGATCAACTGCAACAGCAGTAAGATCCGCAGAGATAAGGTAGGCCCGGTACAATGAGCACAGTAAATTGTTCCAGGAGTCGTAAGTAAATGTTGATAAAGAATGCTGAAGAAAGAAAAAAACAATAATTCAATTTGGACATTTAATCAACACATTCTTGGTTAAGGTACTATAAAGCATACATTTAGAGTGACAATGCAACAGCTACAAGGTTGGCAGTGAGTCGAATACTGAAATGTCAATAAATGTTAATACTGATTCGTCTGGGGCATATAACAAATAAATGCTATAACACAGTGCAGGGGGAGGTGGGGGGCATTTAAAGAATCCCTATACAAGTGATAAACCACATGAATGAATATTCTACATTCATTGACTGAGTGCGACATTGGGTTCTTTGTCATTGAAATGATCCAAAGAAATATACAGTAGTAGTGGTAATATAAGACAAAAGGAATAACAGACAGGCTGGCTGCTTTTTCTTTTTACCAAAAAAATGGATTGCAGACTTGCAAAATGATGTTATCTACCAAAACAGTTGGCTCTCAATAAAATTTATGCGGCATGATACAGAAGGGAACATGGGACAAGAACAGATATTACATTACTAGTGTAATCGATAATCTCAACCACAAACAAAGTGCAATCATAAATAATAAAACTCTGAGGGAGGAATCAAATTCAACTCATGCCCAACAAATCTGACATGTATCACACAAAGAAACTTGTAAAAGTTTGTTCAAAAGTCGGGATTGCACACAATTTTGAGCAACATGATGTAAAGCGCCATTATTGAATGTGTGACATTATGCATAAAACTGCAGGGGGGACGGTCAACATACTCTAAGTTGCAGTAGCTCTGAAAAAGAAAAATAGAACAATTACAAACAACAAAATGATAAGTGGTACACATAAACAGCACAAGCCCTTATTTACTTTCATGCGCATGAAATGGAAAAGACTCTTTTAGAAATTCTACCAGTACGGTTTCAGAAAAGACAAAAATATTGCTCGAGCACTACTTGATATCGTCACCACCATTCAATCTGCTCTCGACAAGGAGAAAGGGTGTGCTGCTGTATTTCTTGACTTAAGCAAAGCGTTTGACACTCTCAACCACAACATTGTATTGAAGTAACTACAAAAGATTGATATCAGAGGCATAACGCTAAAATGGTTTGAATCCTATCCCGGCAACCACCAACAAAGGCTTAGGCTGGAAGAAGTAATAAGCTCAAGCAAGACCATCATGTGTGGAGCACCACAAGAGAGTGTCCTTGGACCCACTCTCTTCCTCATCTATACAAACGACTTGGCAAACCTAGAAATAAATGAAAAACTCCAGCTAAATGCCGATGACGCAGCAATAACATACGAAGCTGCTGACATAGTTGAACTCGAGCCATCCATCAACAGTGATCTTGCTTTGTTGCAGTAATCTTTCACAGTCACATACTAAAAAATAAAATTTTTAATACCCTAATGACAAAGAGGAAAGAAATCCACAACTATTCTACAAGAGCAGCAGGAAACATCACAACCCCTGCCATTACATCAAGGAAGTATGGACAGCTGAGCCTGCTCTATCACAGCTCTATCTTGAGCAATAGTATCCCATCTCATATTAGATCTGTAAAAAACATCCGTAAATTCAAATATCTTGTAACCCACCATGTCACTCTGCAGACCGATTGACCTGTTATCTCTGTATCTCTTTCTTGCTACCTAGTAATACTGTAGTTCCTTGTTATTATTATTGTTGTCGTTCTATTATTTATTTTATTGCTACAGTTTATCATGTTATTAGTAACAATTCTACATATATGTTAGCACCTGCCAGCATGTATGTATCATCCACAACAGGGCCTAGGCTCCACGGACTCTTTTGATCAATAAATAATAATTGGTATTTGAATGTAAGAGAGAGAGAGAGAGAGAGAGAGAGAGAGAGAGAGAGAGAGAGAGAGAGAGAGAGAGAGAGAGAGAGAGAGACGGAGAGAGATGAAGCAAATATAAAGATCCAAGCCATATTATGTGGTACATTCAGCTGCCACTTTGGTATCAAGAGAATAAATCTACGGGTAATTTCATGCCTATCCCAAGTAAAAATTTGTAGCCCACCTCATCAAGAAAGGAAGGGCACTACGCTCAGAGTTTATGTCCAAAACGGTTAAACTAACATTGACAGCACTCAGAGCACCTCGGAGTAGTAATTACACATTCGTGGGATAACTTGGTTCCGCTTTGCAACACCTAGCCTCATGCACAGATCATCAAAAAGAACATGAACAAATATTAAAGTCCAGGACAGCAAATGCATTGGAACTGGAGACAAGGTGAATGACGATTCTTCAGATGTTGAAAGGCAGCAGAAGTGTAAAGAAATATAACAAGAAAAAAAAACATCACAAATAAATTTTAAGAAGATACAAAGTGGCTGCAAGCAATGACTGTTAACAGTAAATTTAGAGCATAAGGGTCTATTATCAACTATGAGTGCACATCCTCAGGAAACAATTTTGACGATATAGATAAACATCACACAATACGGAATCATGTGTGGAATGCAAACTCTGAAAACTTGACTCACCAGACCAAGCAATTTCCTACAAAGTCCACAAATAATATCTTATTAGCACTCAGACTCACCTCACAAAGAAAACAAAACAAAGGCAACATCTATCCAATGTCCTCAGGAGGTCCTTAAGACTTCAAGCAGCTGTCGTAATGCAAAATGATTTCCACAAGTGTATCGGCCGCCAGTTGAATGAGGGACTCTGGAAACAAAATTAAAAAGCACATCAGAACAAGAGTAAGTTCATTTAGTTTTGGCAATGTCACAAGTAATCTTAAACGTTGGAGACAAAAAAAAAAAAAAAAAAAAACCTTTACAGTCCATCTGAAGGTTGCAAGGCAACAAAATTTCATTTGACCTTTTATCAATAATTATTTCAAGATTACTATCAGTCAAAATGAAGATTCAGGCCCATTGATCATTGTGAGAGAGTCAAAAATAGAAATTAGAGAAATAACAGGCTATTTCGTTTGTTTGAGCCATGCAAAGTCAGAGCTAAAGCAAATGCGTAACACAAAAATTTAGTCGTCAAGAAATTTAGAAAAAACAATGAAACCAGGTAACTATTAAAATGAATAAAGGGGGTGCACATACACAGCAAACCACAAGCCCTTACCTAATTTTTGAAACTCATGTGTACCAGCGACAATCTCCAGATGACCAGCACTAAGATACGCAGGATCAGACAGTTTGCGTGCAGTAGAGACCTGTAAAAGGAGTAACACATTTGTTACTTGATTTTCAAAACGCACACATGGCAGCATTTATACACTTATTTCTTGTGGGCAATGTAAATGGTCAGGCAATGCATTTCATTTGTTCAGGGTATGACTCATGGCAGTGCTGATTGCATAGCAGACTACTCATATCATTTTGAACCACCAAATCAAACATTTAACAGAAAAGGAGCGGAGAGCATGTACAAAACTTCTTAATTAAAAGTAACACACACACTCTTAAACGAACAAATAATTAGCTGGTCATCTCTGAAACTTTATGAAGCCAATTAGGAATGGATCAAGTTTGTAACTCATAGGAGAATAGTGAAACTGAGCCAAAACAACCAGTCTGTTGAACAGACAGTCTGCCACAATCCATGTGAGCAGCCTGTTGTGGACTGCCCAGAGTGACTTTACTTTCAAATTGATGTTCCATTAAAACCTAAAAACATATTTTCATTCTCCACAGCCACTTACTAAAAGGAAAGTATCCTCAACGTTATCAAAACTGCGTGGCAGAAGCCTCACTTTGGGTTGCATCATGTGTATTTTTGGTGGATTGCTTTTTTAATTTTGAAATTAAAGGTACGGGTCAAAAAGCGAGGCAAGGACAAATGCATTCATAAACAACTATACATTGACTATATACATATATACATACAACTATATATCGAGCCTGGCTGCAATTTAAATGAAGCACAAACATGTCATGTAGCTACAGTAAGCAGGGCTACTCTTAAGAAGGAATGCTTCACCTGACTGGAACCCCAACAGCAGCAGTCTGGCCTCCAAGAGATGATGACTGCATACGTAGACAACTTCCGCCTAAACACACATTTGATTTTCACTCACTAAGCACCTGGAACATAATCAGAACAAGTGAATGGAAGGCTTCATTACAAGCATTCAACTCTCAACAGCTATGCGATTTGACATAAGTTTAGCGGAAACAATTCAAGTTTGAATGATTATAAAAATTAACACAAAAAGAAAAACCTGATATTTCCTTAAAAGAATTTCTTTACATAGCCTGGAGAGAGCACTTTGTTCTTCTCGAACAGTCCATGATCTACAGCAGCCGCATCCAATATACAGCATCTGCATCGATAGTTATATCAACATGGACATGAAGACACACCACTGCACAGGACTCGACTGCAATGTTTAATCGAGCAGGGCTGCACTGAAGCAAAAGGATGCCAACTTACCACATGTTGTTCGCCCAAGTCCCTTGTCGAGTGGAAACTATGCCCACTACATGCCAAGCAATGGACCCTCTATTCAAAGGAGAACGGCTTCATGAGCCCTGTCCAATTTCAATCGGTGTCATGTAGATACAAATCACACATGTATGCTCATTGGTGTCACTGATCGTAAAGCAGATAATCATGTAATCACATAATTTGAATGCCATTTTACAAATGCATGGAGTAGGTTTGGGCACTTACTATTTGTTGAACTTGTCAAACAGGAGTGTGAAGTTTGTAGGTTAACATGCCTCACAGGTGAGAAAGGGCCCGTAGGGAACGAGAAATGACTGCTAGCGGGCGAAGAGCCGGAAGAAAGGTCACATCTACTGGGCAAAGCGATGCAGCCAAACGTTGAAAAGAAGGTGTGATCCATTGTAATGACAAATGTGGGTTGCTGAAAATCACCGAAATATTTTGCCGTTGTAGAGTCATGACAGTTAACCATCTCAACAGTTTCCGACGAAGTAAATAGGAGGCGGTACCTTCCGCGCTAGAAAATTTGTCTCGTGACTCTTACAGGAGGTTCCTTGTCTTCTCGCACCGAAAGATTGACACGAAGTTCGACGGGTGTGTTGGGGAAATATTTACGTGTAGCAGACGACCAGAAAAGAGACGCTCTGCTGCGCCGTGTTCGGCCTTGCGCGTCCTGGCTGCGAGGCTACCTCAGGCTGTATGGGAGGTTAAACTCAATCACCTAGAAAAGCATTTATTTAAATTTATTTTATTTTATTTCTTTTTTATTTATGTTTGTAATAAATAAAAAATGAATAATAGGAGGTAAGCTCCAGGAAGGGTAAACTTTAGAACATCCCCCTAATATTGGCATCATAACCCTTTAATACCTTGCTCCATTTAAATGCATGCGCGAATTCGTATTCAACAGTGCTACCAACTTAAAGTGGATTCATTGTGGCGATAGTTTGTTGGTATGACTGTTCTCTTGCTTTTGTTGTGGTGATTTAGTGTATTCGGTTTGAGTGTCGTATCTCAGTTGACTTTGAATTGTTCCTTCCCTTCCTTCATGTAAGAATCCTGTGTCTACCTGTATATGCAGTTTGCATTCGATAAAAAGGGACAACTTACAAGTGTACAAACTAGAATTGCTTTGAACTTTCAGAACTCAGCTTTTAAAGTCCGATTTTTCTCACTGTTTTAAAGCTACAGTCTTTATCGTTTCGTGTGTTTCTAGCCATGTAGCCTAAGGGGTTAGGTCGGGTACGAGCACAAGTTTGTTCGGAACTGCGCAACCTTGAGAGAAGCGTTAGGTACCATTGGGAAGCTATGATGGGGACGGGTTCATAAAAATCACAAATTGACAACAGACAATTTTCCAACTTACTGTGCCATGAAACAGTTAAAAATATAACCAGGGATATTTTATTTCGATTGGTAAATTACATGCTTGGTATATTGTCATGCTTTGTGTAAATCCACGAGGTCTTGGAAAATGGCCTGCCCTTTTGGTCTTCAACCTGTCCATGGTTTGATGATATCAATCATTATCAGAGAAAGGAAAGACAAGAATGGCTTCAGAATGTAGCTCAGTTTGGCCCGCTGCCTTGCCTGTCATCAACCCCAGCCTGCAGGTTTCGAATGCAGCAGCCAGCATATATGTAGCCACAAATAGAATGTAACAACATCACTTGGTATTTCTAATCTAAATTCATTCTTATTTTTTGTCGTTTTACAGAAAATGGCTGGACTATTTTACGTCGCAGAAGACAAATCGAAGTTCATGTGGCGAGGGAAGATATATGACACGTAAGGTTTCATTACATTTGCTAAGGTTTGAATTTCTTTCAGATGCATATGTCTAAGTAGTCATTATTTTTGCATTTTCTCCTTTTTTACAGCATTGACCCAGAGTTCCCAGACTTTCATTGGTTTTCGGACATGGCGATGAAAGTTGGTGGCATTATGTGCGATAAGCCAGATGCCATCACTGAAATCCTTGAAGAAGAAAGTCATAAAAGTGCTCTTCTATCCCGGCTGCCATTCCAGTCGCTGGTGGCCATGGGACAAACAAGTATGGTTTGGCTGAGAGCAGCTAAGGCTGAAGTCATACGCCGTATTGTCAGGTATTGATGAGTGTTAAGTAATTCTTAAGACACTGAATTTTCATGTGACCAAACTGGCTTCGGACAGGAAAATCAGGAATGTTTGTTGGTAGGGGCCTTTTCACCTTCCTATTGACACCATTTTTGCGACTTGTTCAATTATTTCACTCGTTTTGAGTGAGCGGTCAGTGGAGGTCATTTAAACTGAGTTATTTTCGGGTGTCTTATAAATCATTTGATTTCGATCACTGCAAGTGTTTCGGTGGCGGCTCATATTGAACAGAAGGAAATTGAATACCTAGATGGAGACTTTAGTTTCATGTATACGGTTTTACAGACACCTAGAAACGCTCTGGCCCTTCTTGTTCAGCCTTCAGTCCTATATTAAGCTATTATTTCAGCGGTGTACTCCTGTCTGTTTTAGTGGGAACGTGACCATTGCTGTGGAGGCAGACCTGGGACGATTTGGGGTGCTCCCTCCAGAACTAATCTTTTACATGGCATCTTTTTTGTCAAAGCCTGAAGTGTTCTGTCTGTCCTGCACGTCCTCCTGCTTCTTTAAAGTTCTTCAAAATGATTTCTAAAAAAGTCAAACAGGTCGAGTGGGTACTGCAAGGTTTTGTTTCTTGCTTTTTTTAAAAAGTGCCTGAGTCAGGATAACTTCCCATCACTAAATATCTGGATATTGTGCCCCTAATTAACTGTACCACCTCTGTGACCATTAGTACTTGGTCGTACCACAGAAAGGTCTTGTCTTCATGCCCTTTTCGGCCTCCTCTTGTAATGTGAGGAAGGTTGGACCGCTAAACAGGATTGGCGCTCCGCGCGACGAGGTGGGAGTCAGTACCACCATCAGGTACTATAAGTAGCAACAGGGCATGTTGCTCCTGGTTCCCGAGTCAACGCCATTTACAGGGGCCAGAAAGTTCGGTAGAAAGCAGATGTGTGAAGCTACCTTTTTACCTAATATTTTAATAGTGGTATAAAACAGTTTTAAAACAGCATGATTGATACCCTTGCTGTCAATACATTGTAATGCCATAGGTTCCATTTCATTTCCTTTATTTTCTGTCTGAGTAAAATAAGTATTATGTGTGTATTTTACGAAAGACCTGCGAAAGTTACTGCCCTGTGAATTTTTATTTAACTCTTGGGCCATTTCAGGACCATGTAATAGACCTGAGTTTATAGGTT
Source organism: Stenchaetothrips biformis (assembly GCA_030522485.1). Taxonomy (NCBI): domain Eukaryota; kingdom Metazoa; phylum Arthropoda; class Insecta; order Thysanoptera; family Thripidae; genus Stenchaetothrips; species Stenchaetothrips biformis. Next base: position 2,029,836 of record CM060089.1, on the reverse strand, counting down.
TTGGTAAACTGTTTTTGAAAATGAATACAAAAAAAAACATGTATTGGTTGAAAAAGCACATAATTGCAATTCAACGTTAAAAAAAAATGTAGGCTCATATTTTATTGTAGGAAGTGATTTATCAAATGCCAAAGTGCTTCCTTTCTCAACTTGATGAACTATACCCAAGTTAAAGACTCAATGCAACCAAGCAGCTGCAGTTTTGATAGTAAAATTTATGTACTTCACAGGTTTTGATAATTGTCTCTCCTTTTTTCTTGTTCCAGGTATGTTTCATTTACATTCAGCAGGAGAAGTTGGTGATAAAAATACTGAGTCCTCACTGTGAGAGTAATTCCTTGCTTGGCTCTTTCATTCAATTTGGTGAGTATGTTCCAATCTGACTATGTAGTGAGGCAAATACCTGATGGCAGAGGGCCTTGTTAATTTTGTTCTGCTTGTCAATTTTAATATCTTTTTACGTTAGGATGTCATTTCATAGAGCTGATGTCAATGAAGCACAAAGTGGTATAAACAGGTATAAATTAGTGAGGAATACGTCTGGCAAGTGCTAATAAAAAAAAAAGTTTTTTGTTGTGTATTGTTTTGGCACATGACTTCATAGGATACACAGTGCTCTGAGGTAAAGGGACTTCCCTCTTCCTTTAAAAGTTTTTCCTACTGATAAACCTTGTTTCAGTTTTAAGCCAGTGCAGCCTCCTAGTGCTTCTGTGTTGCTGTTTCTTGGGAGTAGGGTAGTTGACTTGGAAAGTTTACTTCTATTTATTATTTCTCTACGTTAGGTCTGACTTTGACATACTAGCCAGGGGAAGGCCTTTGGCCTTCATGCTGAGCTGACTTTTTTTTTGCAGATGCAAATGCATGTTGGCCTTAGAGCTGCACCTTTAGAGCTTGGCCCCTAGAGCTTTCCCTATAGACCTTGGCCTATGGAGCTTCGCCCATGGAGGTTGGCCTGGGGAGCTTGGGATATAGACCTGGGTCTATGCATACATTTATGAATATAGTAAATATAAAAAGAGGAAGATACCTCTAGTAAAGTAAGGGGTATGGGGGGGGGTGACAATTCGGCTTTTCAAAATCCAAAACAGGGTGCTTCACTTCGCTCACCAATTATAGTGGTTTCTCTTTCTTCTTTTCTTTTTAATACCGAGGTGATACTTTACTGTGACCTTTCTCTGGTCTTCAGGATACTTGGAAAACTGAGACAAAGGTCAAGTTTATATGTTGGAATTTATGGGGGAATTTTAATACCGGATAGATAGATTACTACAAAACGTGGCATTCAGAACGATGCAGGCGGTGATGCCTGGGCAGACCTTTGGATAACTGCTTTTATCTTTGCATGGCTTGAGTGAGACAGCGAAGAGGGAACGCAGTGCAGGACGGCCAAACAACACGAAGAGGGAGCGCAGAGCAGGACGGCCAAGCGACACGACCAAGGGCTGAGTCCTGCCCCTGCCTCTAACGGTTAGTACGAATGTGTTAAAATCCTCACCCTGCAATGTCTAGAGACTTTCTGGCTTTACAGTTTAACTCTGCAATCTTTTCGGCCAAAGCTCACTTTCTGAAATAATTTTTCTAGTGCTACAATTTAAAATTATTCTGTTAGCTGTGGTTTATTTAGGGAAAGTTTCACATTAAAGAATTCTATTGATTGCTGCATTCTCCGTTTTGTTTGAATTGTAGCTATTCCTTAATATTTGTTTCCTTGTGAATTATGTTGCAGTTCAAAGCCCAGGCGCGGAAGACTAACCAGGGAGGAGACAAATGCCCGCGTCCTAGCCTGTCTCCAGCAGCAGATGCATTACGTGCAACCAGCTTAGAAATGCACCACCATCCTCAGGCTCAAATGATCCACCAGACTCGAGCTCAGATGCACAACCAGACTCAAACGTAGGTGGTTCAGGAGGCGCAACGGCCCATTAGTGGTCTGCTGTGTCCATCAACTTACCGCAGATTACATCATTTCAGCTTGCAGACACTACCATTATAGTACATGTGCTACAGTTCACTGGACCTTTCACAAGTTGTGTCCTGCTTTTGGAAGGCACTGTTGTTTTGATGACATTAGGCCAGTTTGTTTCTTGGTAATTTAACTTCAAATGGAGAAATCATGCTATATGCTTTGTTTTTGGTTCTGTACACGTATTACTTGAATACGGTCTTCAATCTTATTTTTCAATTGTATGTCTGTAACAAAACTTCATATTGTAAGCTGTATTTTGTTGTTCAAGTTTTTTTTTTTATTGACGTTGGCTTCAGAAATGACGTTTCTCAAACTAAATGTCTTTGGTTGCTATTTGATTAGATTGAATGATTCCGCAATATTGTAACACTTTAAGTGGAAGTGTGACTGTTTGTTTCTAAGAAAAAATATTTTTATTTCATGTGGTGAGACCTAGTGTTATAATCCTTCCTCAAAATTTGGTGTGCTCTACTTAAATTGGTCATCATCAATGTTGATGAGACAATCTGAATGCAATATGTACTTGTATTTGTGCCTATGTACCATGAACCGCAGGCAGATGCTGGCAAGCATTCACTGTTGGATGAATAGATTCAGAATCAAGTCAAGGGTTGGTGGAAGATGTTTTAAGTAAATATTGGTTTACTAAAAAAATCTTTCTCAACACTTGTGGCTCAGCCCCAGTTCAAAGTCTTTCGAATAATAATAATAACATGCTGTCTAGCTCAAATAGTTTGGTCCTGGGGCCCTAGTTTCATTTAATGTTAGCAAGTGATACTATAGTAAAGTAAAGTAATCTTTGTTTCAACTAGGCAGTTGTAGTCTCAATTACATAAGCATCAGCAGTACACCAGTTACTTTATAATTCTTTATAATACATAATAATTATACATTTACATTTTATACCTTTATACAGTTATATTTTACCTTTTACAATTTACATTTTAATTTTTGTCTTATTATTTGTTTTATTTTGGCTTTGTTTGTTATCTTAATTATTGTTGTGTTTTATTTATATCCTACAGGTATCCTTTTTTTGTCCATGATTATAGTTTCAGTGGTGTAAGTGTAGCTAGGAATAGCTTATCGTTGTGGAGTTTCCTCCATCCATCATCCCTCCTTATAGTTCAAGTGGTTGAAGAGTTAGTTTCACTAATTCATTGGAGAATTGAGTGATTGATATTTGAAGATGTTATTATTTTGCTATCGATGGTGCTAGTGGCTCAGACCTAGATTCATAATATCATGCCATGTGACACAGTATTATTTTTTATTGGCATTGTGTGTAATGTTAAGGTGACCGTCTGGTTAAAAGTACTAAAATCAACAATTTTTATTTGCTACCCTTCTAAGATGGGGAGGGGGGGAGGATGGGTGAGGATGAGTGCTTTTGGTGCCCGGTAGGCGCAATAGTTCCTGATATTTTTACATTTCAGTACATTTTTTAGTTGTTTACCCCAAAGTCTCCACACGTCAAAGCTTTCAGAAAAAAAAGGAAGTTCCTAACTTATAAAATTTAGTATTTGGAAAGATGAAGAGGGGTGAGCATCCATTATTGAAATATCTCAGTGGTTTTTATTTTTCTTTTTGTGCAACATTCCACATATTTAAAACTTCTTTATTTTTCAGTAAAATTTCTAACTAAATGCTTAAAAAGAGATAAAAATGGTTTTCTGATGTCAATTTTGGATGCTCAGCCCTCCTAAGCATCCAATTCTGAAGTCCTCCCCCAAATTTGGTCACTCCACAACAACAACTTTGACGTGTGGACTGTTTCAAAGAACAAAAAGTGTCGAACAGTGAAAACAGCAATCGGAAGACAAAGTTGTGTTTACATAATTGAACTGTAGCTGAATGGGTGATAAAATCCGAAGTACTAACCATTCATATTATGAAAAACGCTCTTGCACCCTAGTAGACAAAGAATTTGAGTCTAAAACTGTAAAAAACCAAAGTTCCACTTTTTTGGTCAAAACTGCTATTTTTTCACCAGACGGTCACCTTAAGTTGTGTTGTTGTTTTTTTTGTTTTTTTCTCGTATCTACACATTGTTTTTGTAGCTAGATGCAGAATGTGGGCAGTTTTCTCATTATTCCTTTAAGTTTTTATTTTGATGAGATTCCATAGTTTGAATTATTAATCACTACTGCATCATTTTACTCAGCATTGTGTTACAGTGTAGTGTGCTAGAGGAAGAATGGCAACTTGCAGTAGCAAGCTGTGCTACAATGCCACCGCTTAAGCTCAACAATGAATGGTAAATAAATGTCGTGGTTCATATGAGATTCTTTATCATAAGCCTTCTTCAAACAGTAAGATTATAACACAAACTTACTGAGGTCAGGTTTCGTAGTTATTTCAAATACAAAACCAAATACAAAACTTCAAGAGATTCAGGGAAATAGATAATCATCAGCAAATGGCAAGGTAAAGACAGTGTCGCACATTCGGCAAACTCGCGTGTCACCTCCGCCGCCCGCCAACGGCCGTTATGACACCTTGCAGTTCCTCCACTTTCCAATAGACCAATTGAGCTAAGAAAAAGAAAGGGAGAAGAAGAGCCTTCACGAACATAGCAGCCGGTCCCCGATTGGTCGCAGCAGCCGTCGGCGTCTGAGGCCATCACCAGTGCTACCAACAAACAAAGTGGCTTACTGTGCGGCGATGCTTGTTTATACATGGTTCCATTGTGTCGTGCTTCTTTAACCAACCAGCATACTTTACGCAACTGTAGGGGAAAATAAAAAGAATTTGTAACATTCAATTTGAATCCATGAGGTGATCCATGCTGTCGTGGTTGGCAGTAACGAATAGTCAAGGACGGGAAGGTGCTTTCCGGTTCAAACCCACCGTCATTGGAGGCACTGACTGGATGTATAAAGATGCCCTAAACTTGTAACCTGTGGATGGTTCAATCCTCCCGTTTCTTGACAGCAGATTCCAAGTTACCAGCGGAGGAGACTGTGAGTCCAACAAAACAGTGGAGGATCAGTGGTTGTCTATTCTGTTTTTGTGCATAAAACTAAGCCATTGTTTGCTTGCAGGTACACAATGCCGAAGGGAGCAAAAGTCCCCCATGAACAAACAATAGAGGCCCTGCTTGGCCAACCTGGGCTAATTGATGAGAAAGGAAAAATATGTGGAAAGAGACATGAAATTTGGGAGAAAGTAAGAAAGTCTTTGAGAGATGAAATGTCGTGTGACGCACTATATGTTTACTTTCACCGTAACCGAAACAATATCTGTGATGCCTATTGTGAGAAATACAATGTTCAACTCCGCACAGATGCAGCAATCTCTGTTGAAGGTCAGTAGCTGTATACATGCTTCAGTTTTGTAATTCATTTTTGCCCAATTAATTTCAAATCCAAAGCTTAATGCTTTTCTCAATGCTTCACTTTTTATTAAAGTTCATTTTTCAATCGTATATTAAGAACTCTCAGGATTGCTTGAGTTTATATAGATCTATCAAATGATTCATTTTCTGAAGGCTATTAAAAGAACTCTCGGCATTCTTTTACTTTTAATAGCTTCTTTACACTGTTTTTGCAAGCAGGCTGTACGTCAGACTTAATTTGTTTTACAGACAGCGACAACTCTTCTAATGATGAAACTGACATTCACCAAGAAAAGGATCAACCGACCATGAAAAATTTTGAAATAGATTTGACCTGGGACGTTTGGGTAAAACATTTTAAGCCGATCTGCAATCTGTACCCTAAAACTGGCGCAGCTGGTAACAGAGCAATAATGGTTTTACCTCCGTACAAGTGGGAGGACAAACTGTGCTTTCTAATAGTTGAGAAGTACAAGTTGCCCTGTGCCTACTCTATGAAGCACTCCTACGTCTACTCATCCCATAACCCGGAAATGTACATTAAAATTCAAGCAGAGTGCAAGGAGTGCAAAGGTATTGCAACTGGCATAGTGTTGAAAGAGCCAAAAGAAGGAGAAACTGCTAAATTGATTTGGAAAGCTCCTGACACTATTAATATTCCACACACCAAAAAGAGGTTTTTGGCTCGGGAAAGAAGGGTTGCTGTTGGACAGCAATTAATGCATGGTCACTCACCTGGTGAACTCAGGAAAGAAATGGCAAATGAGATGATGGATGTAGGAGACCAGGAGTCACCCCTCATGCCTTCTGGTCCAGTTCTCAGAAAATGTAAACAACAAGCAACTGACAAGAAGCTGCAGACACCCAGTGGTTCAAATGTAGCTGAAAACCTTCAAAAAATGAAATATGCTGAGCCTTATGCCGGTTCCATCCACACCATCGCCAAGGATAAATTTTTTGTGCATTATTTTTCTCCTTCACAGATGCAGATATACAAAGCTTTCTGTGGCACTGAATACCCATCTGTGTCAATAGATGCAACTGGGAGTGTTGCTACCCGTCTTGCAACACCTTTAGGGAAAAGTGGCCACATTTTTCTCTATGAGGTAGTCATTAGGAGTGACAAGTACCAGCTGCCAGTACTGCAAATGCTTTCCGAGAAGCAGGATGCAAACACCATTCTTTACTGGCTGAAACGAGTGGCTGAGGGCTGGAGCTCCAACACCAAAGCAAGTTGTAATAGACAACTCAGCAGCCCTGAAAAGTGCCATTGTCAGAGCCTTTTCAGGGTGCTGTGATGTTGCCACATACAAGAAACAGATTTTCTCTTTGTTATCATCAGGAAATGGAGTGCTGCCATCATGCTACGTACGGCTTGATGTCAGCCATTTCATCAATGCTGCAGCGAAGTGGGACATATGGAAGAATGAACAAACCCAAAGATTGAAGCCGTTCTACATGCACTGCTTAGGTATCCTCATGAAGACAATGACTCTAGAAAATTACAAATTTATCCTCAGTAGAGTTTTGACTGTGGCTGGGTCGTCTCATGAGGGAGAGGGAGAGTCAGAGTCGGTCAGCAGCTGCCTCAATGTCCTCAGTGACCTCATCAAGGGGAGTGTCATTCCGTGTAATGAGGAAGGTGGTGCAGCAAATGAGATTGAAGATGAGGAGTTAGAAGATGATGAGCCCAACCTAGTGTGCGAGGAGATAAAAAACTTCATTTCTACAATAGAAGAGGAATCCAAGGGAAAAAGGAGTGAGGAAGGACGCCTCAATCCATACTTCTCCCCTTCTGTGGAGAAAGAATTTCTCCGCATTGCCAATGACTTTGTTCTGTGGACAGGAGTTGCGGTGAAGCTCTTTAAGACCCCACACGAGGAACCCATCAGCAAACCAAAAGTGACAGAGTCATCTGCTTCTTCTGAGAGTGACTTCTCCATTTTGAAGAGAAACATCTTGAGGGGAGTGTGTGGACACTTGCGTCCTGACAAATTGGTTGCAACCCACCTGAGATCTCTTGAGGGTTCATGTCGCATAGCGGGGGCTGAACAACGGAGAGTACATTTGGCAGATGCCAACCACGATTCCAATGACAACGATGCCAGCAAAGATCCTGATGCCATCAATAATCTCGATGACAACATGCATGACGATGACTGTGAAGAAGCACCTGGAGACCTCAGCAATACCGAAAACTGGAAAGGCTTAGCATTGATACCCAAAAGGAAAAGAAAGGAGTCCAGATACCTTAATCCCAACCCGTCATTCGAAATTGCTGTACAAAACCAGCAGTTAAAAGTTCCAAGGAATATCCTTTTGAAAAATGGCAACAATATGCCTTTTCATGAATTGGAAGATGGTCAACATGTTATGGTCATTAATACCTGTCCATTTGATGTGTTTTGCCAAATTCTTACAAGCAGTTACATCAACTACCAGTCTGTACGGGAACTTCATAGTGGGGCCGTCAGCAACATTCTCTCTGTCAGCAAATGTCTGGCGGTAGATGGTGCAATTATCCGCACCTATGTGCATAGAGCAAGTGTGTTGTCAAAGATCATGTCCCCAGCAGGAGCTCCATCATCTACTGTCCCATTGAGCAGGTCGAGAAAAAGGAGCATTTTGCAACTAGTGTTTGACTGCTTCGTCACCCTACAAGAAATGGCCGAGAAGGTACTGGTTGACGTGTGCCATGCCCAAGTAAAGGCCAAGTGCAGTGCAGGATGCAACGTTTCAGAAGAGTGGCTTTTACTACCAGGTGATGTTGAAATGCTTGAATCTGTAGGCCTAAAAGAATTGCAACAAGCCGTCGACACTGCCGTAGGTTTGAAAGAAGGACTTCTGCACGATTGTAACGGTGTCATGACACGTGCTACAAGTGACATCCAATTTATGTGTTCATCGCCCTATCTCTTCTTTGACATTGATATTTATTCAAGATACGGTGATGACAACAACCAAATCTTCTTGAATGTGCCACTAACAGACATTCCAGTGCAACTTACTTTCTCTGAAAAAAAGTACATCTTGTCTGGAGTTGTTGCACGGCAACCTCCCAACCACTATGTCGCATTGTGTAGGGCATCTGATGGGAGATGGACCATGTACAATGATCTCAAGAAAAACGCACAGAGTGTGGCGGACAATGCTGAGATGTGTCCTATGTGTCTGTGTTATGTGCAAGTGGACACATATGTGTACTGAATTGTGTGCCTGTCACCATAAGGGGTTTATATTGGTATCTTTAACAATTTTTGACAGGTGTACTTTGATGGGCTCTAATCTACTTATTGAAATGTTTTGCACCAAAATAGAGAATATCTAATAGAAAATATCTAGAGAATATCTAGGTGTCTAATTTTCCAAACCCTTACCTATTTTGTGAGACACCTTTGTACTTCCCTGTGTCGTTTGAAATTGATACCCTACCTTTTGGTGTGTAATCAAGTTACTCTTTCTTTTAATCACTACATTCTATTGGATTTATAGCCAATCTTATTTATGATTCACCCAATTGTTGCTGCAAAATGATGGATCACTGCCTAAGTTTTACCTTAAAACTTAATGCTCAGTAAATTTTATTTTTTATACTTTTTGGATAGTGTTACCAGATAATGTGTGATTGTTCTATTGTAATAGAAGAATTTGTCACTTTCCAAGTGTCTTACTTTATAGAATGCTTGTAGTTTTAACTATGTAGTGAATTTGTGTGCCAACCGGTTTAGTTTTAAAATTCGATGGCAAGAGCACTGAATATACCCTTTTTATCCGTGTAAGTTCATTGTTTGACTTAAGTTGCTTGCCTTAAATCAGCTAAAAGTAGTTTTGTGCATTTTTTATGCTTTACAATGCTTCTTTTACATTGAAGTTTCTGTTCCAATTTTACGTTTTATTGAAAGGACCTTATTCAAACGATGTCTTAGGTAGATTAATAGAATTAGCACATTACTTCTGTTTTTACCAAGTTCCAGGCTCGTTGTCTTGCCATTCCTTTTACTCAAATTTTACTTATCTTTAAATATTTTTGTATTGTAATGTTAAAAACAATGCAAATTTTCAGGTTTACTCGGCAACATTTTTAATTTTGACTTGTAAATGTCATTTTATTTTTTTCCTATTGTGTGCAACTTGAATTTATGTGTGAACCCTATTTTTTAATTTTTACTAGTCACTTAAAACAGAGCACAGTTCTTTGCAAAAAGTGCATGCAGCAGAACCTCCCTTTATTTTTGCTGTGTTTATTAGAAGAAAAGAGTAACATCTCTTCCGCTATTATGTGATTGCTTTTTGTAACTGAAGTACGGGCCACTTTCAAATGTGTCACTTACAGAATGCTCATCTACTTTGTTCAATTTGTTTGTCGACAAATCTAGTTTTAATAGTTGGTGATTCAGGAACAGTAAATGTTCTCTTTTTTTCATGCAAGTTTGAATTGTTTTTTTTAATTCTGACCTTTTTTTTAAAGCTTGGTTGCTCAGTAGCACTAAAAATTGTTTTGTTGACAGAATTTCCATGAAAGGATTATTGGAAGCTTGTACTTCTGTTCAATTAGTCAAGTGGACTGTCATTCACTATTAGTGTTCGCTCTTACTCTGTATGTATTTCTATTCCTATCATTTATAGAGAGCTTAGTAAGTTCATTCAAGACAAGCATGTTCTGGACATATTTGTGAACTATATTTCCCCTAAACTAAAAAAAAAAATAGAACTGTACAATTGGTAATTGTTTCAACCATTAAATTTTTAAAAATCTGTTTGGGATAGCATTTGAAATTTATTGTTTGCAAGAGGTTTACAAAGGGCATGAGCACATCACCATCAAACATTCAGTCTCTCAAAAAATCATTGAATCATAAACGTGCGATTAATTACATAACATACATAGTTACTGCTTTTGAAATTCTACTCAGAATACCAATGGAAAAGTGACGCTAACACACAGTGGGCTTTAACAATTTAAAACATTGTTATATTATTTTTAGACTGCAATGCTCGTAGAAGTGAAAAACCTTTAAGCCAATTTTTTTGTCTACCGTTCAAATGACAGAGGCCGGAAGTGCCTGGTGGCGGTGTTGTTTTCGCGGGAGGTCTAGAAATTAATATGGGGGTTTTACCTAAGGAAACCCTCCAGAGCCGGAGTCGCTTCTTCTAGGTACGTGGTAAGGTCGGCCAGGCTGGGGGCGATTCCTGCGTCGGAGCATTGATGTGATAGGGCCAGGTGGTCCGAGAAGGCACAGTCTTCCAGCAGATGTTTGGCTCCCGCGTCGTCTTCGCCGGCGGCGCAGCGGTGCAGGTGGGCCGGAGTGGCAGCGTGACCGATGCGGAGGCGCACCATCGCGCAGATGATTTTTTGACCCGTCCCGTATTATTAAAAATACGAAGGAAGGGCAAAGCATATAGTGTATGATGCGTGCTGTGCGTCCGTCCGTCCGAGGACTTCCCGTCCTTCGATTTCACCAAATTTGGTATGCAGCCTCCCTGGGTGACCCTAAGAACCGCCCGGTGGCAGCAAATCCGATCTGAGCCCCAAGGGCGCTGCTGCAAGTGCATTATGGTGTACATGGGGTGGAGGAGGATTTCGGCAACAAAGGCAAACCTTTCTGTGCCTATTTATACACTGTCGGACAAAATTAAGGGGCACTTTATTAAAACGCTCTCAAAACAGAAGTTTTCACCCGCTTTTTTATGAAACTTCGCCAGGAACTGTCCTAAAGCATTATCCAAAGGTGTTCAAAGTCGCGTTGACGGAAGTCGATCGCAAAGGGTTGATGCATCCCCAAAAAGAGGCACGTGCAGAAAAATGCAATTTTCGAAGGGCTCAGGAGTCACAAGAGGTGTTAAAAAAATCCAAAATTTTTTGACGGTGACTCTACCTGACGCCCTCTACAAAACGCACCCTCCAAGAGCCTTCTCGGACAAACCCACCCCTTCCAACGGTAAACCATCTGAAAAATCCATAATTTTGGAGTGACAGTCCCTTGTTCGCGCTAGGAGCCTTCTCAGGGCTCCCCTGATGCAGGAAATGCCCATGGGTAACCGAAGCGAACCAAGCGCACCCCTAGGCAGGGCATAACAGCTCAAAACGTTTCCAGCCTTAGCCCAAGGGGGTGGTTTCGCTTATCGAAATGCAACGAAACTCACCCGGCTCGTTCTCTGCACCGTAAGGTCCACCGTCGCAAAGGTCCTGTTGGGACACACACACTGGTCTCACGCACTTTGCCGGATTTTTAGCTCAACGCGTAATTTTGCGACTGTGTTGTTGCACTGCACCTAGGGGGTAAAATGCCTTAAGGGTGTGATTGTGAAGTCACTAGACGACAGAACGAATCAGTAACAACGAAGGCAACCCGCTAGCACTAATCAGTACTAACGAAGGCAAACGGTGCAGTGCGTGCATGGAGTTTATTCGAGCGCAACTTCTGGGACTGTGTTGTTGCACTGCACCATAAAAAAGAAATGACACAAGGGAGTAGTTATGACGTTAATTGATGGTAGTACTAATCGGTACTAACAGAGACAAACCATTCTGTGCGTATTTAGAGTTAATTTGAGTGCAACCAATGCGACTGTGATGTTGCACTGCACCTTATGGGTGGAATGCCATAAGGGGGTGGTTTTGACGCCAACTGGTGGTGGTACTTATTAGTACTAACGAAGGCAAACAGTGCAGTGCGTGCATGGAGTTTATTCGAGTGCAACTTCTGGGATTGTGATGTTGCACTGCACCATAAAAAAGAAATGACACAAGGGAGTAGCTATGACGTTGGTTGATGATGGTACTGATTGGTACTAACAGAGACAAACTATTCTGTGCGTATTTAGAGTTAATTTGAGTGCAACTAATGCGACTGTGATGTTGCACTGCACCTTATGGGTGGAATGCCATAAGGGGGTGGTTCTGACGTCAACTGGTGGTGGTACTTATTAGTACTAACGAAGGCAAACGGTGCAGTGCGTGCATGGAGTTTATTCGAGCGCAACTTCTGGGCCTGTGTTGTTGCACTGCCCAATGAGAAAAAAATGGCACAAGGGAGTAGCTATGACGTTGGTTGATGATGGTACTAATTGGTACTAACAGAGACAAACCATTCTGTGCGTATTTAGAGTTGATTTGAGTGCAACCTATGCGACTGTGATGTTGCACTGCACTTAATGGGTGGAATGCCATAAGGGGGTGGTTTTGACGTCAACTGGTGGTGGTACTTATTAGTACTAACGAAGGCAAACGGTGCAGTGCGTGCATGGAGTTTATTCGAGCGCAACTTCTGGGCCTGTGTTGTTGCACTGCCCCATGAGAAAAAAATGGCACAAGGGAGTACCTATGACGTTAGTTGATGATGGTACTAATTGGTACTAACAGAGACAAACTATTCTGTGCGTATTTAGAGTTAATTTGAGTGCAACTAATGCGACTGTGATGTTGCACTGCACCTTATGGGTGGAATGCCATAAGGGGGTGGTTCTGACGTCAACTGGTGGTGGTACTTATTAGTACTAACGAAGGCAAACGGTGCAGTGCGTGCATGGAGTTTATTCGAGCGCAACTTCTGGGCCTGTGTTGTTGCACTGCCCAATGAGAAAAAAATGGCACAAGGGAGTAGCTATGACGTTGGTTGATGATGGTACTAATTGGTACTAACAGAGACAAACCATTCTGTGCGTATTTAGAGTTGATTTGAGTGCAACCTATGCGACTGTGATGTTGCACTGCACTTAATGGGTGGAATGCCATAAGGGGGTGGTTTTGACGTCAACTGGTGGTGGTACTTATTAGTACTAACGAAGGCAAACGGTGCAGTGCGTGCATGGAGTTTATTCGAGCGCAACTTCTGGGCCTGTGTTGTTGCACTGCCCCATGAGATGGCACAAGGGAGTACCTATGACGTTAGTTGATGATGGTACTAATTGGTACTAACAGAGACAAACTATTCTGTGCGTATTTAGAGTTAATTTGAGTGCAACCAATGCAACTGTGATGTTGCACTGCAACCTGAGGGTGGAATGGTTTACGGGTGTGGTTGTGATGCCGAGTTTTCCTGGTACTAATTAGTACTAACGATTTTAATTGATTTTTAAATTACTCGGATTGTGCGCTGAGCTGTTTGACAGGTTAGGTTCGCGTGACTCTGCACTGCCAATTGCAAGTCGGCTTGCGTGTTTGTACTTTTTTTTTATGGTGTGGTATTATCAAGTACTAACGGAGTACTAACGATGTACAGGATCTTTTTTGGGCAGGCTAATAATACACAGTGCAGGTTCACGTAGCTCTTTCAGGCCACCAGGGATGTCATTGCTCCATGATCAAGAAGCGCCCTTGCTTTAAGCCCATTTACGAACAGGTCAATGCAAGGGGAGGGAAGCATAATTGGAAGCATACTAGTTGCGCAGTGTTCCTGCTGTGCCACGGGCCCGGGAGGGTCCGAGTGACCCGTGGCTACCTCTAGTTTTTTTCCTTGTTCCCCTTTCCCTTTTCGCCGTGACTAGCAGGGTCCTGCCCGTCTTCGGCGTTAGGGTTCACCTTCATTCGCTTGACCAAGTATTCTTTGTACTTTTTGCAATTGCGCTTCAAGTGTCCCGGCGTCTTGCACCAGAAGCAAGTCCTGGTTTCCTGCCGCGGCTTGTCATTGGCGCCGCTGGCGCCGGCATCGCGACGCTCGCGGCCAGAGTCTGGCGCGGGCTCACGCTGTGCCTTGGGCGCCGGGGCCTGCTCCTGCTGCCGAGCTATGAACGACTTCTGCTGCTCTGCCAGTGTGTGCATGGACTCGGTCATCGCATTGACTGCGTCAACCATCACATCAACCCTGTCAGAGGGTATGTCGTTCACCCACTCCTCGCCGTAGCCCTGATGAGGCGCCACCGCGGCGGCGTTAACACGGCCGTGCCGGGCGGAGCGCTCGAGCATTTGTGGCGGCTGGATGCGTGCCGAGGCCAGCACGCTGTCCAGGGAGTGGTGGTTCTCCCGCACCAACAAGAGGGCTATCGTGGGGTCACTCAGCCCTTCAATGAAGGTGGTTACCATCTGCAGCTGGAGCAAGTGCTCTGGATAGTTCGGGTACGCGCCTCTCACCGCGTCCTCAACCTCAGCGCCATAGGTTTCCAGACTCTGGTTTCCTTTGTGCTTTAGGTTGCGAAGCTGTGCACGCGACGCATTCACATCCAATGGCACGCCGAAGCGACGGCGCAGCGCGCTGTCCAGGGCAGCAAAGCTGTTCAGCTGGTGCGGCTGCAAGTGCCTAAGCGGTTCGAGCGCCTTGCCGGACAGCAGCTGTGACAGCTGCGTGCCCCGGGTGGCGTCGTCCCACTGCATCAAGTCGGCATGTTGCATGAACTGGATACGGTACAGGTTATAGTCACCCTGGCCGTTGTAACGCTCAAGGTGACGGTACACGGTACGGGGCACCTGGTACTGGATCCGCGCCGGTCCGGCAGTGGGGCCTGCCTGACCGTGCACTGGGCCCGGGGACCGATACCCCGTTGTCACAGTCACGCCCGTGGCGGTCGACGCGCAAGGCGTCACAGAGCGTGCGGGCCGCGTACTCCTGGACCTAGATCGAGACCTACATCGTCGGCGCTCAGCCTCACGTCGCCTCTGACGGTCGCGCTGTTGCGCCGCGCTGCTCGCGCTGTGCTCACTGCGCGCGGAGTCCCCAGGGCTTGCTCGCCGCCGCCTCCTTGGGGGAGAGCGGGCGGACGACGCCCTGGAGGTCCCGGACCGTGGGCTAACTCTACGACGGCGGCGTTGTGCCCGCGCACGCCTCGGCCGGTAATTGGCCGCCTCATCCAAGTCAGATTCAGAGTCCGAGGACCCCGAGTCGTCGCTAGAGGAGGGCGACGACGGCGGAGAGGGCGGGCGTCTGTCTCGTCGGCCAGCGCGCGCACCGTTTGGTGCGCGGCTACGGCGACGACGCCGTGCCTCAGTCTCAGAGTCCGTCACAATCGTCACTGTCGGCGACCTAGCCCTGTGGCTAGGCGCCCGGCTTGCAGCACGCCCTTGATCATGTCGACTGGCCTCGCGGCGCGGGCGCGGCAACAACCTCGGAGGCGCCATGCTGGTGCGTGGCTGTGGCAGGTCCTGCCGCAGCAATGCTCCTGGCTCGGCGCTCTCCCGGCCGTCGCGCGCGCCAACGCGGGTTGGCGGCGGGGCGCGCTGGGCTTGCGCTGAGTGGCGGCTCGAACGGCTAACGCTCACAGCGTCGGCTGCGTTCGAACCGTGCACGCTCAACGTTGGCGGGCGAGGCTCGCGGTTCACCGGCTCCTCAGCAATGCCTACCAGTGCCTCGGTGCGCGAATGCCCGGCCACCGCTCGATCTTCAGGGCGGCCAGCGGCACCGTCGCGAGCACCCGGCTCGGACGCTGCCATGCGCCGTGGAGCGAGAGCAGCATCGCAAGCAGCTGCCTGGCGGCGCTGTGCCTCTGCCCCACGTTTATCCAAAAGCCGCTTCCAGATCTCGGCCGCGTCTGCCAGTCGCCGAGGCGGAACCGCGGCGTGGGCCGGCTGGGGTGCGGGTGCATCCCCTGCCTGGCCTTGCACGCCATCCGGTACCTCGGGTACCTGGTGCTCGGGGGCTGCCGGGGCACTTTGTGCTCCTAACGGCGGCTCCTCCGAGCGTGGCGTCGAGCGGGCAGCATCCTGCCGCGCTCTCGCCCTTGTCCGCGTCACACGAGACATCGTGAACGCAGGACGGGCAACAGTCAAGTTTACAAAACAATAACACTTTTCTAATCGGTTCGCGGGAGGAACGCACTAGGCACGCGGGAAAACGCACTCGCGGTTCTAACAAAGCCTTACCTTAAAAGCGCGCGAACCCTTCGGCGTCCCAACGCGGTCCTAGAAATCCGGCGAAGTTCCCCTTCGTCCCTTGGTAGCGGGCTACAGAGTCGCACCACGAATTACCAACAATCCCGAAAAAGACCAGAACCCTGACCTCTAACGTGCGCGGCTATCGCTTGTGTACCCTGTGTGAGGGGAAAAGGATCTTGCCCCGGGGCTGGCTAGAGGAAAGAATCTCCCGTCTAGCTTTACCCCCAAAACCTCCTCCCTCGTCTGACCGTTTAAACCGCTGCCACCAGTGTTGTAAACCCGAAGGTTATCAGGGAGGCGGGTAAATCAGAGAGGAGTTGGTAGGGACAAGCACAGTTGTATTTCGAATCAGCAAATCAGCAATCAGCTAACGTCCAACTCGGCTCGGCGCGTAGCGTCTCAGAAGCTCCTTCCAGTCCGCTGGCCCAAGCTCGAGTCACTCGAGTCGAGTGCCCGTCTCGTCGGTCCGCCCGCGGTCCGTCGCCTCGGCTCCCCGCCTCGGCTCGGCACGGTCGGGTCTTCGGCTCCGCTCGGCTCGGCCTCGGGTCGCCCGCCCGGCTCCGCTACGGCGGGCTCGAGATCCCTTCGGCCCAGAGCCCGAACACGCCCGAGGCTCAGCGCGCCGCTCGGTCGGCTCGCTGCCGAAGCAGCTGCTATCCGCACGTCACGCCTGCCGGGACGGCCGAGCCCTCTTATTCACAGATCGCCCTGCGCACACACGCAGTGTGGTGGGGAACACGCGATATTTCGTCTGCTACGAAATATTGCACTCACAACAATATGTCCTGATACCTGCGAGGGAAGGCTCTGTCTGAATGCTTTGGCATCCAGTGTAGGGATCCTTCCCCCACGGCTCTGAAAAATGCGCCCTATTAAAACGCCAAAAGCTAGGGCCTGGCCCTATTAAGATGGGTTGGGTCCTACAAACCAAGCTTAATGACCGAAAAAAATAGGTTAGGTTAGCTCTTTATCGGGCAGGGGGCATTATTTAGTTTCCCAGCTTAGGGACGGGCCCCACGCCCAGCTGATATTTTGAGCCCAATTTCTCGGAAATCCATGCTATGTTAGTGTTCAAAAGCTGGGTTAGGGCCTGATTTTAGTCCATCTTCCACCCCTTAAAATTTCAAGTTGATATCTTGAGGCGTTCCTCTTAAATTTACAAACCTGACTTTCTATTCTGAACCCAACGGGCCAAGGTGTTCCCTGCCAGCCTACATAGACCTCGGCGCTGGAAAGAAGTCAGTTTTTAAAGCTCAATATAAAGTCATTGGTGACTCTTAGAAGCTCGTTGGCAGCTTAATTTGATGCGTGGAAGTTATTTTTCAGTCTGGACCCTTGAGTTTTATTTAAATCTGACACAATGGCTTCAAATATCGCAATTTTCGAAATCTCGTCGTCTACACCGGGTCCTGCCTTCCCGACCGCCACCGCCAAATACTCTTGCTCTCATTGGCTAGCAATACGCGTGCGGGAATGTGACGTCCTGTTATTTATTTTGCTGGTCCTTTGTGTTCATCTCGCATGCCTAATAGTCTTTTTTACATACTTAAATTTTAATGTCATTTTTTCCTGCGTGCTTAGTGTTTTTGAGAAATATGATGGAAACTTCAAAGGAGAGCAGTCACCTGACACACTGTAAGTCGCATTCTTGTTTTCTTAAAAAAGACTCAAAAAATGATGTTTTACTGAAAACCATCTGAATTTCAGGAAGCACTGTGTGGATTTTTCCTTTTTGTACTATTGTTTGAAGGGTCTTTTGATTCTTTTCAGTGTTTCGAGTCATCCACCAATCACTGTTTGGTTAGTGACATTTTGGCAACGAACTAACTGCCTCTTTTAATGATCAATCTGCAGTGCCAAGGGTTGGTGTCATCAAGTGGCTCAGTGATGAGACAACTGATATACAACAGCTCCAATCAATAGCAGAAGATATCAATGATTTAGTCCATCCTGGATCTGTTCGTAGTGCTTTCAGAGTTGGCACCAATAAAAGCGAGGACTATGTGCTTCTTGGATTTGGTTGTGAGTAGCAAATGTACTTAAAAGTGCCTGTAATGCATATTATGCAATAACAGACTGTTTCTTTTTCAATATCATTATATTTGGGCTGGGTTGGGTCTGGATTCAGATTCACGAGACATGTCTTTTATCTTTCACCTCCACAGATTCTGAAGCAAGAGCATGGTCAAACGCTAAAATTTTCCTAGATGAGCAAGAAAAGTGTGTGCAGAGTGGCCTTCGACAAGTGAAGGACACATCAGAGGACAAGTCAGATGATGAAGTTGTGATCAGTGGCTCAGTTTCTTACCATCAAGTCAGTTACGGTCCAGAGTGGGATGAGACATTGCCCAAATTGTAATTAATTTGTGTAAACAAGAATGGGTTAACAGTTATTGACAGTAATTATATATTTCGAATTGAACTTCCCTACATTCGTTTTTTTATTAAAGACAAGTATTACACATTAAACGTACATCAAACCCCATCGCTCCATGGACTGTCTCAATAAGCAAAGAATAAAGGTTTGTTTTTAAAAGTTCATGCTACTCTAAATTATATATTATTCCTAGAACATAAGGGGAGGATTAGGAGTAAGTCGCTCTTCAAATAAACTAAATTGTAAGTTTTGAGGCCTGACTGAACCTAAACCCAGTGAATGAGGCTTTTTTGCATATTTTAACCATACTTTGTTTTGAATAAGTTCCTTGCGCTAACAATTTTAATATAAAATATTTGTCTTGAAATTTTAAACTTCTTTTGAAAAGATTTCGGCATGAAAGTACAAACTCATTGACGAGCTTTCTAAATGGTGTCACAATACACGATACACTCAAGCAGTGCCACAATACAGATCAAACAGAACAGAAAATTACATAATTTGAATGGAGTAAAGAAACTTATATTGTTGATTGCATAGGAGAGAGTAATACTGGCTACAAAAACCATGATTGAAAGGGGAAATTAAAGTCTTCTTAGAAGTAATGTACAGTTTGTTTTCCAATTTGTACACTAAGCATATGACAAAGTTTTAAACAAATAAATTTAGCATTGCCATGCACATAATGAGAAGCGCCTTCTGGAGATGGTTTGCACTCTGAGGCATTATGATGAACAAAAAGAAGGCAGGCTACGTATTGTGGCCCTTCAAGTATACTTGGCAAGGACTGAGCAGCTCTTAAACTGAAAAACAACACTACATAATAGTGGTAATATACATAAATTTAGAAAAACAGTTTGTTACCTAGCCAAAAGTTCAGCACAGCAAATAAGTTGCATCTTAATGAAAGATTTCTCCTTCACCTTCCATGTCAGCTGACACAAAAAAAAAAAACTGATAGAGTAGAGGTTAATAAAGTAATTCTTTTGGTTCTATAAAATGAAACAAGCTAGGGCCCGCCCTTCCGTCGAACCGAGTTGCCAGCTCCGCTTCGCTGCGCCGGCAACTCGGTTCGACAGGGGGCCGGCCCAGCTTGGCCTGCCGGCGGCCTTTCCTCGGGCCTTCGGCCCTCGCATCAGACCCAACTTGGCCAGTCGAAGGCCCGGGCCTTCGGCCCGCTCTCATCAAACACCCCGTGAGCGGGTAAGGCAAAGTTATCGATGTACCATCGTGACTTAGGCCCGCCCTTCTATTCACAATATGCAAAAGTCCTTACACTTTTTACTCCAACTGTCCTTAGAATATGCCCATTTCATTTGTCTCTTAGCCCTCATTCCGAAAATACTCATATTGTTAGGATTTGGGGTTCGAGGGATTGCAGCGGGAATGAGGAGGTACACCGGAGTAGGCAGGCCAAGTGTATTCGGGAACAGGAGAAGTACAGGACGGGGTTGGGCTGAGTCTAGACCGCGAGTAACAGTGAGGGTCGTCCTAGCAACAGAGAGCGCCCCGGCGCTGCCAACAGCGCGGCACCAAAACCCTAACACTATCCCCTCCTCCGAAAGAAGCGGGGAGTGCGCCCCCGGGACAACCTGATCGCTTCCGTTCAATTCGACACAGCGCACATTCTTGTCCAACAGTGGTCGGCAGAATGCGTCTGCATGCATGGAGGGAAACCTGCGAAAACCTTGCATCGGAATCAATCAGGCCGTGTGGCGCACTGAGTTTACGGTCTGATCTAAGACTGGTCTGGGCTGATCTGGCTCGCTGAGTAGCGTCTGCTGCTCTCTCGGTCCAGCTGCGGGCGGACGCAGCGTCGGTCCAGACGTCGGGCAGGGCAGGCGGCTCGGCGTGGAAGTCATGGACCACCTGGGCGGGATGGATTGGCGGCGGGCAGTGCGCGCCGTGCGGACTCGTGCATGAAGACGGCGGCAGGTTGACGGCAAGGGTGCGGCGAGGTACCGCGGCGAGGTGTTCCTGAAAGTCCAGGCGATCTGAGTCTGTCTCCACGCGCAGTGCGTGACCTGTGAGCACGAACGCGTTCGCTGCACGCGGCTGGAAGAGCATGCACGCCGCGGTCGGGCTGGCACTCCTTTCAGCGGCGCGCTTCGACGGGTCGTCCGCGTAGCGCTTCGATGGAACGCGTTTACCGAATGTGTGGTCCAGCCGCAAGTGTCGCGTGGAGTCCAAACTGCAGGCACGCGTGGCGGCGGCTTGGGTGCGCGTGACGGCGGCTTGGATGCGCCGCTGACTGCACCGTTGGCTCCAACACTCGAACGGGCATGGACGGCGACGGGTGGTCAACAACGGCGAAGTTCATGACTGCGTTCACACGTGATTTGTGCACCTGAGGACAGATCGACAGGGCAAACGACAGCGTGCGCTCCGTTCCCTTCTCCTCCCCGTGAACGGTCCGTTGGCCTGGGGGGAAGCGTCCAGACGATCCCTCGTTGGGCGGACACACAGCCGCACGTCCCACGGTGGGCGGACACACAGCCGCGCCTTCGGACACATAGCCGGTTCACTCCCTCGTTGCGCGGGCACACAGCCGCGGTCCGGCACAACGGCCACCTCTCACCACCACCGTGAGCCCAGCTCACGCACTCCGTGTGGTGCCCCAGGACGCGGCGCGTGCGGCGGCGTCGCGCGGCACGCACCAGTCCCTGGCCAGCGTGCGGGCGCTACGCTCGGTCGTCTCCGCGCCGTCAGCGACAGGGTCCTGGTCCTCGACGTCCTCGGCCTTGGCCTGGCCGTCCTCAGCAGTGGCGTTCAGGGCAGTTCTGCACTTGGTGTCCAGGTCTGCGGCAGGAGTAGCACTTTCTCTCAAACCTGCGTGAACTGCGGGGGCAGTGGCGGTCACCTGCGCCGCTACGTTGTCCGGATCTCCGGGGCTGGTCGACTGCGGCCACAGCAGCCACGCGACGGGCTCGAACGCCGTCAGCAACACGTCCAGCAGGCTCGGCGGCAGGGCTTGCTGGCGGCGCAGCAGCGGACTCTGGAACAGTCTTACCGGACTCGGCTTGCAACACGGCCTCGGTGCGCAGGGCGGTGAGCATCGCGCCGTGGAGGTCGGCGGGCTGCTGCAGGCGGACTTGGCGGCGGACAGCGTCGTCTCGGATGCCGTTGACGAACAGCCTCCGCGCCGTGGCTTGCAGCGCGTCCTCCGGCCAGGTGGGGAAGGCCGTCCGGGCCAGCGTGAGCACAGCGGCGGCGACCTCGTGCAGCGGCTCACCGTCGCGCTGGGCGCGCTCCCAAAGCTGAAATTCGGCCGTGAGGACGCCCTGGGCCGCGGCGTAGTGCTGCTGCAGGCGCTGCCGCAGGCTGGGGAAGTGCAGGTACTGCGACGGGGGAAGCGTCAGCACCACGTCTGCGGCGGCTCCTTCTAGGGCGACGAGCAGCTGGCGGCCTCGCTCGTCCTCGCTCCAGCCATTCATCGTGGCCGCGGCGTCGAACTGGGCCTCGAACACACTCCAAGATCGGGAACCGTCAAAGCGCGGGGGAGTCACATACCGGTCAGGGGCAGTGGTCGCCGTCGAGCACATCGCGGCCAGGCGCTCCAGCACGGTGTTGGCGCGCTGCTGCTGCGCGGTGGACGCCTCGGCGAAGAGCTGCAGGCTGGCCTCCAAGGACGTCGTCGTCCTGTCTCGCCGTGATGATCCGGGGCCTTCTTGCTGCTCGGCCATTGCCGACCTTGACGACGAACCGCGGCGAACTCGCAGGATCCAATCGGGGACGTTGCAGAATCCCACAATCCCGAATGCCACTATCCCAAAAATCCCACTTCTGACACCAATGTTAGGATTTGGGGTTCGAGGGATTGCAGCGGGAATGAGGAGGTACACCGGAGTAGGCAGGCCAAGTGTATTCGGGAACAGGAGAAGTACAGGACGGGGTTGGGCTGAGTCTAGACCGCGAGTAACAGTGAGGGTCGTCCTAGCAACAGAGAGCGCCCCGGCGCTGCCAACAGCGCGGCACCAAAACCCTAACAATATTTGCCATGCTACTGCAACTCCTTGCAATGGAGGCACAGCAGGAGCGCAAAACGAGCCCGTCGCACTTTTTCACATAACTCATGAAGGCGGGCTCCTGGACCCCCCTTCCGACCCCTCGTTGAAGAGGTCTTGCCAAGACCTATCGAAAACTTAAGTAAAAATTTTCAGTCGGTCGACCCCCTTTTTTCAAGATCCTGATGTGACTAATAGACGAAGTCGGGCTCCTGGACCCCCTTTCCGACCCCTCGTTGAAAAGGTCTTGCTGAGACCAATCGAAATCTGCAATAAATTTTTTTAGTCGGTCGACCCCCTTTTTTGAAGATCCTGATCTGGCCAACTTGTAAAAGCGGCCGATGGGGTCGGGACCAGGTCCATTCATCTTGTCTCGTCGCCCTGATTCCAAAAATACCCCTATGTGCCCTGCTAGCACCAATAATGGCGGAAATCCCCCTCCCGCCCATGCAAACCATGATGCAGCTGCTGCAGGCCTTGCGCGGGTCGGACGGGATTTGCACCACCGGATTGTTTGTTCGGACGGCCCTCCTGAAGTACCCTCCAAATCTGGTCACTCCAGCTCAACTCCTTCCTTGTACACAGACGACGACAACGACGACACACAGACACAAAGGCAAATGCATATGCCCTCCCCCTATTTTTTGAATAGAAGGGCGGGCCAAAAAATAGCAAAATTGGGGGAACATTAAAGAGTAAACTAACTCAATAATTCTCAAGATAGGTTTGTTGCTAGACCAAGAAGTGAAGAGCATTATAGGCACCACTAAATACATACAGTTGATTTTCAATATTGTAAAACTGTTACATCTTCACGAACATCAACAACAGGGGGTGCTGGAACGGCTCTTGAGTAGCTGCACTTAGCCATGAGCCATGCCATGGGCGATTTGAAATGTAGAAACTGAAAGATAATCTTAATCTAAGAAAAATGAAGTTGTCTTGAAGGTCCACAGAGTGAAACAGTGAACCAGAAAGTTTAGAAAAGAAACTAAGTGGCAATTAATGCTCGATTGAATTTACCTAAAAATATCTGCCCCGCATGCCAATGTGACTGAGAACAGACGCTTTGATCCGCTAAAAACAGAGGTTTGGTTTTTACCATCCAAGTTTTGTAAAGCCTCCACATTTGTCGAATTGTCAACTGAGCAGATAGATATTTCCTCTTCGATCTCAAACGGCAGAAATGTGAAGGTACAGTTTTAAAAAGCCCAATGTGCTCTATAATGTTGTTGTCATTCTTCTCTTTTACCTCAGGTAGAATTTTGGCATGCCGACCTCGCTTATCAGGAGAAGCCAAAGTGATGCCTCTCTCAAGTTTTTTCATCTGAGTACGAACTGGACTCTGAAATTCCTAGTGTATCTAAAAACATTGTCTTGCAAACGAAGACCTGTCCAATTACAGGGAATTTGAAAGAATATTTTATAGTGTGACTCTTATGTTTTACGTCCTCTGCAACTAAATGCTGGGCAGGTTCCTTGATTGTAATACATTCTCTGATGTATGCATCTTGCCTCACCTTATCACCATTCTTTGGTCTTCAGAAATTTTTTCAGAACACTTGAAGCGGCAATTTTTACATCCTTCTCTAAGTTTTCTGGCTGGTATTAACTGTCCTTTGACATTATAGTGCTCCAGTCCTTTATTTAAAGCTTCTTTGGCTTTATCCTGTTTTGAAGAGCGTTTTTCTCGTTTCCTAAAAGTTTGTTTCTCTGGAGTATCTTCATGGAGTATATTTTCATCTTGTACACTGTCATTGTCATTCAAATCATCAGGTAATGGGGTTGCCAGAACCTCTTCGGTCACAGAAGCAGCCATTGAAACTGTAAACAAAGCACTGCAAATTTTATGATCATTTGTAATAAAAAATAATGAATCATTAGAAAATCTTCAGAAAAATATTCTTACTGTCAATTTCTGGAGTCTCAGGGGGTGTAGGCGGTACTATGACCATACCTTGAGTTGCCAATATGGGAGTTGCAAAAAGGCTCTGAATTTCAAGGTCACCAATGTTTTCCATGTCTAAAGGTAGTACAATTGTATTTTCATTAACATCCATGCATTCTGAAAAAAGAAAAAGGTATGAATTTGAGAAAATAGTTTAAATTGATAAACATGATGGTAGATAAATTGTTGTTGACTTACCATCAGGTGCATACATTGTTGATATTGGTTCTGGTGTGAGGAAAACGCTTTGATGGTGTTCAACATCTGACAAAGAAGGATTACCTGAGAACATTAAAAACTATCAAATGAGGGGCATTGCTTTAAAATAATAAACCTACTGAACTGTAAAATTAGTAAAACAAAATTACTACCTTTGAAAGGTGGAGTCACATTAGAGCACCTTGCAGCTGGCAAGGGATGATCAGGGCTGACTTGCTGAGTTGTTGTTCGAGCCCTGGGTGTTGGCAAGGGAGGGCTGACTTGGTGAGTTGTTGTTCGAGCCCTGGGTGTTGGCAAGAGAGGGCTGACTTGGTGAGTTGTTGTTCGAGCCCTGGGTGTTGCCAAGGGAGGACTGGCTTGATGAGTTAGAGATGTTCTAGCCCTGGGACTTGGTTGAGGTTGAAAATTTGAATTTACAGTATTTGTTCTAGCCCTTGGCATTGGCACTGGGGCCACAACAACTTCCATTGCTCTGTGGCTGGGCTCTGGAGTTTCCTTGACTGGAGAAGCCACAGTAGCGGTAACCTTTGGTGAAGAGGGCACTGCGGTAACCTTTGGTGAATACGCAACTGGCAACTTGTCCATAGTAGTTGCAATAATCAAGCCTGAGGTCACACACACAAAAAAAAAACATGGTTTAAAGAAAATGATGATCAAATATTGATGTCAAAAGCTGCTATGGTAGCTAATTATTTAATAACAAGGGCAAAATACTAAAAACAACAAAAATTTCATTGCAAACAAAAATTCTGTGGTGTGTAATTTATAAATGAAAACTAAAGGTGCTACCAGCTTATTGGACTCATGACATTTTCACTCAATTGCTTGGGCCATATGATTTATTTAATGGTATTGGATGAGTATTGGAAACAAAAAATAGCAAATAAGTCTACGAGAAAAAATGTTTTTTATATACATAGTAAGTCTCATCGAGGATCACTAGCATTTTGACAAAGTGGTGAAGGTCCACAGAAAACAAATTTTCTTAGTCTCAACATTTTGTGCAGCTTCTGACTAGCAGTGACTTTAGAGCAACACCCGATTCTTTTCAAGCACAAAGCAGGTGGTTCTCCATGTATTGTTTGTTGTCCCATTTCAATTGCAAGCAGTAAGAACCAGAAGAGTGCTTTGTAGAAGAGAGTGGTAACAGATCGTTAGTCTTAATTTTTTTTCTTTTAATTTGAAACTGCTTGCAATTGAAATGGGACTACACACAATACGTGGAGAACCACATGCTTTGTGCTTGAAAAAAATCTGGTGTTGCTCTAAAGTCACTGCTAGTCAGAAGCTGCACAAAATTTTGAGACAAAAAATTTTTTCTTCTATGGACCTTTGCCACATTGTCTAAATGCCAGTGGAATAAAAAGAGCCATGTTTCATATGTTAGGTTTAAGGGGCAGAGAATGAGCTTTATCAAGAAATAAAAAGAGCTTTGTTTGATATGTTAAGTAGTTTAAGGAGCAGAGCAAGATTTAGAGTCGCAAAGAACAGATATGAAATTTCCCCTTTACTCATTCCATATCATTTTTCAACTTCATTGTCCTCATGCAATTGGGTGAGAATATGATGAGCAATTAATCCAAGCTCACTTTGATAGCACCTAAATAACTAAGCAGCATGCAAGCACATTCCGAGAAAATAAGAAGACAGATATTTTTTAAGTATCGAAACATTTTTCACCAATTTCTTTTTTTAACCTTTAGCTGAATCTTTCATGCAAGTTCCTTAGTTCAATATTTACTAAAATAAGAGGATGCAAAATAATTGGTGTCTTTGTCTAACACAAACATGCTTTGACACTAATGCCAGATTTTTTACTTTTGGGCGCACTGTTGCAACATTACCGAGGTCAACCAGCAAATTAAGATTTAAAAATGTTCTTTGAATGCGTTTAGTAAGTGACCTCATTAAAGTCTCAGAGTAAAATGATTAATATCAATCAATTAATATTTTTAAGTTAACTTTGCTCGTTTAAGTTTTTGAAACTGACATCAATTATTAAAGAACAGTGAAGGAAAAGCACAAGATACCTGAAGCTGTTTCAGCAAAAGCATCGCCATGCAACAAATTTCCAATTTCAACATACTGTTTATTAAATGCAATGTCTGGAGTCTGCTTTTCAGGAGTCCATAAGAGCTTTCGTTTCCCACCAGGCCCTTAAAAATAGAAAAATAATATTAACATCTTGACTTTTAGATTAAAACCCATAAAATGGGTCTATTTGAAACTAAATTTTAGACATACTCTGACTTATGTTATCAGCAGTAGGAATTGATTTTAGTGGCACTACTTGAATGGAAGTCGGAAGAGCGATGTTGATCCCTCTTTCTTTTTCTGCAGGTCTGCTAGAAGTTCTTTGGAAAGCCAGCTTCCTCTTTACTAGGTCCCTAGACTGTGACTGCACCTGCAATTCTCGGAGGACTGCCGATGACTTTTTTTCTCCTAGGCTCAATTTAAACATCTGCTTGACTCGATTTGACATTTGGGGAGGCTTGCTGAGACCAACTGAAAGGAAAACACAAATAATCGTCAAAAGCTGGTTATTGTTATCAACGACCCCTAGATTTTATACCCAAGGAAATCTGTTCAGAATTTGAGGATTGCCGGCATCACATAATGCTCAACAGTGGCCAAAGCTGTGTCGCTTTTGCAACCAACCATAAGGTTAAACGCAATTATGGTTAGAGAAACGTTCTAATTTTGAGAGCACTGGAGTGTACTAAGATCAAACACGCGAATGTTCCATCAGTCTCAAAAATTGTAGAGCTCATGAACCTGTTTCGTACCTACAAGCCCACAAAAATCGTTCTGAAGTGAAAACAGGTTTGTTGCAACTAAGAAATAAAATAGTAACTAGCTCACCCGGTCTGCACTTGGCGACATTCTTCGAATGAGTTCGCCGCATGATGGAATATGGAATAAAATTTACAATATCATCACTTCTCTTCAATTGCCGTTGACCCAAGCTCCCTTTGCCGCGATTTCGCTTGGCAACAGGTTCAACCAATCAAAAGAAAGCGTCCTCGGCTAGTAACGGTTCCTGCCGCTGGGGCACTAGTGTAGCTCTGAGTACCAACGTTTGTCGTAAGCCATCTGTTCCTGTGGAATGTTGAAATTTGAAAGAGACCACTCAATTAAATTCTTTACTTTCCCAAAAACATGATTTTCATATTTTTAAGACGAACAAGTTTTTAAAGACGCTTTTTGACCATCTCTTTATGTTGTTGTATTTTAGAAATTCGGTTGGCATTAGGTGATGCGTATTCCCCTCCGAGCCGAAACGCCGAAACCGCCAAAAGCGCCAAAAGCTGTTGACGACGTCAAGGACTGGGAGAGTTGATAGGAGAGGAGCACTGTTATTGTGAATACAATGGACTCCAACGATATATTGAAGAGCATAGAGGCAGCAGAAAATTCTGCTTGGAATAGTTTCCGAGAATACATGGATTCACTTGCCAGGTATGTTGGTTCTCGTTTAACTGTACTTTTGAAGCAGTGAATAGTACGCGTCGATCGTTCCCGGCACATCAGATTTATTTACGTTCATTCCCTTGAGTTTGCTGCTAATTCAGTGATTTCATTTACCTGCTCACTTCCTCCTTAACTGGTGGACCCTCTTTAGTTAGTTGTGTCCGATCTCAAAGTCCGTTTTCTTTTTGTATACTAACCTAGTGACTTGCGACGCTCCTAACACTAATTCCTTGATGTTGTTTGTAGAATGAAACAATCGGTCAGAGAGAGAGAACGTAAAGTGCGTGACCTGCTCAAAGTGTAAGTACGCAATTTCTAGGAAGTTGGAGTAATTTTCCGCCTGTGATTTAAAAGTATTCTTGTATTCTTATGGTATTGTTTGTCATTATTGTTTTCCCCTTCATTTGATTTTAAAATAGGTCTTTACCTGTCAACGAGGCAATTGCACCTGCTTCCTCAAGATCTTCCGATAAAGAAACTGTTGCATTGCAACAGCAAGATGTCGAAGTGGAGATTTCCACCCCACCCTCAGAACGGTACAAGAAACAACGAGTTCTCCGGCCTTATGGCTACTGTGTTAGGTAAGGCTGTTTGTAAACATAGTTTCATTTGTTTAATTGTTTTCCATTCATATGAACCAAACCTTACTCCACATTGAATTCTAGGAAACTGCAATTGGAAAGGCCTCACAAGAAAGGAAACGCAAAGCAATTTAAAAAATGATTCCTTATTAATTGTAATATTCATGCTGAATGGAGGCAGCAGAATTGGAGTGATTGCATGTTGTTTTAATTTCTTAGTCACATGTACTGCTGAAGTATCTAGTCTTTTCACTTCTAAATTTGTTTGTTACTTTATAAAATAATTTTTAACTGATTCAAAATGATTTGCAGTACCAAACAGTATCTAATTTTATATTTCTACAACTAAACTACTGCCTAAATACAGTTTTAACTAAATGGTCTGGTGTTTGTTACTTCTTTGGTCTCCTTGTGCATCATCACTTATTTTCCTTTTGAGTGTCTTGAATACATTACCAAGGGAATACAAACAGTTAAAGCATACATCTGGAGAACAGAGTTTATTTCAAAATTGCAAGGTGTTAATTTTAGAAGAGATTGCTTGATCCTCCTCAGTGGCTGCCATTTCTTTCACTAATGCACACTCCTCAACTTTCGTATCATGATTTAAATATGTTAACAAAAAAAAATTCAGTTTGTGTGATCAGGGTCCCCCCCAAGTGAGTGATGAGGCTGTGGCCAAAACACCGCCAAGAGAACAGCAGCCGAGGCCAAAAACCCCAAACAGCTATGACAGGTGCAGTAAACATTAAAAGAATTTGTGAAAAGTACGACACCCAGAGTCGTTACTGATACATCTTTGTTCATTCCTTCAGAGTGCCAAGAGCACAGTTGACTCCAAGTAAAGTACGTGGGAATCGCAGGAAGGGCTTGCCAGGCTACGCCTGCGAACAATGTGAAAATGTAAGCTATAGCATAGGCCTTGATATGCACTGGATTTAACTTTACACTTGATTGCATGTGGTCTTTAACTTCTCTGTACAGTTTTACAAAGCAATTGGGTTGACCCAGAAAGATATTCAGCATTGCACAAGGCACAGCAAATATTTTGGACAATACGTAGACAGGGTTTTAGGCCTTCCCGTTTCTTCTCCAGTAAAAATTGGTACTTACAAGGTGACGGCCATGCTCTCTCACGTAAGAAGAGGAAGGTCGCGAATCGCGGTCCACGCGCTTCAGGCACAACGGCTGCCCGTCTCCTTCAGCGCCTGGTGCGGTAGGCAACACCTCGTACTCGAAAGGCGGCTGGGCTGTCATCATGGCAGGCGGTGAGTTGGCGTTGAGAAGCACCGATTGACTCAGATCGACGCGGAACTCTGTCTATTCAATTTGTCCCGTTTTCTTTTTAAATATCCCAACTTGTTCTGCCTAGATTTGAGAGAAGGGTGTTTGAAAATTCAGACTTGTATGTTGATTGCAAACATTGAGATCCGTGAACTTTAAATCCAGGAAGAACAGCATTTAGTAAAAATCCGAGAATTGGTCCTCTTGAGGACGCGTTCCTGACTTACGAGAGGCTGATCTGCCTTAAAACTGCCAAAAACAGCAAAAACACCCAATTTTACGCTGTTTTTGAACATTCCGGGCCTCCGCCCGGGCACAGGACCTTCTCTTAAAAATCTGGAAAAAATTCACAACATTATCAGACATATTCCGCACCATTTCAGAGGTAGACGATGTTAAATTTCTTTTTGGGTTGAGCGCACCGTCCGAAAGAGTGCCATTTTTGGCTATTAGACCCAACTTTGGACCCCCCGGGAAAGTGGAAAAGGTTGGCTTCGGTCCGAAACATAGTTGACACTTGTTTTCTAGTATCCTGAGGTACGATTTTCACTACTTGGTTACATCGGTTTTGTTCCAACGCTCCACCCTATTCTGAAGGCCACCGAGCCCTTGGCCCAGATCCAGGCAGTGCTCTTTTCACTGTCTCACCAGGCTGGCATCAGCGCACGCATTCAGCTGCAGTGCCCCCGCGCCGGTAACGGCCTCAGCAAGTTTCCTGAGAACATGTTTCTGGGCAACGAAAAGAACTGCTCGTCTCGCAGTACGCCCTGCACCGCGCGACGGTGTCGTACGAGATGGGAAAGGTGCCCCGCCCAAAACCTGGTTTACCGTGCCATCGGAGCGGAAAACTACCCGAAAGCCGCAGAGGGCATTTTCCTGGGGAAAAGCAAGTCCCAATTCATCACCAGCGAGGCCAGAGCCAGCATTCGCGAATTTTTAAGCGACCCCGCCCCATCCCTACTTCGTGACTAAGCGGGGTCACGCAGTGTCACGCCCTCGGCCTCGACTTCTGCTCTGATCACACGTGCTCCGGTCTAGGCCTGGGCGATTATTTAACATAATCGCAATCGACGATTCTTAAAAATATTTGGAAAGTCGATCAATTCCATGGATAGTAATCGCAATCGAAACCATAACCGATTAATCGAATTCGGTAGCTCGATTAATCGAAAAAATAGAAATCGAAAATCGACGATTAATCGACAGTCGGAGATAAATTGATGTAATCGACGCTTGTCAATAAATCAGGAACATGAGAAAATCGGTGAATTGGACAAACAATTAAATTGAAGTCCTTTAAAAACTTTAATTTAACATGTAAAATTTAGAAAAGATTAACAAGAGTTGTGCTGTGCTAACGCTTCTTTGAAAGTTTCTTATTGGATGCGAGAAGTATGAGTCTTGTGCGTTAATCCAATCCGTTCATTACTATCGGTAATCGGTCATGCATGAACAATAAAAAAAATCGATAATCGTAATAATCGATAATCGGTAGTAATCGATTTTAAATCGACTATCGGTTAAAAATCGGTTACAGGACGATTATAATTCATCGAATCGAAGTTACAAAACAATCGTCGATTAGTAAAATAATCGAAGTTCGATTTCGATTATTCGATTAATCTTGTCCAGGCCTACTCCGGTCCCTGCCCCCCCCCCCCCTTTTGCATCCCCATGGACTGAATTGCAAACCTAGTTCCAAAATTTCAAAAGTACATACATTAAAGTGTGTATGTACATGCACATACGCAAGCGTTTTATTTTATACTCACTTCGGAAATAAATAAAAAAATTATTCTAAAATACCCGCATCCGAGAACTACATTGTAATGCCCTACTTCGCCACCACTTCGCCCCCCACAACCCGAAATACCTATACACCGCCCGCATCTGGTCGAAAGTTGCGCACTGGCCAAACAACAACAAAGTCGAGCCGGAGCGGGCGCGCAGCGGATACGTCACTCGAAGCGCACCGGACGACGTGGGTATAAAACAGCCCCCGCACGGTGCAGACAGACACAGTATCTGGCGACGTTCACAGCCATTTCCACAGCCAGTGACGCTCCACGACGTTCCCTACCCAGCTCCGAATTCAGCGACGCTCCACGACGCTCTACAGCCAGCGACGCTTATCGGCCACCACCTTTGTGACTAAAACGTGAGTCTCAACCACAAGATTTAGATTAACTCCGACACGCTACCGGCCGCGCCCTCGTGCACCGTAGCGGAGTACTACCGAACGACCGGCCTAGTCACTGTTTTCTTCCCCCAACCCGGAAACACAGACTCAACATGGAAATCGCCCAGCCCGAGTTTAAGAAACTCGCCCTGGCCCTCTTCCAGGCCGTGGCCTGTGGGGCTGCACAGCAGCACTGGAGAAGGGAGGCGACAAGCGTCGCATACGAGGCCATCCTGGAGGCAAAGAGGCCCAAGCGGCCTGGGCCCCCTTTCTTCGTCGCCCTGGCACGTGAGACGTGCAGGGGGCTGAACGACGCCCTGTGCCATCCACTCCCGGACGACATCAAGGAGATGATGGAGGAGGCGAGCTCCTTCCTGGAGGTCATATGGGAGGAAGAGCGGGCTTGGTTGCATTGACCGCCCCGCGCACCTGGAGCCCGCCTGCCTCCCTCGGACTCTCCAGCGCCACCACTTCCAACAGACTCTTCAGCGTCGTTTCTCCAACTCTTCTTTTTGTAAATCTTTTGCTTACAAAATAAAACCATTTTAAACTATCCTCTCTCTTCAATCAACTCCAGAGCATTAGCGACCCGAACTATCAGACACCAGAGTAAACCTGCAGAACGCATCTGGAGTCTCAGTGCCAGAACGGTCATTATCACACAGATTGGAACAGAGAAGCAAAATTTAAACTCAACAAATAATCACGTGACGGCACTGGGACACATCTTTCACATCGCTCGCAACGAACAAGTTAGCAAACCCACAAAAGAGATAGAGAGAGAGAGAGAGAGAGAGAGAGAGAGAGAGAGAGAGGGGGAAAGAGAGAGAGAGAGGGAGAATGCACTTCACAACGACGAAAAGGAACAGAGCGAATCGCGGTCCGCGCGCTTCTGGCACAACGGCTGCGCTTCCCCGTCAGCGCCAGTTGCGGTCGGCAACACTTCGTGCTGGGAGGTCAGCTGGGTGTCTTCTTGGCAGGCGCTGACTTGGCGCAGTCAATGCGGCCACAGGAAATGAAAGGTAATTCCTTGCTAAAATACATTTCTTGCGTCGGAAGATATCGGAAGAAAACATTGTAAATTTACAAGTAACAATTTTTTTTTTCTACTGACAAGCTGACTAAGTCCAGACATACAATGGAAAATGTCCTGTCAAGGAACGTTTGTGGAAGCAGATGATACCCGCCTGCACTCTTCGTCCAAGAACGTGACATCACGTGCAAAAGAATGTGACAAAAATGTCACGTTCTTTTCAACATTGTGTCACATTCTTTTGAATGTGAATAAGCTTATTCATGTAATTCATGGCTGATTCACAAGAATGTGACACAATGCTGGAAAGAACGTGACATTTTTGTCACATTCTTTTGGACGTGATGTCACGTTCTTGGACTGAGAGTGTGGTCCGTTCCCAGGTAGCTGTCGGGGTAGTACGCTGTTATGTCAGTAATTGTTTATAAAAATATATATTTTGTACAGAGAGAAAATATGAATCATAATTTATATTTTGTAGGATTTCTCTTTTGAAAAATTTATACAATTTTGTACCTTTAGGGTCGTTCCGTTACCACACAGCTCATTTGAAAAGATATTAATAAAATTTTAACTTTACGACTCATTTACGGCGGAGTGAGCTGAGCTGTCCGAAATCGATAAGAGTCGAGCGGGCGAGTCCTTGCGTCGCGGGCCGAGCTGAGGCCTGCAGCGGCGCGCGCGGACGGCATGGCGGGGGGAAGGGGGGGGGGGGGGGTTCCACTGGCGTTGCGGAGACTAGCGGCCGATTGTACGCGGGGAGCGATTGTCAATGTCCCGCGGGCACTGCGCACACTCTTCGCACACTCACTTTTCCCCAACGGCAGCCGCGCTCTATATTCCAAGGTATCGCGCTTGGTTTCTGGACTCGATTGTAAAAGCTAGCTGCCAACTCGATGTGTCTTAAACGGTTTTTAGTGCGTTTGAAAGTAAAGGTATCATCTTCTAAAAATGCCAAAATATTACGACGTTCTTTGTGATTTTCCAATTACGTTGTGTTGCCAAATGAACAGAACTATGTTCGTAAAATTACAACGAACAGTGAGCGCGTGCAGCTGGCACACCTAACCGCGTTGCGCGTTGTCGTGGTTGCCTCTGCTCTTGCTCGTCGGGGCGTATGGTCCAGCTGGGGCACGGAGCGTGCGCGAAACGTACACATCGTGCCGATAGGATCGGCCCCCCTCCGCATTCCAGCAGCTCGTCCATAGACCCTACTGACGCGGCGCGGTGTCGACTAGGGATGTTAGCAGTCGGCATTTTTCGGTCTAAATTCAGTGGATTTCGTGGCATGCATTCTTTAAAAGCAGTAATTGGCAGTATGTTACATTGACTCATGCTAGCATATGATGCATTTATGTACTCTGCTAGACATAAGAATTGAAAAAGAAATTATGACCATAAATATAACAGTAAATGTTTCCGAATTCTTGAACTTTCGAACAGAGAGCGAGTGACTGGCTGACTACCCTAGTTACGAGCGATATATATATATGTTTTTGGGGGTTCCATTAGGAGCCCCGCCTGCTTTCGGTCGGGCACTTCTTTCTTCTATTCCGCTATTGTCTTTTGAAAAATGAAAACCGACCGATTGCTTCATATCCCTATGTAAAATTCCATAAATTCATTAAAAATTATCATGAAAATTTTACTTTAACAACTTAATCATGAATTTTCAACAATCCTACACCCAAATCTGTTAGCCCAGTCAAAAAAATTGTTTATTAAGACACCGTGCAGTGCCCTTAGCATCCGTTTTTCTGTAATGTAACCTACGTGAAAGTTTCCACTGTAAACCTGTATTTTTTCCTTGTTTGTTTTTCAGAACGATGGCCAAATGCTTCTGGGGGCTGCTGTTCGTGGCCACAGCAATGAGATTTGCTGAATCACTTGAATTAAACCTGCACTCTGGAGTGCATCATGTAGAGATACGTGATGCTCTTCTCTATCGAGGAAAAACAAATTTGAACTACGTGGTTGATTTTCCTCGGGTGAAACAAGAACAGTACGACTTGGAAAACTCTCTCAGAAATTGCAAGAAATTGTTAAATAGGCATGCAGAAGAACTTGAGTCGGACGACGTGAAGATAAGACAAAAAGCTCAAGTATGTCAGTACTTTCTTTCTTTGGAAAGACTTTAAGACGAATCATTTGACCTAATAAACAGCTTGTCGACTAACTTTGGCAAAAAAAAGCGTTCTACGAGATCCATGAGTTTTGTTGGTGTCTTAAACTGGATTGGCGAAAGTCTACTTGGAAGTGGAGAGGATTCTGATGCGAGTAAGATCATGACATCTGAGGCAAATTTAGCCGAAAGAATTCGATTTCTCCGGTTCAACGAAGAGAGTCAAACCGAGCGTGAGAACCAGGACATTCAACAAATAAGTGCATGGAGTGAAAACGTGACTGACGTATTGGCTGATATAACAAACCACATGTCCAACGCAGAGTCAGCATTATTGTCTGAAGAAACGACTCAAGGGCAAATAATATCGTTTTTATCTGTAATAGTTTCTTCTAGTCTGGCGAAACAAGTTGCGATAGTTCAATTTCTAAAGGAAAGAGAAATTTTGCGAGACTGCATGGCGAACAGAATACCAGTACAAGCTATAAATTTTACAAGGTTCAAGTCTGACTTAGAATACTTATCGATTAAATTACAGAAAAGTAATGCACTTCTGTCAATTGATAAAGCTAATGAGTATGCTTATTTGAACGAAAAATTAGCCGTTTGCAGGTTTTCCGGCACAACATTACATATACAAATTGCAGTTCCTGTAATGTTTAAAGGCGATTCAGATATGAAGGTACTCAGTGTCTTCCCAGTAAATTTTGTTTAGAACAATGAACAGTGCACTTTGCTTCGTCAGGCTGTCGTAGGTACGTGGAGTCCGTCCCGAAAGGTATTTTCACTATTTAAGGACGAGGCTGGTAAACAGTGTTTTGGCACCAAACTTTGTCACATTCCGCGGCTATCCGCTAGTGATGCATGTATTAGCAATCTGTTTGCAGGAAACGATGTAAAGAACCTGTCAAGTTTCTGTTCGTTTGTATGTGATAATCACGGTCCGAAAACACGGCCAGTGCGAATTGCTGAAGACGAATTTTATATTTCCACATTAGCGCGTAGTCTTCGATTAAGCTGCTCCGGAGAAGCACGAGATATCTCAGTGCCTGAAGCCGGTGCTATGAAAATCCACGTAAATTGCAACTGCAGCCTGCATGATGGTGACCGCGAAGTTATATCGCCTACTTTTCCTTGTGGTGGTGATAAACAGACGTATGGAAGTGAAATTGTCTTACCTGCACTGTGGTCAAAGGAAGGCGTAGCTTCCTTCAGTTTGAATGGGAGCCACAACCTCCTAAAATTGTTTCGAAATAATGCTTCTGAGATAGTTAACGAAAAGTGGAAAGGTGAAGTCCGACATTTAAATTTACAGCCACCGTCAACCATGGCTGTAAATTCAGTTGACTGGAAGGATGATTACGTTTACTACGCATCCCATGCAGGGGTAGGGGGCTCTACTATTTTAACTATCGTTTTATTGTTCTTTGTATTCAGAGCACTATATAGACGTGTATGTACACGCAAAGTGTTTTCGGAGCAAACTGTCCCGCAAAACCAGGAATGTGAAATGATTCCGCGGCGAACTTTGTCTACCTAACATAAATGAGATGTTTAAAGTAAATTGTTTATTCCTGCTATTCCCTGAAACAAATTTATACAAAAATGAAGTTTCTCTACCTCCAATGAATGTACACAAGAATAAAATTCTCTGATCATCGTTTTCTTTCCTTATTATTATTTACCATCTCCCGATTTGAATATAATCCATTCTTCACACTACCTTGGAATTGCGCTGCAGACATGACACTCAGACGTGAGTGTGCACTGTTCTAACTTAAAAAAAACGTAAGTAGACGTAAGTAGGCGGCAGGACCTACACCGCGTTGAGGAGGATCTCGACGAACAGTGGTGTAACCTTAAATGTAGCCCGAATATAAGCACCAGCAGTACTGGACAATTAAACAGTGCGGAGCGCATACGGGGTCAGACGTAAAGGCCTCAGGTCCACATAACCAACTTAGTTGCGCACTTGTGAAGACAATGTGTTCTTCTCTATGTGTGACCTGTTAAACTCCTCCCCTCACCCCCTCGAGTATATTAAAGTTTGGAACGGTTTTCACTAGGCACAAATCGCACGCCACCCGCTGAATCGCTGTTCATGGCTTTCCCGGGTGGACTCAAAAAAACCAGGTTAATCTGCGTCATCGTTAGAGGGGTCCGTTTTGCACGAAGGTTCGAAATTGCGATGGCCTGGGGTCGGATCGGGTGCCACTCGTAAATACAAGAATTTTGACACCTGGGTCGACCCGATCGGACAACCGGAAAAGGTCCCGCCAGGCGATTAAAGATGGCGGACCAGAAGTACCGGAAAAGGGTACTTAAACGGCTTAAATATCGCTTCCACAGAAAATTTATGTTAACAAAACTTGTTTGTTTTTAAAAAAAGAGTATGAAAATATTTTTTTCGTATTTTTTATTTCAAATTTTTGAACTTGTGTTTTTTTTCATTACAGCGGTTTTTGTCATCATTTTCTTGCAGGACAGCCAATTTGAGTACAGAGGGACATGGTAAGTTATTTTGAGTGGAGGTAAGTACATACCAGTGTCCAGTGATAAAAAGAAGCATCACTACTTGACAAGTTACATTGCATTATTCATAATTAAATTACTAATTACTTTAATTTATGTTTTTTTCTGTCCTCAGCAACGGTCAAGAGCAACAGCTGGCGCTGTTTCTCATCTTCCGTGAGCCTATTACATGACTGTTTCATGTATCTCGAGACAAGAGCAACTCCCCGTTCAGCAGCGTCATTGACAACCTTGAAGTGCCGTACAATATGTGCACCTTTCTGGTAATTTTCATCACTTTCCCACTCAGTGGGGTCTTTCTCTATGAAATTTGCTGAAATGCCTGTCACATTAAAAAATGACATTGATGCACGACAAACAAAGTCTTTCAGTTGCAGGTCTTCTACTCCCTTGTCCAGGACAACCTCTGCGCGGAGTTCGTCACGAACAAGCGAGCGGGGGGAGCGGTCATTGCCTTTCATGGCTGCAATGATGTCTCTCTTCTGATCAGGTGAAACCTGGTCATCAAAAAGAGAGAAGCATACCAGCTTTGGAGAAAGGTACCACAGATGGGTGGCAAACTTCTGAAGCGCGCCCTCCCACTCTGAACCAAGTCGGCGGTTCTTGAAGAGAGTCTGTAAGAACTCCAAATCAACTCTTGGTGCCTGGACAGAGATTGGAGCCTCAAACCACTTCCGGACGTACACCCGACAGATGAAGACATTCAGGGCGAACAAAGACGAGTCTTCCTTGCTGGTGAGTTTCAGACGCCGCCCAAACATCCATGTCTTTAGAGAGTAAATTGCTCTCATCATCCACCGTGTCTTACTCAGTGCTCCTGGCTTCTTGAAGGTGTAAACCACCTTCTCTGGCACAGCGCCACCCAGAAACAGGATTACTAGCTCAAGAAATTCACGGTAATCGCCTCGTGGTTGGAAAACCTGAGCAAAGCGGCGCATCAACATAAGTACCAGCACAATCAAACGTTAGATATCGTTGTTACAGTTTACAGTACAGTTTACAGTACCTTAAGTTGGTTCTGGCAGAAGGCAATAACGTCGTCCCCTTCAGGAATATGTTTCAGTTTCCGGGTGGTTGCTGCAGTGCGAAAGGTTCCTGAATGAAATAAGGTACATGTGAGCTTAAATATTAGTTCGAACTATCAAAGCAACGAATGAACACTATAAAATATGAAAAAGGCTTGCCTGATTTTATTTTCGGCCATGCAGAGGTAAGTCGGGCGAAAAATGGAAGCCTTGGGTCATTTGATTCGCCAAGTAAAACAGTTGTAGCTTCTGCTAGGCTGAGCTCATAAACATGATGCCGGCAAGCACAATGCAGCAATTTCTTGCCCAATAGCTTCTCCAGCTGAATGCAACAGCCCTTTATGCAACCAACGTTGGTGGAGCAAGTGTCAAAGACTGTTCCCACAATCTTGTCTTTAACACCCCAGTACTCCACCAGTTCAAAACAGGCCTCTGCTTGCGCTGTGGCTGTTCCCGAATCAAGCCTTGGGACGCCAAGAATTTGCTCCAAATTGTAAGCAGTTACTAAAACTGGCAGCCGATCGTACTTCTTGTTTTCTGCAAAAATGGGGTAAGTTAAACTTTTTTTTCACCGGCGCGTTCAAAAGAATTTTTTTAAGTCTCACGTACCTTCACCTTCGGCCTCAGCGATCAGTTTTCCGTCCCACTGTAGTAAAAAGGGGCCAGGGTGATGTGCAAGCTCATCTTGGAGCGTATCTACGGTTTTCTTCCTGTTAGCTTCGCGCATGCGTTTGACATTTGTGGAAGATGCATTTATTTTCAGACCAGCAAGATCCTCCTCTTTAATATCTAAAACCTTTGCTGCACTTTTAGAGTAGCTTGCACGGTTTGTTTTACAACATGTGAGCTAAACTTATAGCTCGTTTGGGTCCGATCAAGAGCTGAAGTTACAGATTGTGTCAACACATTCAAGCGAACTTTCCTTCGTTTCCGCGGTCCCTCATATTCTAGATGTCAAAGCAAGAAACCAAGTGTATCTTTTAGAATTATGCACGAATAATCATTTCATTCATTAGTGATACTGTCAGCTGGCTGTACTTACCTTGATCTTCTGTTTCAGGCACCTCTGGCTCCGGTTCAACAGCGCCGTCCAATGAAGACTTGTGGAACAAAGCTCTCAATTCTTCGTCCGATCGACGTTTGCGGCGTGCTTGGCTCTGGAGTCTTTTCAGTTTGTTCTCCTTTGCTTTTACCCATTTTTTGTCAACACAACTCATGTAAGCTTTCCTGTCCTCCTTCATTGATCGATAAAATTCTCTGTCTTCAGGTAATGGGATCAGCGATTCATCTTGCACGGCAATGTCGAAGAGTTTGTCGAGGGCAGCAATAAACTTCTCACGTCTATGATTTGATGGTCTTTTCATTGAACGTTTTAGCTCAACCCACTCTTTATGTATCTTGACAAGTTTAGACACTGCCTGCTGCTTCGAAATGGTCGGAACACCACCACGTACCCAGAAAGGAAGAAGTTCTTCAATGGCTTTTCCACAGGCCTCGCTGATAGAGACAGCAGGTGGATTATGCAGATGTAGAAC
Source organism: Stenchaetothrips biformis (assembly GCA_030522485.1). Taxonomy (NCBI): domain Eukaryota; kingdom Metazoa; phylum Arthropoda; class Insecta; order Thysanoptera; family Thripidae; genus Stenchaetothrips; species Stenchaetothrips biformis. The sequence goes on along the minus strand of CM060089.1, from coordinate 1,989,419 downwards.
ATATTGTAGCACAGCGCGCACAGTTGGCAGCCTTTTTTCACCACATATTTTAGGTGTTGAACCACCTATAAGCCACGATCCTGCCCCATGACGGGTAGTGATTTTACGGGGTCGGCGAGCCATGACCGCAACAATTTACCACCGTACAAACGCGTGACGAAACATAAGAACCCTACACAAATGTTGCGACTGCGAACGAACTGGAGTGGACGCGTGAACGTGTTCAAACTTGCTCCGAGCTCGCGCGACTTTCAACGACGCGTCATCTTAACTAACCGCCCACGTCGCGCCGCGTCAACAATTCGTAACAAGGAACTCCACAGACGCGTCGTGACGACGTCTACGAACGAACGTGTTTGAACTTGCAAAACACGCCGCCACGCAAAATCGCAGGTTCAAAAATTTGAAATAAAAAATCCGAAAAAAATATTTTCATACTCTTTTTTTAAAAACAAACAAGTTTTGTTAACATAAATTTTCTGTGGAAGCGATATTTAAGCCGTTTAAGTACCCTTTTCCGGTACTTCTGGTCCGCCATCTTTAATCGCCTGGCGGGACCTTTTCCGGTTGTCCGATCGGGTCGACCCAGGTGTCAAAATTCTTGTATTTACGAGTGGCACCCGATCCGACCCCAGGCCATCGCAATTTCGAACCTTCGTGCAAAACGGACCCCTCTAGCGTCATCGTCTCCTCAAATACCGTATCCAGTAGTCACGTTACAGAGGCACTAGGAGAACAAGTTGGGATATTTAAAAAGAAAACGGGACAAATTGAATAGACAGAGTTCCGCGTCGATCTGAGTCAATCGGTGCTTCTCAACGCCAACTCACCGCCTGCCATGATGACAGCCCAGCCGCCTTTCGAGTACGAGGTGTTGCCTACCGCACCAGGCGCTGAAGGAGACGGGCAGCCGTTGTGCCTGAAGCGCGTGGACCGCGATTCGCGACCTTCCTCTTCTTACGTGAGAGAGCATGGCCGTCACCTTGTAAGTACCAATTTTTACTGGAGAAGAAACGGGAAGGCCTAAAACCCTGTCTACGTATTGTCCAAAATATTTGCTGGTCCCGGAGGAGTCTTGATCGCAAGATCCGTGGACTAAGTTTCAGGCAATTCCCGTTTCTACTCGTGTAAAAGTTGGTACTCACAAGCCATCACGAACCGAAAGTCAACATTTACCTCGCTTGCGAAATATTTAAATATTGATCCGTACAGTATACACATAAGGTCGCTCCGACGCCTAAAAGTTTGATTTTTCGAGGGCCTCGAGTCATGCACGGGCAAACCAGAGTCTTGTATAAACGTAACGAAGTCGCATCTTGGAAGGCCATTATCTCCCGGACCGAGTTGGTAACAATGAAACTTGATGGCGGAAAATGTTGATCTCGACAAGTAGAACAAGAATCAGTACGAACAAGGTCGCTTCGACACGTAAAAGTTTGATTTTCGGCGCCCCAAAGTCATGCGCAGGCGCGCCACAATTTTGTTTATGCGTAACGAAGTCGCATCTTTGGAGGCCATTATCTCCCGGACGGAGGTGGTTACAATAAAACTTGATGGCGGAAAATGTTGATCTCGACGTGTAGAACAAGAATCAGTACAAACAAGGTCGCTCCGACACGTAAAAGTTTGATTTTCGGCGCCCCAAAGTCATGCGCAGGCGCGCCACAATTTTGTAAAACACGTAACGAAGTCGCATCTTTGAAGGCCATTATCTCCCGGACGGAGGTGGTTACAATGAAACTTGATGGCGGAAAATGTTGATCTCGACGAGTAGAACAGGAATCGGTACGAACAAGGTCGCTCCGACACGTAAAAGTTTGATTTTCGGCGCCCCACAATCTTGTAAACACGTAACGAAGTCGCATCTTCGAAGGCCATTATATCCCGGACGGAGGTGGTTACAATGAAACTTGATGGCGGAAAATGTAGATCTCGACGAGTAGAACAGGAATCAGTACGAACAAGGTCGCTCCGACACGTAAAAGTTTGATTTTCGGCGCCCCAAAGTCATGCGCAGGCGCGCCACAATTTTGTAAACACGTAACGAAGTCGCATCTTTGAAGGCCATTATCTCCCGGACGGAGGTGGTTACAATGAAACTTGATGGCGGAAAATATTGATCTCGACGAGTAGAACAGGAATCAGTACGAACAAGGTCGCTCCGACACGTAAAAGTTTGATTTTCGGCGCCCCACAATCTTGTAAACACGTAACGAAGTCGCATCTTCGAAGGCCATTATCTCCCGGACGGAGGTGGTTACAATGAAACTTGATGGCGGAAAATGTAGATCTCGACGAGTAGAACAGGAATCAGTACCTACAAATCTCTCTGCTATTGATTTAAGCGTTTTTGGCATTGTATAGTCCGTTCGCGTTCGGTATGCCCATGGGGGAATTTTGTGGCCACAATTTTGTGGCCACAATCACGCTCGTGCCTTAAACGCGTATTTCGGGGCGTGGCCTAATGATACCGCATAGTTTCGGCTTTATTTGTATCAGGTTCTTGCAAAGATAAATCTTGTCACACGAAACCAGTGCCTTGTAAACAAAGTCGCATTTTCGCAGTAAAATAAGCAGAAATTGATAGTTTTTGGCCTCGCCTATTGATCTCGCATAGTTTCAGCTCGATTGGTGTCACCGACTTGCAAAGCAAGTGCCTCGACCAAACAAACGCATTTTCGCACAGAAACAAGCGAAAAAGCGTGTTTTGGACCTCGCCTGTTGGTCCGGCATAGTTGCAGCCTGATTGGTGACAAAGACTACGAAAGATTATCCTTTATCACAAGAAACCAGTACCTAAAAACACAAAGTCGAATTTTCACATCGAAAAAGACTGTACTTTAAGGTTTAAGCGCTCATGTCTAAAGAAGCAAGTGCCCAAATCACAAAGACGCAAATACGCCTACAAATAAACTTAAAAGCGTGTTTTTAGGCTTTTCCTTTTGGTCCCGCATAGTTTCAGCTCGAAAAGTGACAGAAATTACAAAAGATAATCATCCATCACAAGACTCAATAGCCTCCAAAACAAAATCGCATTTTCGCATTGAAAAAAGCAGAAGTTAGTGTTTCTTGACCTTTTGTAGCAATTGTCGGTAGTTTTAGCTTGATTAGAAACAGTAACTAGAAAAGAGTATTCTCGAGTCACGAGGTATGACGAGCCGAAACACAAAATCCTATTTCCGCATTATTTATGACAAAAAGCATAATTTAAGACCAAGCATAGTATATATCGCACAGTTTTAGCTCGATTCTTGACACTTTACTTTTAAAGACACTTTAAACCACAAAATCATGTGCTTCAATCAGAAAGTTGCATTTCTTCTAGAGATGGCCTTAAACGCGTATTTCGGGGCGTGGCCTTGCCCCTTGGGTCTTGTCCCGCATAGTTTCAGGTTGAATAGTGACAGAGACTACAAAAGATCATCGTCTATCACAATACTCAATGGGCTCAAAAACAAAATCGCATTTTCGCATTGAAAAACGCAGAAGTTAGTGTTTCTTGACCGTTTGTAGCGATTGTTGGTAGTTTTAGCTTGATTAGAAACAGTAACTAGAAAAGAGTGTTCTCGAGTCACGAGATATGACGAGCCAAAACAAAAAATCCTATTTCCGCATGATTTATGCCAAAAAGCATAATGTAAGACCAAGCATAGTATATATCGCACAGTTTTAGCTCGATTCTTGACACTTTACTTTTAAAGACACTTTAAACCACAAAACCATGTGCTTCAATCAGAAAGTTGCATTTCTTCTAGAGATGGCCTTAAACGCGTATTTCGGGGCGTGGCCTAATAATACCGCATAGTTTCGGCTTTATTTGTATCAGGTTCTTGCAAAGATAAATCTTGTCACACGAAACCAGTGCCTTGTAAACAAAGTCGTTTTTTCGCCGTTAAATAAGCAGAAATTGATGGTTTTTGACCTCGCCTATTGATCTCGCATAGTTTCAGCTCGATTGGTGTCACCGACTTGCAAAGCAAGTGCCTCGACCAAACAAACGCATTTTCGCACAGAAACAAGCGAAAAAGCGTGTTTTGGACCTCGCCTGTTGGTCCGGCATAGTTGCAGCCTGATTGGTGACAAAGACTACTAAAGAGTATCCTTTATCACAAGAAACCAGTACCTAAAAACACAAAGTCGCATTTTCACATCGAAAAAGACTGTACTTTAAGGTTTAAGCGCTCATGTCTAAAGAAGCAAGTGCCCAAATCACAAAGACGCACATTCCCCTAGCAACAAGCTTAAAAGCGTGTTTTTAGGCCTTGCCTTTTGGTCCCGCATAGTTTCAGCTCGAAAAGTGACAGAAATAACAAAAGATAGTCATCCATCACAAGACTCAATAGCCTCCAAAACAAAATCGCATTTTCGCATTGATAAAAGCAGAAGTTAGTGTTTCTTGACCTTTTGTAGCGATTGTCGGTAGTTTTCGCTCGATTAGAAACAGTAACTAGAAAAGAGTATTCTCGAGTCGCGAGATATAAAGAGCTGAAACAAAAAATCCTATTTCCGCATTATTTATGACAAAAAGCATAATTTAAGACCAAGCATAGTATATATCGCACAGTTTTAGCTCGATTCTTGACACTTTACTTTTAAAGACACTTGAAACCACAAAATCATGTGCTTCAAACAGAAAGTTGCATTTCTTCTAGAGATGGCCTTAAACGCGTATTTCGGGGCGTGGCCTAATGATACCGCATAGTTTCGGCTTTATTTGTATCAGGTTCTTGCAAAGATAAATCTTGCCACACGAAACCAGTGCCTTGTAAACAAAGTCGCATTTTCGCAGTTAAATAAGCAGAAATTGATGGTTTTTGACCTCGCCTATTGATCTCGCATAGTTTCAGCTCGATTGGTGTCACCGACTTGCAAAGCAAGTGCCTCGACCAAACAAACGCATTTTCGCACAGAAACAAGCGAAAAAGCGTGTTTTGGACCTCGCCTGTTGGTCCGGCATAGTTGCAGCCTGATTGGTGACAAAGACTACGAAAGATTATCCTTTATCACAAGAAACCAGTACCTAAAAACACAAAGTCGCATTTTCACATCGAAAAAGACTGTACTTTAAGGTTTAAGCGCTCATGTCTAAAGAAGCAAGTGCCCAAATCACAAAGACGCACATTCCCCTAGCAACAAGCTTAAAAGCGTGTTTTTAGGCCTTGCCTTTTGGTCCCGCATGGTTTCAGCTCGAAAAGTGACAGAAATTACAAAAGATAATCATCCATCACAAGACTCAATAGCCTCCAAAACAAAATCGCATTTTCGCATTGATAAAAGCAGAAGTTAGTGTTTCTTGACCTTTTGTAGCGATTGTCGGCATTTTTAGCTTGATTGGAAACAGTAACCAGAAAAGAGTATTCTCGAGTCACGAGGTATGAAGAGCCAAAACAAAAAATCCTATTTAAGCACTATTTATGCCAAAAAGCACTATGTAAGACCAAGCATAGTTACAACGCAAAGTTTTAGCTGGATGCTTGACACTTTACTTTTAAAGACACTTCAAACCACAAAACACAAGTGCTCCAAACAGAAAGTCGCATTATCTTCTAGAGATGGCCTAAAACGCGTATTTCGGGCCGTGGCCAAATGATGCCGCATAGTTTCGGCTTTATTTGTATCAGGTACTTGCAAAGATAAATCTTGTCACACGAAACCAGTGCCTTGTAAACAAAGTCGCATATTCGTATTGAAATAAGCAGAAATTGATGGTTTTTGGCGTCGCCAATTGATCTCGCATAGTTTCATCTCGATTGGTGTCACCGACTTGCAAAGCAAATGCCTTGACCAAAAAACGCATTTTCGCATTAAAAAAAAGCGAAAAAGCGTGTATTGGACCTTGCCTGTTGGTCCTGCACAGAAAGCCTGATTGGTGACAAAGACTACAAAGGTTTTCCTTTATCACAAGAAACCAGTGCCTTACACACAAAGTCGCATTTTCACATCGAAATAAACAGTAATTAAGGTTTAAGGCCTTTTGTCAAAAGAAGGAAGTGCCTTCATCACAAAGACGCAAATACGCTTAAAAATCAGCTTAAAAGCGTGTTTTTGGGCCTTGCCCCTTGGGTCTTGTCCCGCATAGTTTCAGGTTGAATAGTGACAGAGACTACAAAAGATCATCGTCTATCACAATACTCAATGGGCTCAAAAACAAAATCGCATTTTCGCATTGAAAAACGCAGAAGTTAGTGTTTCTTGACCGTTTGTAGCGATTGTTGGTAGTTTTAGCTTGATTAGAAACAGTAACTAGAAAAGAGTGTTCTCGAGTCACGAGATATGACGAGCCAAAACAAAAAATCCTATTTCCGCATGATTTATGCCAAAAAGCATAATGTAAGACCAAGCATAGTATATATCGCACAGTTTTAGCTCGATTCTTGACACTTTACTTTTAAAGACACTTTAAACCACAAAACACATGTGCTTCAAACAGAAAGTTGCATTTCTTCTAGAGATGGCCTTAAACGCGTATTTCGGGGCTCGGCCTTATGATACCGCATAGTTTCGGCTTTATTTGTATCAGGTTCTTTCAAAGATAAATCTTGTCACACGAAACCAGTGCCTTGTAAACAAAGTCGTTTTTTCGCATTAAAATAAGCAGAAATTGATGGTTTTTGGCCTCGCCCATTGATCTCGCATAGTTTCAGCTCGATTGGTGTCACCGACTTGCAAAGCAAGTGCCTCGACCAAACAAACGCATTTTCGCACAGAAACAAGCGAAAAAGCGTGTTTTGGACCTCGCCTGTTGGTCCGGCATAGTTGCAGCCTGATTGGTGACAAAGACTACTAAAGAGTATCCTTTATCACAAGAAACCAGTACCTAAAAACACAAAGTCGCATTTTCACATCGAAAAAGACTGTACTTTAAGGTTTAAGCGCTCATGTCTAAAGAAGCAAGTGCCCAAATCACAAAGACGCACATTCCCCTAGCAACAAGCTTAAAAGCGTGTTTTTAGGCCTTGCCTTTTGGTCCCGCATAGTTTCAGCTCGAAAAGTGACAGAAATAACAAAAGATAGTCATCCATCACAAGACTCAATAGCCTCCAAAACAAAATCGCATTTTCGCATTGATAAAAGCAGAAGTTAGTGTTTCTTGACCTTTTGTAGCGATTGTCGGTAGTTTTCGCTCGATTAGAAACAGTAACTAGAAAAGAGTATTCTCGAGTCACGAGATATGACGAGCCAAAACAAAAAATCCTATTTCCGCATTATTTATGACAAAAAGCATAATTTAAGACCAAGCATAGTATATATCGCACAGTTTTAGCTCGATTCTTGACACTTTACTTTTAAAGACACTTGAAACCACAAAATCATGTGCTTCAAACAGAAAGTTGCATTTCTTCTAGAGATGGCCTTAAACGCGTATTTCGGGGCGTGGCCTAATGATACCGCATAGTTTCGGCTTTATTTGTATCAGGTACTTGCAAAGATAAATCTTGTCACGCGAAACCAGTGCCTTGTAAACAAAGTCGCATTTTCGCATTAAAATAAGCAGAAATTGATGGTTTTTGGCCTCGCCTATTGAATTTGCATAGTTTCAGCTCGATTGGTGTCACCGACTTGCAAAGCAAGTGCCTCGACCAAACAAACGCATTTTCGCACAGAAACAAGCGAAAAAGCGTGTTTTGGACCTCGCCTGTTGGTCCGGCATAGTTGCAGCCTGATTGGTGACAAAGACTACGAAAGATTATCCTTTATCACAAGAAACCAGTACCTAAAAACACAAAGTCGCATTTTCACATCGAAAAAGACTGTACTTTAAGGTTTAAGCGCTCATGTCTAAAGAAGCAAGTGCCCAAATCACAAAGACGCACATTCCCCTAGCAACAAGCTTAAAAGCGTGTTTTTAGGCCTTGCCTTTTGGTCCCGCATGGTTTCAGCTCGAAAAGTGACAGAAATTACAAAAGATAATCATCCATCACAAGACTCAATAGCCTCCAAAACAAAATCGCATTTTCGCATTGATAAAAGCAGAAGTTAGTGTTTCTTGACCTTTTGTAGCGATTGTCGGCATTTTTAGCTTGATTGGAAACAGTAACCAGAAAAGAGTATTCTCGAGTCACGAGGTATGAAGAGCCAAAACAAAAAATCCTATTTCCGCATTATTTATGCCAAAAAGCATAATGTAAGACCAAGCATAGTTACAACGCAAAGTTTTAGCTGGATGCTTGACACTTTACTTTTAAAAACACTTCAAACAACAAAACACAAGTGCTCCAAACAGAAAGTCGCATTTTCTTCTAGAGATGGCCTAAAACGCGTATTTCGGGCCGTGGCCAAATGATGCCGCATAGTTTCGGCTTTATTTGTATCAGGTACTTGCAAAGATAAATCTTGTCACACGAAACCAGTGCCTTGTAAACAAAGTCGCATATTCGTATTGAAATAAGCAGAAATTGATGGTTTTTGGCGTCGCCAATTGATCTCGCATAGTTTCATCTCGATTGGTGTCACCGACTTGCAAAGCAAATGCCTTGACCAAAAAACGCATTTTCGCATTAAAAAAAAGCGAAAAAGCGTGTATTGGACCTTGCCTGTTGGTCCTGCACAGAAAGCCTGATTGGTGACAAAGACTACAAAGGTTTTCCTTTATCACAAGAAACCAGTGCCTTACACACAAAGTCGCATTTTCACATCGAAATAAACAGTAATTAAGGTTTAAGGCCTTTTGTCAAAAGAAGGAAGTGCCTTCATCACAAAGACGCAAATACGCTTAAAAATCAGCTTAAAAGCGTGTTTTTGGGCCTTGCCCCTTGGGTCTTGTCCCGCATAGTTTCAGGTTGAATAGTGACAGAGACTACAAAAGATCATCGTCTATCACAATACTCAATGGGCTCAAAAACAAAATCGCATTTTCGCATTGAAAAACGCAGAAGTTAGTGTTTCTTGACCGTTTGTAGCGATTGTTGGTAGTTTTAGCTTGATTAGAAACAGTAACTAGAAAAGAGTGTTCTCGAGTCACGAGATATGACGAGCCAAAACAAAAAATCCTATTTCCGCATTATTTATGACAAAAAGCATAATTAAAGACCAAGCAAAGTATATATCGCACAGTTTTAGCTCGATTCTTGACACTTTACTTTTAAAGACATTTTAAACCACAAAACAGAAGTGCTCCAAACAAAAAGTTGCATTTTCTTCTAGAGATGGCCATAAACGCGTATTTCGGGGCGTGGCCTAATGATACCGCATAGTTTCGGCTTTATTTGTATCAGGTTCTTGCAAAGATAAATCTTGTCACGCGAAACCAGTGCCTTGTAAACAAAGTCGCATTTTCGCATTTAAATAAGCAGAAATTGATGGTTTTTGGCCTCGCCTATTGATCCCGCATAGTTTCAGCTCGATTGGTGTCACCGACTTGCAATGCAAGTGCCTCGACCAAACAAACGCATTTTCGCACAGAAACAAGCGAAAAAGCGTGTTTTGGACCTCGCCTGTTTGTCCGGCATAGTTGCAGCCTGATTGGTGACGAAGACTACGAAAGATTATCTTTTATCACAAGAAACCAGTGCCTTAAACACAAAAACGCATTTTTACATCGAAATAGACAGTAATTTAAGGTTTAAGGCCTCATGTCTAAAGAAGCAAGTGCCTTAATCACAAAGACGCACATTGTCCAAGCAACAAGCTTAAAATAGTGTTTTTAGGCCTTGCCTTTTGGTCCCGCATAGTTTCAGCTCGAATAAGGACAGAAACTACAAAAGGTAATCATCCATCACAAGACTCAATAGCCTCCAAAACAAAATCGCATTTTCGCATTGAAAAAAGCAGAAGTTAGTGTTTCTTGACCTTTTGTAGCGATTGTCGGTAGTTTTAGCTCGATTAGAAACAGTAACTAGAAAGAAGAGTAATCTCGAGTCACGAGATATGACGAGCCAAAACAAAAAATCCTATTTCCGAATGATTTATGCCGAAAAGCATAATTTAAGACCAAGCAAAAATATATCGCACTGTTTTAGCTCGATTCTTGACACTTTACTTCTGAAGACACTTCAAACCACAAAATCATGTGCTCCAAACAGAAAGTTGCATTTTCTTCTAGAGATGGCCTTAAACGCGTATTTCGGGGCGTGGCCTAATGATACCGCATAGTTTCGGCTTTATTTGTATCAGGTTCTTGCAAAGATTAATCTTGTCACACGAAACCAGTGCCTTGTAAACAAAGTCGCATGTTCGTATTCAAATAAGCAGAAATTGATGGTTTTTGGCCTCGCCTATTGATCTTGCATAGTTTCAGCTCGATTGGTGTCACCGACTTGCAAAGCAAGTGCCTCGACCAAACAAACGCATTTTCGCACAGAAACAAGCGAAAAAGCGTGTTTTGGACCTCGCCTGTTGGTCCGGCATAGTTGCAGCCTGATTGGTGACAAAGACTACGAAAGATTATCCTTTATCACAAGAAACCAGTACCTAAAAACACAAAGTCGCATTTTCACATCGAAAAAGACTGTACTTTAAGGTTTAAGCGCTCATGTCTAAAGAAGCAAGTGCCCAAATCACAAAGACGCAAATACGCCTACAAATAAGCTTAAAAGCGTGTTTTTGGGCCTTGCCTTTTAGTCCCGCATAGTTTCAGCTCGAATAAGGACAGAAACTACAAAAGATAATCATCCATCACAAGACTCAATAGCCTTTAAAACAAAATCGCATTTTCGCATTAATAAAAGCAGAAATTAGTGTTTCTTGACCTTTTGTAGCGATTGTTGGCATTTTTAGCTTGATTGGAAACAGTAACAAGAAAAAAGAGTATTCTCGAGTCACGAGATGTGACGAGCCGAAACCAAAAAAACCTATTTCCGGATGATTTATGCCGAAAAGCATAATTTAAGACCAAGCATAGTTATATCGCACTGTTTTAGGTCGATTCTTGACACTTTACTTCTGAAGACACTTCAAACCACAAAACACAAGTGCTCCAAACAGAAAGTCGCATTTTCTTCTAGAGATGGCCTAAAACGCGTATTTCGGGGCGTGGCCAAATGATACCGCATAGTTTCGGCTTTATTTGTATCAGGTACTTGCAAAGATAAATCTTGTCACACGAAACCAGTGCCTTGTAAACAAAGTCGCATATTCGTATTGAAATAAGCAGAAATTGATGGTTTTTGGCCTCGCCTATTGATCTCGCATAGTTTCAGCTCGATTGGTGTCACCGACTTGCAAAGCAAGTGCCTTGACCAAAAAACGCATTTTCGCATTAAAAAAAAGCGAAAAAGCGTGTATTGGACCTTGCCTGTTGGTCCTGCACAGAAAGCCTGATTGGTGACAAAGACTACAAAGGTTTTCCTTTATCACAAGAAACCAGTGCCTTACACACAAAGTCGCATTTTCACATCGAAATACACAGTAATTTAAGGTTTAAGGCCTTTTGTCAAAAGAAGCAAGTGCCTTCATCACAAAGACGCAAATACGCTTAAAAATAAGCTTAAAAGCGTGTTTTTGGGCCTTGCCTTATAGTCCCGCATAGTTTCAGGTTGAATAGTGTCAGAGACTACAAAAGATCATCATCTATCACAATACTCAATGGGCTCCAAAACAAAATCGCATTTTCGCATTGAAAAAAGCAGAAGTTAGCGTTTCTTGACCTTTTGTAGCGATTGTTAGTAGTTTTAGCTTGATTAGAAACAGTAACTAGAAAAGAGTGTTCTCGAGTCACGAGATATGACGAGCCGAAACACAAAATCCTATTTCCGCATGATTTATGCCAAAAAGCATAATTTAAGACCAAGCATAGTATATATCGCAAAGTTTTAGCTCGATTCTTGACACTTTACTTTTAAAGACACTTTAAACCACAAAACACATGTGCTTCAAACAGAAAGTTGCATTTCTTCTAGAGATGGCCTAAAACGCGTATTTCGGGGCGTGGCCTAATAATACCGCATAGTTTCGGCTTTATTTGTATCAGGTTCTTGCAAAGATAAATCTTGTCACACGAAACCAGTGCCTTGTAAACAAAGTCGTTTTTTCGCATTAAAATAAGCAGAAATTGATGGTTTTTGGCCTCGCCCATTGATCTCGCATAGTTTCAGCTCGATTGGTGTCACCGACTTGCAAAGCAAGTGCCTCGACCAAACAAACGCATTTTCGCACAGAAACAAGCGAAAAAGCGTGTTTTGGACCTCGCCTGTTGGTCCGGCATAGTTGCAGCCTGATTGGTGACAAAGACTACTAAAGAGTATCCTTTATCACAAGAAACCAGTACCTAAAAACACAAAGTCGCATTTTCACATCGAAAAAGACTGTACTTTAAGGTTTAAGCGCTCATGTCTAAAGAAGCAAGTGCCCAAATCACAAAGACGCAAATACGCTTAACAATAAGCTTAAAAGCGTGTTTTTAGGCTTTGCCTTTTCGTCCCGCATAGTTTCAGGTTGAATAGTGACAGAGACTACAAAAGATCATCATCTATCACAATACTCAATAGGCTCCAAAACAAAATCGCATTTTCGCATTGTTAAAAGCAGAAGTTATTGCTTCTTGACCTTTTGTAGCGATTGTCGGTAGTTTTAGCTTGATTAGAAACAGTAACGAGAAAAGAGTATTCTCGAGTCACGAGATATGACGAGCCAAAAACACAAAATCCTATTTCCACATTATTTATGACAAAAAGCATAATTTATGACCAAGCAAAGTATATATCGCACAGTTTTAGCTCGATTCTTGACACTTTACTTTTAAAGACACTTTAAACCACAAAACACAAGTGCTTCAAACAGAAAGTTGCATTTTCTTCTAGAGATGGCCTTAAACGCGTATTTCGGGGCGTGGCCTAATGATACCGCATAGTTTCGGCTTTATTTGTATCAGGTACTTGCAAAGATAAATCTTGTCACACGAAACCAGTGCCTTGTAAACAAAGTCGCATTTTCGCATTAAAATAAGCAGAAATTGATGGTTTTTGGCCTCGCCTATTGATCTCGCATAGTTTCAGCTCGATTGGTGTCACCGACTTGCAAAGCAAGTGCCTCGACCAAACAAACGCATTTTCGCACAGAAACAAGCGAAAAAGCGTGTTTTGGACCTCGCCTGTTGGTCCGGCATAGTTGCAGCCTGATTGGTGACAAAGACTACGAAAGATTATCCTTTATCACAAGAAACCAGTACCTAAAAACACAAAGTCGCATTTTCACATCGAAAAAGACTGTACTTTAAGGTTTAAGCGCTCATGTCTAAAGAAGCAAGTGCCCAAATCACAAAGACGCACATTCCCCTAGCAACAAGCTTAAAAGCGTGTTTTTAGGCCTTGCCTTTTGGTCCCGCATGGTTTCAGCTCGAAAAGTGACAGAAATTACAAAAGATAATCATCCATCACAAGACTCAATAGCCTCCAAAACAAAATCGCATTTTCGCATTGATAAAAGCAGAAGTTAGTGTTTCTTGACCTTTTGTAGCGATTGTCGGCATTTTTAGCTTGATTGGAAACAGTAACCAGAAAAGAGTATTCTCGAGTCACGAGGTATGAAGAGCCAAAACAAAAAATCCTATTTAAGCACTATTTATGCCAAAAAGCATAATGTAAGACCAAGCATAGTTACAACCCAAAGTTTTAGCTGGATGCTTGACACTTTACTTTTAAAAACACTTCAAACAACAAAACACAAGTGCTCCAAACAGAAAGTCGCATTTTCTTCTAGAGATGGCCTAAAACGCGTATTTCGGGCCGTGGCCAAATGATGCCGCATAGTTTCGGCTTTATTTGTATCAGGTACTTGCAAAGATAAATCTTGTCACACGAAACCAGTGCCTTGTAAACAAAGTCGCATATTCGTATTGAAATAAGCAGAAATTGATGGTTTTTGGCGTCGCCAATTGATCTCGCATAGTTTCATCTCGATTGGTGTCACCGACTTGCAAAGCAAATGCCTTGACCAAAAAACGCATTTTCGCATTAAAAAAAAGCGAAAAAGCGTGTATTGGACCTTGCCTGTTGGTCCTGCACAGAAAGCCTGATTGGTGACAAAGACTACAAAGGTTTTCCTTTATCACAAGAAACCAGTGCCTTACACACAAAGTCGTAATTTCACATCGAAATAAACAGTAATTTAAGGTTTAAGGCCTTTTGTCAAAAGAAGGAAGTGCCTTCATCACAAAGACGCAAATACGCTTAAAAATCAGCTTAAAAGCGTGTTTTTGGGCCTTGCCCCTTGGGTCTTGTCCCGCATAGTTTCAGGTTGAATAGTGACAGAGACTACAAAAGATCATCGTCTATCACAATACTCAATGGGCTCAAAAACAAAATCGCATTTTCGCATTGAAAAACGCAGAAGTTAGTGTTTCTTGACCGTTTGTAGCGATTGTTAGTAGTTTTAGCTTGATTAGAAACAGTAACTAGAAAAGAGTGTTCTCGAGTCACGAGATATGACGAGCCAAAACAAAAAATCCTATTTCCGCATGATTTATGCCAAAAAGCATAATGTAAGACCAAGCATAGTTACATCGCAAAGTTTTAGCTCGATGCTTGACACTTTACTTTTAAGGACACTTTAAACCACAAACACAAGTGCTTCAAACAAAAAGTTGCATTTTCTTCTTGAGATGGCCTTAAACGCGTATTTCGGGGCGTGGCCAAATGATACCGAATAGTTTCGGCTTTATTTGTATCAGGTACTTGCAAAGATAAATCTTGTCACGCGAAACCAGTGCCATGTAAACAAAGTCGCATTTTCGCATTAAAATAAGCAGAAATTGATGGTTTTTGGCCTCGCCCATTGATCTCGCATAGTTTCAGCTCGATTGGTGTCACCGACTTGCAAAGCAAGTGCCTCGACCAAACAAACGCATTTTCGCACAGAAACAAGCGAAAAAGCGTGTTTTGGACCTCGCCTGTTGGTCCGGCATAGTTGCAGCCTGATTGGTGACAAAGACTACGAAAGATTATCCTTTATCACAAGAAACCAGTACCTAAAAACACAAAGTCGCATTTTCACATCGAAAAAGACTGTACTTTAAGGTTTAAGCGCTCATGTCTAAAGAAGCAAGTGCCCAAATCACAAAGACGCACATTCCCCTAGCAACAAGCTTAAAAGCGTGTTTTTAGGCCTTGCCTTTTGGTCCCGCATGGTTTCAGCTCGAAAAGTGACAGAAATTACAAAAGATAATCATCCATCACAAGACTCAATAGCCTCCAAAACAAAATCGCATTTTCGCATTGATAAAAGCAGAAGTTAGTGTTTCTTGACCTTTTGTAGCGATTGTCGGCATTTTTAGCTTGATTGGAAACAGTAACCAGAAAAGAGTATTCTCGAGTCACGAGGTATGAAGAGCCAAAACAAAAAATCCTATTTCCGCATTATTTATGCCAAAAAGCATAATGTAAGACCAAGCATAGTTACAACGCAAAGTTTTAGCTGGATGCTTGACACTTTACTTTTAAAAACACTTCAAACAACAAAACACAAGTGCTCCAAACAGAAAGACGCATTTTCTTCTAGAGATGGCCGAAAATTCGTATTTCTGGGCCTGGCCTAATGATACCGCAAAGTTTTGGCTTTATTTTTATCAGGTACTTGCAAAGATAAATCTTGTCACTCGAAACCAATGCCTTATAAACAAAGTCGCATTTCCTCATTGAAATAAGCAGAAATTGATGGTTTTTGGCCTCGCCTATTGATCTAGCATAGTTTTAGCTCGATTGTTGTCACCGACTTGCAAAGCAAGTGCCTCGACCAAAAAAAACGCGTTTTCGCATTAAAAAAAGCAAAGAAGCGTGTATTGGACCTTGCCTGTTGCTCCCGCATAGTTTAAGCCTGATTGGTGACAAAAACTACAAAGGTTTTCCTTTATCACAAGAAACCAGTGCCTTACACACAAAGTCGCATTTTCACATCGAAATAAACAGTAATTTAAGGTTTAAGGCCTTTTGTCAAAAGAAGCAAGTGCCTTCATCACAAAGACGCAAATACGCTTAAAAATCAGCTTAAAAGCGTGTTTTTGGGCCTTGCCTCATAGTCCCGCATAGTTTCAGGTTAAATAGTGACAGAGACTACAAAAGATCATCATCTATCACAATACTCAATGGGCTCCAAAACAAAATCGCATTTTCGCATTGAAAAACGCAGAAGTTAGTGTTTCTTGACCTTTTGTAGCGATTGTTAGTAGTTTTAGCTTGATTAGAAACAGTAACTAGAAAAGAGTGTTCTCGAGTCACGAGATATGACGAGCCAAAACACAAAATCCTATTGCCGCATGATTTACGCCAAAAAGCATAATGTAAGACCAAGCATAGTTAAATCGCAAAGTTTTAGCTCGATGCTTGACACTTTACTTTTAAAGACACTTTAAACCACAAAACACAAGTGCTTCGAACAAAAAGTTGCATTTTCTTCTAGAGATGGCCTTAACGCGTATTTCGGGGCGTGGCCTAATGATACCGCATAGTTTCGGCTTTATTTGTATCAGGTTCTTGCAAAGATAAATCTTGTCACGCGAAACCAGTGCCTTGTAAACAAAGTCGCATTTTCGCATTAAAATAAGCAGAAATTGATGGTTTTTGGCCTCGCCTATTGATCCCGCATAGTTTCAGCTCGATTGGTGTCACCGACTTGCAATGCAAGTGCCTCGACCAAACAAACGCATTTTCGCACAGAAACAAGCGAAAAAGCGTGTTTTGGACCTCGCCTGTTGGTCCGGCATAGTTGCAGCCTGATTGGTGACAAAGACTACGAAGATTATCCTTTATCACAAGAAACCAGTACCTAAAAACACAAAGTCGCATTTTCACATCGAAAAAGACTGTACTTTAAGGTTTAAGCGCTCATGTCTAAAGAAGCAAGTGCCCAAATCACAAAGACGCACATTCCCCTAGCAACAAGCTTAAAAGCGTGTTTTTAGGCCTTGCCTTTTGGTCCCGCATGGTTTCAGCTCGAAAAGTGACAGAAATTACAAAAGATAATCATCCATCACAAGACTCAATAGCCTCCAAAACAAAACCGCATTTTCGCATTGATAAAAGCAGAAGTTAGTGTTTCTTGACCTTTTGTAGCGATTGTCGGTAGTTTTAGCTCGATTAGAAACAGTAACTAGAAAAGAGTATTCTCGAGTCACGAGATATGACGAGCCAAAACAAAAAATCCTATTTCCGCATGATTTATGCCAAAAAGCATAATGTAAGACCAAGCATAGTTACATCGCAAAGTTTTAGCTGGATGCTTGACACTTTACTTTTAAAGACACTTTAAACCACAAAACACATGTGCTTCAAACAGAAAGTTGCATTTCTTCTAGAGATGGCCTTAAACGCGTATTTCGGGCCGTGGCCAAATGATGCCGCATAGTTTCGGCTTTATTTGTATCAGGTACTTGCAAAGATAAATCTTGTCACACGAAACCAGTGCCTTGTAAACAAAGTCGCATATTCGTATTGAAATAAGCAGAAATTGATGGTTTTTGGCCTCGCCTATTGATCTCGCATAGTTTCAGCTCGATTGGTGTCACCGACTTGCAAAGCAAGTGCCTTGACCAAAAAACGCATTTTCGCATTAAAAAAAAAGCGAAAAAGCGTGTATTAGACCTTGCCTGTTGGTCCTGCACAGAAAGCCTGATTGGTGACAAAGACTACAAAGGTTTTCCTTTATCACAAGAAACCAGTGCCTTACACACAAAGTCGCATTTTCACATCGAAATACACAGTAATTTAAGGTTTAAGGCCTTTTGTCAAAAGAAGCAAGTGCCTTCATCACAAAGACGCAAATACGCTTAAAAATCAGCTTAAAAGCGTGTTTTTGGGCCTTGCCCCTTGGTTGTCCCGCATAGTTTCAGGTTGAATAGTGACAGAAATTACAAAAGATCATCATCTATCACAATACTCAATGGTCTCCAAAACAAAATCGCATTTTCGCATTGAAAAAAGCAGAAGTTAGTGTTTCTTGACCTTTTGTAGCAATTGTCGGTAGTTTTAGCTTGATTAGAAACAGTAACTAGAAAAGAGTGTTCTCGAGTCACGAGATATGACGAGCCAAAACACAAAATCCTATTGCCGCATGATTTACGCCAAAAAGCATAATGTAAGACCAAGCATAGTTAAATCGCAAAGTTTTAGCTCGATGCTTGACACTTTACTTTTAAAGACACTTTAAACCACAAAACACAAGTGCTTCAAACAGAAAGTTGCATTTTCTTCTAGAGATGGCCTTAAACGCGTATTTCGGGGCGTGGCCAAATGATAACGCATAGTTTCGGCTTTATTTGTATCAGGTACTTGCAAAGATAAATCTTGTCACGCGAAACCAGTGCCTTGTAAACAAAGTCGCATGTTCGTATTGAAATAAGCAGAAATTGATGGTTTTTGGCTTCGCCTATTGATCTCGCATAGTTTCAGCTCGATTGGTGTCACCGACTTGCAAAGCAAGTGCCTCGACCAAACAAACGCATTTTCGCACAGAAACAAGCGAAAAAGCGTGTTTTGGACCTCGCCTGTTGGTCCGGCATAGTTGCAGCCTGATTGGTGACAAAGACTACGTAAGATTATCCTTTATCACAAGAAACCAGTACCTAAAAACACAAAGTCGCATTTTCACATCGAAAAAGACTGTACTTTAAGGTTCAAGCCCTCATGTCTAAAGAAGCAAGTGCCCAAATCACAAAGACGCAAATACGCCTACAAATAAGCTTAAAAGTGTGTTTTTAGGCTTTGCATTTTGGTCCCGCATAGTTTCAGCTCGAAAAGTGACAGAAATTACAAAAGATAATCATCCATCACAAGACTCAATAGCCTCCAAAACAAAATCGCATTTTCGCATTAAAAAACGCAGAAGTTAGTGTTTCTTGACCTTTTGTAGCGATTGTCGGCATTTTTAGCTTGATTGGAAATAGTAACTAGAAAAGAGTATTCTCGAGTCACGAGATATGACGAGCCAAAACAAAAAATCTTATTTCCGCATGATTTATGCCAAAAAGCATAATGTAAGACCAAGCATAGTTACATCGCAAAGTTTTAGCTCGATGCTTGACACTTTACCTTTAAAGACACTCTAAACCACAAAACACAAGTGCTCCAAACAGAAAGTCGCATTTTCTTCTAGAGATGGCCTTAACGCGTATTTCGGGGCGTGGCCTAATGATACCGCATAGTTTCGGCTTTATTTGTATCAGGTTCTTGCAAAGATAAATCTTGTCACGCGAAACCAGTGCCTTGTAAACAAAGTCGCATTTTCGCATTAAAATAAGCAGAAATTGATGGTTTTTGGCCTCGCCTATTGATCCCGCATAGTTTCAGCTCGATTGGTGTCACCGACTTGCAATGCAAGTGCCTCGACCAAACAAACGCATTTTCGCACAGAAACAAGCGAAAAAGCGTGTTTTGGACCTCGCCTGTTGGTCCGGCATAGTTGCAGCCTGATTGGTGACGAAGACTACGAAAGAATATCCTTTATCACAAGAAACCAGTGCCTTAAACACAAAGTCGCATTTTCACATCGAAATACACAGTAATTAAAGGTTTAAGGCTTTATGTCAAAAGAAGCAAGTGCCTTCATCACAAAGACGCAAATACGCTTAAAAATAAGCTTAAAAGCGTGTTTTTGGGCCTTGCCTTATAGTCCCGCATAGTTTCAGGTTAAATAGTGACAGAGACTACAAAAGATCATCATCTATCACAATACTCAATAGGCTCCAAAACAAAATCGCATTTTCGCATTGAAAAAAGCAGAAGTTAGTGTTTCTTGACCTTTTGTAGCGATTGTTAGTAGTTTTAGCTTGATTAGAAACAGTAACTAGAAAAGAGTGTTCTCGAGTCACGAGATATGACGAGCCAAAACACAAAATCCTATTGCCGCATGATTTACGCCAAAAAGCATAATGTAAGACCAAGCATAGTTAAATCGCAAAGTTTTAGCTCGATGCTTGACACTTTACTTTTAAAGACACTTTAAACCACAAAACACAAGTGCTTCAAACAAAAAGTTGCATTTTCTTCTAGAGATGGCCTTAAACGCGTATTTCGGGGCGTGGCCTAATGATACCGCATAGTTTCGGCTTTATTTGTATCAGGTACTTACAAAGATAAATCTTGTCACGCGAAACCAGTGCCTTGTAAACAAAGTCGCATTTTCGCATTAAAATAAGCAGAAATTGATGGTTTTTGGCCTCGCCTATTGATCTCGCATAGTTTCAGCTCGATTGGTGTCACCGACTTGCAAAGCAAGTGCCTCGACCAAACAAACGCATTTTCGCACAGAAACAAGCGAAAAAGCGTGTTTTGGACCTCGCCTGTTGGTCCGGCATAGTTGCAGCCTGATTGGTGACAAAGACTACGAAAGATTATCCTTTATCACAAGAAACCAGTACCTAAAAACACAAAGTCGCATTTTCACATCGAAAAAGACTGTACTTTAAGGTTCAAGCCCTCATGTCTAAAGAAGCAAGTGCCCAAATCACAAAGACGCAAATACGCTAGCAACAAGCTTAAAATAGTGTTTTTAGGCCTTGCCTTTTGGTCCCGCATAGTTTCAGCTCGAATAAGGACAGAAACTACAAAAGGTAATCATCCATCACAAGACTCAATAGCCTTTAAAACAAAATCGCATTTTCGCATTGATAAAAGCAGAAGTTAGTGTTTCTTGACCTTTTGTAGCGATTGTCGGCATTTTTAGCTTGATTGGAAACAGTAACTAGAAAGAAGAGTAATCTCGAGTCACGAGATATGACGAGCCAAAACAAAAAATCCTATTTCCGCATGATTTATGCCAAAAAGCATAATGTAAGACCAAGCATAGTTACATCGCAAAGTTTTAGCTGGATGCTTGACACTTTACTTTTAAAGACACTTCAAACCACAAAACACAAGTGCTCCAAACAGAAAGTCGCATTATCTTCTAGAGATGGCCTAAAACGCGTATTTCGGGGCGTGGCCTAATGATACCGCATAGTTTCGGCTTTATTTGTATCAGGTTCTTGCAGAGATAAATCTTGTCACACGAAACCAGTGCCTTGTAAACAAAGTCGCATGTTCGTATTGAAATAAGCAGAAATTGATGGTTTTTGGCCTCGCCTATTGATCTCGCATAGTTTCAGCTCGATTGGTGTCACCGACTTGCAAAGCAAGTGCCTTGACCAAAAAACGCATTTTCGCATTAATAAAAAAAGCGAAAAAGCGTGTATTAGCCCTTGCCTGTTGGTCCTGCACAGAAAGCCTGATTGGTGACAAAGACTACAAAGGTTTTCCTTTATCGCAAGAAACCAGTGCCTTAAACACAAAGTCGCATTTTCACATCGAAATACACAGTAATTTAATGTTTAAGGCCTTTTGTCAAAAGAAGGAAGTGCCTTCATCACAAAGACGCAAATACGCTTAAAAATCAGCTTAAAAGCGTGTTTTTGGGCCTTGCCCCTTGGGTCTTGTCCCGCATAGTTTCAGGTTAAATAGTGACAGAGACTACAAAAGATCATCATCTATCACAATACTCAATAGGCTCCAAAACAAAATCGCATTTTCGCATTAAAAAACGCAGAAGTTAGTGTTTCTTGACCTTTTGTAGCGATTGTTAGTAGTTTTAGCTTGATTAGAAACAGTAACTAGAAAAGAGTGTTCTCGAGTCACGAGATATGACGAGCCAAAACACAAAATCCTATTGCCGCATGATTTACGCCAAAAAGCATAATGTAAGACCAAGCATAGTTAAATCGCAAAGTTTTAGCTCGATGCTTGACACTTTACTTTTAAAGACACTTTAAACCACAAAACACAAGTGCTTCGAACAAAAAGTTGCATTTTCTTCTAGAGATGGCCTTAACGCGTATTTCGGGGCGTGGCCTAATGATACCGCATAGTTTCGGCTTTATTTGTATCAGGTTCTTGCAAAGATAAATCTTGTCACGCGAAACCAGTGCCTTGTAAACAAAGTCGCATTTTCGCATTAAAATAAGCAGAAATTGATGGTTTTTGGCATCGCCTATTGATCTTGCATTGTTTCAGCTCGATTGGTGTCACCGACTTGCAAAGCAAGTGCCTCGACCAAACAAACGCATTTTCGCACAGAAACAAGCGAAAAAGCGTGTTTTGGACCTCGCCTGTTGGTCCGGCATAGTTGCAGCCTGATTGGTGACAAAGACTACGAAAGATTATCCTTTATCACAAGAAACCAGTACCTAAAAACACAAAGTCGCATTTTCACATCGAAAAAGACTGTACTTTAAGGTTTAAGCGCTCATGTCTAAAGAAGCAAGTGCCCAAATCACAAAGACGCACATTCCCCTGGCAACAAGCTTAAAAGCGTGTTTTTAGGCCTTGCCTTTTGGTCCCGCATGGTTTCAGCTCGAAAAGTGACAGAAATTACAAAAGATAATCATCCATCACAAGACTCAATAGCCTCCAAAACAAAATCGCATTTTCGCATTGATAAAAGCAGAAGTTAGTGTTTCTTGACCTTTTGTAGCGATTGTCGGCATTTTTAGCTTGATTGGAAACAGTAACCAGAAAAGAGTATTCTCGAGTCACGAGGTATGAAGAGCCAAAACAAAAAATCCTATTTCCGCATTATTTATGCCAAAAAGCATAATGTAAGACCAAGCATAGTTACAACGCAAAGTTTTAGCTGGATGCTTGACACTTTACTTTTAAAAACACTTCAAACAACAAAACACAAGTGCTCCAAACAGAAAGTCGCATTTTCTTCTAGAGATGGCCTAAAACGCGTATTTCGGGCCGTGGCCAAATGATGCCGCATAGTTTCGGCTTTATTTGTATCAGGTACTTGCAAAGATAAATCTTGTCACACGAAACCAGTGCCTTGTAAACAAAGTCGCATGTTCGTATTGAAATAAGCAAACATTGATGGTTTTTGGCCTCGCCTATAGATCTCGCATAGTTTCAGCTCGATTGGTGTCACCGACTTGCAAAGCAAGTGCCTTGACCAAAAAACGCATTTTCGCATTAAAAAAAAGCGAAAAAGCGTGTATTGGACCTTGCCTGTTGGTCCTGCACAGAAAGCCTGATTGGTGACAAAGACTACAAAGGTTTTCCTTTATCACAAGAAACCAGTGCCTTACACACAAAGTCGTAATTTCACATCGAAATAAACAGTAATTTAAGGTTTAAGGCCTTTTGTCAAAAGAAGGAAGTGCCTTCATCACAAAGACGCAAATACGCTTAAAAATCAGCTTAAAAGCGTGTTTTTGGGCCTTGCCCCTTGGGTCTTGTCCCGCATAGTTTCAGGTTGAATAGTGACAGAGACTACAAAAGATCATCGTCTATCACAATACTCAATGGGCTCAAAAACAAAATCGCATTTTCGCATTGAAAAACGCAGAAGTTAGTGTTTCTTGACCGTTTGTAGCGATTGTTGGTAGTTTTAGCTTGATTAGAAACAGTAACTAGAAAAGAGTGTTCTCGAGTCACGAGATATGACGAGCCAAAACAAAAAATCCTATTTCCGCATGATTTATGCCAAAAAGCATAATGTAAGACCAAGCATAGTTACATCGCAAAGTTTTAGCTCGATGCTTGACACTTTACTTTTAAAGACACTTTAAACCACAAAACACAAGTGCTCCAAACAGAAAGTCGCATTTTCTTCTAGAGATGGCCTAAAACGCGTATTTCGGGCCGTGGCCAAATGATGCCGCATAGTTTCGGCTTTATTTGTATCAGGTACTTGCAAAGATAAATCTTGTCACGCGAAACCAGTGCCATGTAAACAAAGTCGCATTTTCGCATTAAAATAAGCAGAAATTGATGGTTTTTGGCCTCGCCCATTGATCTCGCATAGTTTCAGCTCGATTGGTGTCACCGACTTGCAAAGCAAGTGCCTCGACCAAACAAACGCATTTTCGCACAGAAACAAGCGAAAAAGCGTGTTTTGGACCTCGCCTGTTGGTCCGGCATAGTTGCAGCCTGATTGGTGACAAAGACTACGAAAGATTATCCTTTATCACAAGAAACCAGTACCTAAAAACACAAAGTCGCATTTTCACATCGAAAAAGACTGTACTTTAAGGTTTAAGCGCTCATGTCTAAAGAAGCAAGTGCCCAAATCACAAAGACGCACATTCCCCTAGCAACAAGCTTAAAAGCGTGTTTTTAGGCCTTGCCTTTTGGTCCCGCATGGTTTCAGCTCGAAAAGTGACAGAAATTACAAAAGATAATCATCCATCACAAGACTCAATAGCCTCCAAAACAAAATCGCATTTTCGCATTGATAAAAGCAGAAGTTAGTGTTTCTTGACCTTTTGTAGCGATTGTCGGCATTTTTAGCTTGATTGGAAACAGTAACTAGAAAGAAGAGTAATCTCGAGTCACGAGATATGACGAGCCAAAACAAAAAATCCTATTTCCGAATGATTTATGCCAAAAAGCACTAAGACCAAGCATAGTTACAACGCAAAGTTTTAGCTCGATGCTTGACACTTTACTTCTGAAGACACTTCAAACCTCAAACCACACGTGCTTGAAACAGAAAGTCGCAGTTCCTTCTAGAGATGGCCGAAAAAGCGTATTTCTGGGCCGGGCTAATGATACCGCATAGTTTCGGCTTTATTTGTATCAGGTTCTTTCAAAGATAAATCTTGTCACACGAAACCAGTGCCTTGTAAACAAAGTCGCATGTTCGTATTAAAATAAACAGAAATTGATGGTTTTTGGCTTCGCCTATTGATCTCGCATAGTTTTAGCTCGATTGGTGTCACCGACTTGCTAAGCAAGTGCCTTGACCAAAAAACGCATTTTCGCATTAAAAAAAAAAGCGAAAAAGCGTGTATTGGACCTTGCCTGTTGGTCCTGCACAGAAAGCCTGATTGGTGACAAAGACTACAAAGGTTTTCCTTTATCACAAGAAACCAGTGCCTTACACACAAAGTCGTAATTTCACATCGAAATAAACAGTAATTTAAGGTTTAAGGCCTTTTGTCAAAAGAAGGAAGTGCCTTCATCACAAAGACGCAAATACGCTTAAAAATCAGCTTAAAAGCGTGTTTTTGGGCCTTGCCCCTTGGGTCTTGTCCCGCATAGTTTCAGGTTGAATAGTGACAGAGACTACAAAAGATCATCGTCTATCACAA
This sequence comes from Stenchaetothrips biformis, assembly GCA_030522485.1. Classification (NCBI taxonomy): domain Eukaryota; kingdom Metazoa; phylum Arthropoda; class Insecta; order Thysanoptera; family Thripidae; genus Stenchaetothrips; species Stenchaetothrips biformis. The sequence goes on along the minus strand of CM060089.1, from coordinate 1,964,428 downwards.
TACTCAATGGGCTCAAAAACAAAATCGCATTTTCGCATTGAAAAACGCAGAAGTTAGTGTTTCTTGACCGTTTGTAGCGATTGTTGGTAGTTTTAGCTTGATTAGAAACAGTAACTAGAAAAGAGTGTTCTCGAGTCACGAGATATGACGAGCCAAAACAAAAAATCCTATTTCCGCATGATTTATGCCAAAAAGCATAATGTAAGACCAAGCATAGTTACATCGCAAAGTTTTAGCTCGATGCTTGACACTTTACTTTTAAAGACACTTTAAACCACAAACACAAGTGCTTCAAACAAAAAGTTGCATTTTCTTCTAGAGATGGCCTTAAACGCGTATTTCGGGGCGTGGCCAAATGATACCGAATAGTTTCGGCTTTATTTGTATCAGGTACTTGCAAAGATAAATCTTGTCACGCGAAACCAGTGCCATGTAAACAAAGTCGCATTTTCGCATTAAAATAAGCAGAAATTGATGGTTTTTGGCCTCGCCTATTGAATTTGCATAGTTTCAGCTCGATTGGTGTCACCGACTTGCAAAGCAAGTGCCTCGACCAAACAAACGCATTTTCGCACAGAAACAAGCGAAAAAGCGTGTTTTGGACCTCGCCTGTTGGTCCGGCATAGTTGCAGCCTGATTGGTGACAAAGACTACGAAAGATTATCCTTTATCACAAGAAACCAGTACCTAAAAACACAAAGTCGCATTTTCACATCGAAAAAGACTGTACTTTAAGGTTTAAGCCCTCATGTCTAAAGAAGCAAGTGCCCAAATCACAAAGACGCAAATACGCCTACCAATAAGCTTAAAAGCGTGTTTTTAGGCTTTGCCTTCTGGTCTTGTATAGTTTCAGCTCGAAAAGTGACAGAAATTACAAAAGATAATTATCCATCACAAGACTCAATAGCCTCCAAAACAAAATCGCATTTTCGCATTGATAAAAGCAGAAGTTAGTGTTTCTTGACCTTTTGTAGCAATTGTCGGTAGTTTTAGCTTGATTAGAAACAGTAACTAGAAAAGAGTGTTCTCGAGTCACGAGATATGACGAGCCAAAACACAAAATCCTATTTCTGCATGATTTATGCCAAAAAGCATAATGTAAGACCAAGCATAGTTCCATAGCAAAGTTTTAGCTCGATGCTTGACACTTTACTTTTAAAGACACTTTAAACCACAAAACACAAGTGCTTCAAATAAAAAGTTGCATTTTCTTCTAGAGATGGCCTTAAACGCGTATTTCGGGGCGTGGCCTTATGATACCGCATAGTTTCGGCTTTATTTGTATCAGGTACTTGCAAAGATAAATCTTGTCACGCGAAACCAGTGCCTTGTAAACAAAGTCGCATTTTCGCATTAAAATAAGCAGAAATTAATGGTTTTTGGCCTCGCCTATTGATATTGCATAGTTTTTTTAGCTCGATTGGTGTCACCGACTTGCAATGCAAGTGCCTCGACCAAACAAACGCATTTTCGCACAGAAACAAGCGAAAAAGCGTGTTTTGGACCTTGCCTGTTGGTCCTGCACAGAAAGCCTGATTGAAGACAAAGACTACAAAGGTTTTCCTTTATCACAAGAAACCAGTGCCTTAAACACAAAGTCGCATTTTCACATCGAAATACACAGTAATTAAAGGTTTAAGGCTTTATGTCAAAAGAAGCAAGTGCCTTCATCACAAAGACGCAAATACGCTTAAAAATTAGCTTAAAAGCGTGTTTTTGGGCCTTGCCTTTTAGTCCCGCATAGTTTCAGGTTGAATAGTGACAGAGACTACAAAAGATCATCATCTATCACAATACTCAATGGGCTCCAAAACAAAATCGCATTTTCGCATTGAAAAACGCAGAAGTTAGTGTTTCTTGACCTTTTGTAGCGATTGTTGGTAGTTTTAGCTTGATTAGAAACAGTAACTAGAAAAGAGTGTTCTCGAGTCACGAGATATGACGAGCAGAAACACAGTCGCATTTTCACATCGAAATAGACAGTAATTTAAGGTTCAAGGCCTCATGTCTAAAGAAGCAAGTGCCAAAATCACAAAGACGCAAATACGCTTAAAAATTAGCTTAAAAGCGTGTTTTTGAGACTAAAAGTCCCGCATAGTTTCTGGTTGAATAGTGACAGAGACTACAAAAGATCATCATCTATCACAATACTCTATAGGCTCCAAACAAAATCGCATTTTCGCATTGAAAAAAGCAGAAGTTAGTGTTTCTTGACCTTTTGTAGCAATTGTCGGTAGTTTTAGCTTGATTAGAAACAGTAACTAGAAAAGAGTATTCTCGAGTCACGAGATATGACGAGCCGAAACACAAAATCCTATTTCCGCATTATTTATGACAAAAAGCATAATTTAAGACCAAGCAAAGTATATATCGCACAGTTTTAGCTCGATTCTTGACACTTTACTTTTAAAGACACTTTAAACCACAAAACACAGGTGCTTCAAACAAAAAGTTGCATTTTCTTCTAGAGATGGCCTTAAACGCGTATTTCGGGGCGTGGCCTAATGATACCGCATAGTTTCGGCTTTATTTGTATCAGGTACTTACAAAGATAAATCTTGTCACGCGAAACCAGTGCCTTGTAAACAAAGTCGCATTTTCGCATTAAAATAAGCAGAAATTGATGGTTTTTGGCCTAGCCTATTGATCTCGCATAGTTTCAGCTCGATTGGTGTCACCGACTTGCAAAGCAAGTGCCTCGACCAAACAAACGCATTTTCGCACAGAAACAAGCGAAAAAGCGTGTTTTGGACCTCGCCTGTTGGTCCGGCATAGTTGCAGCCTGATTGGTGACAAAGACTACGAAAGATTATCCTTTATCACAAGAAACCAGTACCTAAAAACACAAAGTCGCATTTACACATCGAAAAAGACTGTACTTAAAGGTTTAAGCCCTCATGTCTAAAGAAGAAAGTGCCCAAATCACAAAGACGCAAATACGCCTACAAATAAGCTTAAAAGCGTGTTTTTAGGCTTTGCCTTCTGGTCTCGCATAGTTTCAGCTCGAAAAGTGACAGAAATTACAAAAGATAATCATCCATCACAAGACTCAATAGCTTCCAAAACAAAATCGCATTTTCGCATTGAAAAAAGCAGAAGTTAGTGTTTCTTGACCTTTTGTAGCGATTGTTAGTAGTTTTAGCTTGATTAGAAACAGTAACTAGAAAAGAGAATTCTCGAGTCACGAGATATGACGAGCCGAAACACAAAATCCTATTTCCGCATGATTTATGCCAAAAAGCATAATGTAAGACCAAGCATTGTTATATCGCAAAGTTTTAGCTCGATTCTTGACACTTTACTTTTAAAGACACTTTAAACCACAAAACACAAGTGCTTCAAACAGAAAGTTGCATTTTCTTCTAGAGATGGCCTTAAACGCGTATTTCGGGGCGTGGCCAAATGATAACGCATAGTTTCGGCTTTATTTGTATCAGGTACTTGCAAAGATAAATCTTGTCACGCGAAACCAGTGCCTTGTAAACAAAGTCGCATGTTCGTATTGACATAAGCAGAAATTGATGGTTTTTGGCTTCGCCTATTGATCTCGCATAGTTTCAGCTCGATTGGTGTCACCGACTTGCAAAGCAAGTGCCTCGACCAAAAAAACGCATTTTCGCATAGAAACAAGCGAAAAAGTGTGTTTTGGACCTCCCCTGTTGGTCCGGCATAGTTGCATAGGTGACAAAGACCACGAAAGATTATCCTTTATCACAAGAAACCAGTACCTAAAAACACAAAGTCGCATTTTCACATCGAAAAAGACTGTAATTTAAGGTTTAAGCTCTCATGTCTAAAGAAGCAAGTGCCCAAATCACAAATCACACGCATTATTTATGACAAAAAGCATAATTTAAGACCAAGCATAGTATATATCGCACAGTTTTAGCTCGATTCTTGACACTTTACTTTTAAAGACACTTCAAACCACAAACCACAAGTGCTTCAAACAGAAAGTCACATTTTCTTCTAGAGATTGCCTAAAATGCGTATTTCGGGGCCTGGCCTAATGATACCGCATAGTTTTGGCTATATATATATCAGGTACTTGGAAAGATAAATCTTGTCACTCGAAACCAGTGCCTTGAAAACAAAGTAGCATTTTCGCATCGAAATAAGCAGAATTGATGGTTTTTGGCCTCGCCTATTGATCTCGCATAGTTTCAGCTCGATTGGTGTTACCGACTTGCAAAGCTAATTCATGTCCAAAAAAGCAAGTGCCTCGACCAAAAAAACGCATTTTCGCATAGAAACAAGCGAAAAAGCTTGTATTTGACCTCGCCTGTTGGTCCAGCATAGTTGCAGCCTGATGGTGACAGAGACTACAAAAGATTATCCTTTATCACAAGACACAAGTGCCTTAAACAAAAAGTCGCATTTTCACTTTGCAATATACAGCAATGTAAGGTTTAAGGCCTTATGTCTAAAGAAGCAAGTGCCATCATCACAATGATGCAAATTCGCCTAGAAATAAGCTTAAAAGCGTGTTTTTGGGCTGCATAGTTTTTGCTCGTATAGGGACAGAGACTACAAAAGATCATCATCTATAACAATACTCAATAGGGTCCAAAGCAAAATCGCATTTTTGCATTGAAAAAAGCGAAAGTTAGTGTTTCTTGACCTTTTGTTGCGATTTCCGGCATGATTTATGCCAAAAAGCATTTTTTATGACCAAGCATAGTGATATCGAACACTTCAGCTCGATTCGTGACACTGTCTTCAAAAAACACTTCAAACTACAAAACACAACGATACCTACTAAGAAGAACAGCTCAGTCTTCAGAGGGGCTTGAACAACAGCTCAGTCTTCAAAGGTGTTCCGACAACAGCTCAGTCTTCAAAGGTGTTCCGACAACAGCTCAGTCTTCGGAGGCGTTTCAACAACAGCTCAGTCGTTCCGACAGCCTCAACAAAAGCTCAGTCCGTGGCTATTTATCTACCCGTAGTTCCGATATCGTTGAAGCTAGAGCATGTGTGTATGGAGTGATCCATTCTATGTAATAATACCTACAATCGGCTCGCTTACTCTAATGTCCTCGCTCTAACGGTGTGGTCAAAACACGTGAAAAGACATCCTAACCTCAAAAGCGCCCGAAAAGACTGAGCTTTTGTTGAAACGTCTCTGAAGACTGAGCTGTTGTTGGAGCACCTCTGAAGACTGAGCTGTTGTTGAAGCCCCTCTGAAGACTGAGCTGTTTTTCAAACCCCTCTGAAGACTGAGCTGTTCTTCTTAGTAGGTATCGACAAGTGCTTCAAACAGAAAGTCGAATTTTTTTTTAGAGATGAGCTTAAAAGCGTATTTTTGGTCCTGGACTGTTTATCCCGCATAGTTTCGGCTTGATTTGTAACACCTACTTACAAAGATAAATCTTGCCACAAGAAACCAGTGCATTCCAAACAAAGTCGCATTTTCACATCGAAATAAGCAAAACTTCAAGGCCTCGCCTATTGATCCCGCATAGTTTCACCTCGATTTCTGTCACCGACCATCAAAACTTATTCATGTCTAAAGAAGCAAGTGCCTCGACCACAAAAACGCATTTTCGCATAGAAATAAGCTTAATAGCGTGTATCGGACCTTGCCTGATGGTCCCGCAAAGTGTAAGCCTGATCGGTGACAAAGACTACAAAAGGTTATCCTTTATCACAAGAAACCAGTGCCATAAACACACAGTCGCATTTTCGCATCGAAGTAGACAGAAATATAAGGTTTAAGGCCTTGCCTGTTGATCCCGAACAGTTTCAGCTTGATTGGTGACTCTGGCTTGCAAAGATAACCCATGTTAAAAGAAAAAAGGTCCCCAACCTCAAAGACGCATTTTCGCCTAGAAATAGGCTAAAAAGCGTGTTTTGGGGCCTGGCCCGTTTTTCCCGCATAGTTTTGGCTTGATTTGTAACACCTACTTACAAAGATAAATCTTGTCACAAAAAAAAATGCCTTAAACACAAAATAACATTTATGCTATGAAATATGCCAGAATTCAAGGATTTAAGCCATGCCTTCTAAACCCGGACTCTCAAGTCACGCTGTGTCACGCTGTCACGAAGTGTCACGCATTTTCAGATTGTCACAGATTGTACCGCTGTCCCGCACTGTCACGCTGTCATCCAATGTCGAGCTGTCACGCAAGAGTCAAGCTGAAACGCACTGTATCGCTGTCACACAGTGTCACACTGTCACGATGTCACGAAGTGTCACGCAGTGACACGTCATCACAAAGTGTCACGCTGTCACGCGGTCACCCAGTGTTTCGCTGTCACGCAGTGTCACGCTTTTACAAAGTGTCACACAGTCACGCTGTCACCCAGTGTTTCGCTGTCACGCAGTGTCACGCTTTTACAAAGTGTCCCACTGTCACGATGTCATTAAGTGTCACACAATGTCACGTTGTCACGAAGTATCAGACTGTAACGATGTAACGCACTCTCACGGTGTAACGCAACGTCCAGAAGTCACGAAGGGTCACGCTGTCACGCAGTGTAACGCTGTGTTACGCTGTCACACAGTCTCACATTGTCACGCTTTCACGAAGTGTCTTGCTGTCCCGCAGTGTAACGCATTGTCACGCGGCCACGTTTGTCAAGCTGTCACACAATGCCATGCTGTCACGCAGTGTCACGCTGTCATAGAGTGTCACGCAGTCAAAAATTGTCACGCAGTGTCACGCTGTCACGCAGTGTCACGCAGTGTCAAGCTGTCACGCAGTGTCACGCTTCAACGCAGTTTCACGCAGCAACAAAGTGTCATGCTGTCACACAATGTCACGATGTCACACAATGCAACGCTGTAATGCAGGGTCATGCAGTCATGAAGTGTCACGCAGTGTCACGTCCTCTCTGTGTAACGCTGTGTCATGCTGTCACACAGAGTCGAACTGTCACGCTGTCATGAAGTGTCACGCTGTCACGCAGTGTCAAGCAATGTCACGCTTCAACGTTTGTTACGCTGTCACGCAATATCACACTGTTACGCAGTGTCACGATGTCAGCCAATGTAACGTCACAAAATGTCCCGCAATGTCACGCTGTATCGCAGTGTCATGCAGTGTCACTCTGTCATGCAGCGTTACGCTTTCCGGCAGTGTCACACAGTTTCACGCAGTGTCACACAGTGTCACGCTGTCACAAAGTGTCTCGCTGTGAAGCAGCATCACGCTGTCACGCAGTGTCACGCTGTCACGCTGTCACGCAGTGTCACGCTGTCATGCAATGTCACGAAGTCACGAAGTGTAAGGCATTGTCACGCTGTCTCGCAGTGTCTCGCTGACACGAACTGTCACGCTGCAACGCAGTGTCGCGTTGTCACGCAATGCCACGATGTCAAACAGTGTAATGCTGTCACGCAGTCACGAAGTGTCACGCGGTGTCACGAAGTCACGCAGTGTCACGATGTCAAGCAGCGTCACGTTGTCACGCAGTGTCACGCTATAACGTAGTGTCACGCTGTCATGCAGTGTAACGCAGTCAAAAAGTGCGACGCGGTGTGATGCTGTCAGGCAGTGTCACGCAGTGTCAAGCAGTCAAGCAGCGTCAAGCTGGGACGGATCGTCACGCTGCCACACAGTGTCTCGCTGTCTCGCAGAATCACGCAGTCACGAATTGTCACGCGGTATCACGCTGTCCCGCAGTGTCAAGCTGTGAAGTAGCGTCACGCTGTCACGCAGTGTCACGCTGTCACGCAGTGTCAGGCTGTCTTGCTTTTTTACGCAGTCTCGAAGTGTCACGCCTTGTCAAGCTTTTATGCAGTGTCACGCAGTCACGATGTGTCACGCAGAGTCATGCTGTCATGCAATGTCACGCACTCACGAAGTGATACGCAGAGTCACGCTCGCACGCAGTGTCACGCTTTCACGCATAGTTATGCTGTCATGCAGTGTCACGCAGTCACGAAGTGTCACGCATTGTCTTGCAGTCACGCAGTGTAACGCTATGTCATGCTGTCACATAGTGTCACACTGTCACGGTGACACGGTCACGATTTCATGCATCGTCACGAAGTCACACAGTGTCAAGCGGTGTCACGCCGTGTCACTTTGTCACCCAATTTCACTTTGTCACACAGTGTCACGCAGTCACGCAATGTCACGCAGTCACGAAGTCTCACGCATTGTCACGCTATCACGCAGTGTCACGGTGTCACGGACTGTAACGCTGCAACGAAGTATCACGTTGTCATGTAATGTCACGATGTCACACAGTGTCATTCTGTCACGCAGTGTCACGCAGTCAGGAAGTGTCCCGCGGTGTCACGCTGTCATGCAGTGTTACGCAGTCACGATGTGTCACGCAGTGTAACGCTGTCATGTAGTGTCACGCATTCACGAAGTGTCACGCAGTGTCACGCAGTGTCACGCTCTCAGGCATTGTAACGCTGTGCCAAGCTGTCACACAGTGTCGCAGTGTCACGCAGTCATGCAGTGTCACGCAGTCACGATGTGTCACGCAGTGTCATGCTTTCATGGAATGTCACGCAGTCACGAAGTGTCACGTAGAGTCACGCTGTCACGCAGTGTCACGCTGTCACGCATTGTCATGCTGTCGTGCAGTGCCATGCAGCCACGAATTGTCACGCATTGTCTTGCAGTCACGCAGTGTAACGCTATGTCATGCTGTCACATAGTGTCACTCTGTCACGGTGACACAAAGGGTCACGCTGTCGAGCATTGTCACGCATTGTCACGCTGCCTTGATTGTCACGCTTTTGCGCAATGTCACGCTGTTACTCTTGTGTCACAATTTAATGCAGCGTCATGAAGTCACAAAGTGTTACGCAGTGTTACCATGTGTCACGTTGTCACGCAATGTTACGCAGTGTCACCCTGTCACGCTGTCACGCTGTCACGAACTGTTACGCTTCAACGCAGTGTCACGTTGTCACGCAATGTCACGATGTCACACAAGGTCATTCTGTCACGCAGTATAACGCGGTCAAGAAGTGTTTCTCGGTGTGTCGCTGTTTTGCAGTGTTACGCAGTCACGATGTATCACGCAGTGTAACGCTGTCATGCAATGTCACGCAGTCACAAACTGTCACGTAGTGTCACGCTGTCACGCAGAGTCACGCTGTCACGCAGAGAAACGCTGTAACGCAATGTCACGCTGTCACGCAGTTTCACGCTGTCATGCAGTGTCAAGCAGTCACGAAGCGTCACGCAGTGTGACGCAGTGGCACGCAGTGTCACGCAGTGTCACGCTCTTAGGCAGCGTAACGCTGGGTCAAGCTGTCACACATTGTCACACCGTCACGCTGTCACGCAGTGTCACGCTGTAATGCAATGTCACGCAGTCACGAAGTGTCACGCTGTCACGCAGAGTCACGCTGTCACGCAGTGTCACGCTGTCATGCAGAGTCACGCATTCACAAAGTGTCACGCAGTGTCACGCAGTGTTACGCTCTCAGGCATTGTTTCGCTGTGCCAAGTTGTCAAACAGTGTCGCAGTGTCACGCTGTCATCCAGTGTCACGCAGTCACGATGTGTCACGCAGTGTCATGCTGTCATGCAATGTCACGCAGTCACGGAGTGTCACGCAGAGTCACGCTGTCACGCAGTGTCACGCTGTCACGCATTGTCATGCTGTCATACAGTGCCACGCAGCCACGAATTGTCACGCATTGTCTTGCAGTCACGCAGTGTAACGCTATGTCATGCTGTAACATAGTGACACTCTGTCACGTTGACACAAGGGGGCACGCTGTCGAGCATTGTCACGCATTGTCACGCTGCCTCGATTGTCACGTTGTCGCGCAATGTCACGCTGTTCTGTGTCACACTTTTATGCAGCGTCATGAAGTAACAAAGTGTCACGCTGTGTTACGCGGTGTCACGTTGTCACGCAATGTCACTTTGTCCCACAGTCTCACGCAGTCATGCAATGTCACGCAGTCACGAAGTGTCACGCAGTGTCACCCTGTCACGCAGTGTCACACTGTCACGAACTGTTACGCTTCAACGCAGTGTCACGTTGTCACGCAATGTCACGGTGTCACACAGTGTCATTCTGTCACGCAGTGTAACGCAGTCAAGAAGTGTCCTTCGGTGTCCCGCTGTCATGCAGTGTTACGCAGTCACGATGTGTCACGCAGTGAAACGCTGTCATGCAATGTCACGCAGTCACGAACTGTCACCCAGTGTCACGCTGTCATGCAGAGTCACGCTGTCACGCAGAGAAACGCTGTCACGCAATGTCACGCTGTCACGCAGTTTCGCGGTGTCATGCAGTGTTACGCAGTCACGAAGCGTCACGCAGTGTGACGCAGTGTCACGCAGTGTGACGCAGTGTCACGCAGTGTGACGCAGTGTCACGCAGTGTGACGCAGTGTCACGCAGTGTGACGCAGTGTCACGCAGTGTGACGCTGTGTCACGCAGTGTCACGCTCTCAGTCACTGTAACGCTGTGTCAATCTGTCACACAGTGTCACACCGTCACGCTGTCACGCAGTGTCACGCTGTAATGCAATGTCACGCAGTCATGAGGTGTCACGCAGTGTCACGCTGTCACGCAGAGTCACGCTGTCACGCAGTGTCACGCTTTCATGCAGTATCACGCTCTCATGCAGTGTCACGCATTGTCTTGCTGTCACGCGGTGTAACGCTATGTCGTGCTGTCACATAGTGTCACACTGTCACGGTGACAAAAATTTTCTCGCTGTCGAGCAGTGTCCCGCATTTTCACGCTGCCTCGATTGTCACGCTTTCGCGCAATTTAACGCTGTTACGCAGTTTCAAGCTGTCATGCAATGTCGGGCAGTCACGAAGTGTCAGGCAGTGTCACGCTGTGACAAAGTGTCACGCTGTCACGATCTGTCAAGCTGCAACGCAGTGTCACGTTGTCACGCAATGTCACGATGTCACACAGTGTAATTCTGTCACGCAGTCACGAAGTGTCACGCGTTGTCAAGAAGTCAAGCAGTGTCACGATGTCAAGCAGCGTCACGCTGTCACGCAGTGCTACGCAGTCACAAAGTGTCACGCGGTGTGATGCTGTCACGCAGTGTCACGCAGTGTCAAGCTGTCAAGCAGCATCAAGCTGGGACGGAGTGTCACGCTGTCACACAGTGTCTCGCTGTCTCGCAGAGTCACGCAGTCACGAAGTGTCACGCGGTATCACGCTGTCACGCAATGTCAAGCTGTGAAGTAGCGTCACGTTGTCACGCAGTGTCACTCTGTCACGCAATGTCACGCTGTCACGCAGTGTCACGCAGTCTCGCAGTGTTAGGCTGTTTTGCAATTTTACGCAGGAACGAAGTGTCACGCAGTGTCTGGCTGTCACTTACTGTCACGCTGCAACGCAGGGTCACGTTGTCACGCAATGCCACGATGTCAAACACTGTAATGCTGTCACGCAGTGTCACGCAGTCACGAAGTGTCACGCGGTGTCACGATGTAATGCAGTGTCATGCAGTCACGATGTGTCACGCAGTGTCATGCTGTCATGCAATGTCACGCAGTCACGAATTGATACGCAGAGTCACGCTGTCACGCAGTGTCACGCTGTCACGCAGCGTCACGCAGTCACGAAGTGTCACGCGGTGTCACGCTGTCACGCAGTGTCACGCTATAACGTAGTGTCACGCTGTAATGCAGTGTAACTCACTTAAAAAGTGCCACGCGGTGTGATGCTGTCAGGCAGTGTCACGCAGTGTCAAGCTGTCAAGCAGCGTCAAGCTGGGACGGATCGGCACGCTGTCACACAGTGTCTCGCTGTCTCGCAGAGTCACGCAGTCACGAAGTGTCACGCGGTATCACGCTGTCACGCAGTGTCAAGCTGTGAAGTAGCGTCACGCTGTCACGCAGTGTCACGCTGTCACGCAGTGTCACGCTGTCACGCAGTGTCACGCTGTCACGCAGTGTCACGCTGTCACGCAGTGTCACGCTGTCACTCAGTGTCAGGCTGTCTTGCATTTTTACGCAGTCTCGAAGTGTCGCGCCTTGTCAAGCTGTCATGCAGTGTCACGCATTCACGATTTGTCACGCAGAGTCATGCGGTCATGCAATGTCACGCAGTGTCACGCTGTGTCACGCCGTGTCACTTTGTCACCCAATTTCACTTTGTCACACAGTGTCACGCAACGTCACGCAGTAACAAAGTGTCACGCAGTGTCACGCTGTCACGCAGTGTCACGCTGTCACGAACTGTAACGCTGCAACGAAGTATCACGTTGTCATGCAATGTCACGATGTCACACAGTGTCATTCTTTCACGCAGTGTCACGCAGTCAGGAAGTGTTCCGCGGTGTCACGCTGTCATGCAGTGTTACGCAGTCACGATGTGTCACGCAGTGTAACGCTGTCATGCTGTGTCACGCATTCACGAATTGTCACGCAGTGTCACGCAGTGTCACGCTCTCAGGCATTGTAACGCTGTGCCAAGCTGTCACACAGTGTCGCAGTGTCACGCAGTTATGCAGTGTCACGCAGTCACGATATGTCACGCAGTGTCATGCTGTAATGGAATGTCACGCAGTTACGAAGTGTCACGCAGAGTCACGCTGTCACGCAGTGTCACGCTGTCACGCATTGTTATGCTGTCATGCAGTGCAACGCAGCCACGGATTGTCACGCATGGTCTTGCAGTCACGCAGTGTAACGCTATGTCATGCTGTCACATAGTGTCACTCTGTCACGGTGACACAAATGGTCACGCTGTCGAGCATTGTCACGCATTGTCACGCTTCCTCGATTGTCACGCTTTTGTGCAATGTCACGCTGTTACTCTTGTGTCACCCTTTAATGCTGCGTCATGAAGTCACAAAGTGTCACGCAGTGTTACGATGTGTCACGTTGTCACGCAATGTCACGCAGTGTCACGTTGTCATGAACTGTTACGCATTCTGTCACGCAGTGTAACGCGGTCAAGAAGTGTCCCTCGGTGTCTCGCTGTTTTGCAGTTTTACGCAGTCACGATGTGTCACGCAGTGTAACGCTGTCATGCAATGTCACGCAGTCAAGAACTGTCACGAAGTGTCACGCTGTCACGCAGAGTCACGCTGTCACGCAGAGAGACGCTGTAACGCAATGTCACGCTGTCACGCAGTTTCACGCTGTCATGCAGTGTCAAGCAGTCACGAAGCGTCACGCAGTGTGACTCAGTGTGACGCAGTGTCACGCAGTGTCACGCTCTTAGGGAGCGTAACGCTGGGTCAAGCTGTCACACATTGTCACACCGTCACGCTGTCACACAGTGTCACGCTGTAATGCAATGTCACGCTTCACGAAGTGTTACGCAGTGTCACGCTGTCACGCAGAGTCACGCTGTCACGCAGTGTAGCGCTATATCATGCTGTCACATAGTGTCACACTGTCACGGTGACACAAATTTTCACGCTGTTGAGCAGTGTCCCGCATTTTCACGCTGCCTAGAGTGTCACGCTGTCGCGCAATTCCACGCTGTTACGCAGTGTCACTATTTCATGCAGCGTCATGAAGTCACAAAGTGTCACGCTGTGGTTTGTTGTCACGCAATGTAAAGATGTCGCACAGTGTCATTTTGCAACGCAGTTTCAAGCAGGGAGGTCAAGTGCCAAGCAGCGTCACGCCATCACGCTGTGTCACGCTATCACGCAGTGTCACGCTCTCATGCAGCGTCCTAAAGTGACAAAGTGTCACGCTGTGTCACGTTGTCACGCAATTTCACGATGTCGTACAGTTGCAAGCAGTAACACAGTGTCATGCAGTCACGAAGTGTGACGCGGTGTCACGTTGTCACGGAATGTCAAGCAGTGTCACGCTATCAAGCAGCGTCACGCTGTCACGCAATGTCCAGTTGTCATGCAGGGTCACGCTGTCACACAGTGTCACACTGTCACGCTGTCATACTGTGTCACGCTTTAAAACAGTGTAACGCTGGGTCATGCTGTAACACAGTGTCACACAATTACGCTGTTACAAAGTGTCACGCTGTCACGCAGTGTCACGCTGTCACGCAGTGTCACGCTGTTAAGCAGTGTCACGGAGTCACGTAGTGTCACGCGGTGTCACGCTGTCACGCAGTGTCACGCTGTGAAGCAGCATCACGCTGTTACAAAGTGTCACGCTGTCACGCAGTGTCACGCTGTCATGCAGTGTCACGCTGTTAAGCAGTGTCACGCAGTCACGTAGTGTCACGCGGTGTCACGCTGTCATGCAATGTCACGCAGTCACGATCTGTCAAGCTGCAACGCAGTGTTACGTTGTCACGCAATGTCACGATGTCACACAGTGTAATTCTGTTACGCAGTCACGAAGTGTCAGGCATTGCCAAGAACTCAAGCAGTGTCACGATGTCAAGCAGCGTCACGCCGTCACGCAGTGTCACGCAGTCACAAAGTGTCACGCGGTGTGATGCTGAAACGCAGTGTCACGCAGTGTCAAGCTGTCAAGCAGCGTCAAGCTGGGACGAAGTGTCACGCTGTCACACAGTGTCTCGCTGTCACGCAGAGTCACGCAGTCACGAAGTGTCACGCGTCAGCACGCTGTCACGCATTTGTCAAGCTGTGAAGTAGCATCACGCCGTCAGGCAATGTCACGCTGTCACGCAGTGTCACGCAGTCACGCAGTGTCAGGCTGTTTTGCAATTTTACGCAGGAACGAAGTGTCACGCAGTGTCTGGGTGACACTTACTGTCACGCTGCAACGCAGGGTCACGTTGTCACGCAATGCAACGATGTCAAACACTGTAATGCTGTCACGCAGTGTCACGCAGTCACGAAGTGTCACGCGATGTCTTGCTGTCATGCAGTGTCATGCAGTCACGATGTGTCACTCAGTGTCATGCTGTCATGCAATGTCACGCAGTCACGAAGTGATACGCAAAGTCACGCTGTCACGCAGTGTCACGCTGTTAAGCAGTGTCACGCAGTCACGAAGTGACACGCGGTGTCACGCTGTCACGCAGTGTCACGCTATGAAGCAGCATCACGCTGTCATGCAGTGCCACGCTGTGAAGCAGCATCACGCTGTCACGCAGTGTCACGCTGTCACGCAGTGTCACGCTGTCACGCAGTGTCACGCTGTCAAACAATGTCACGCAGTCACGAAGTGTCAGGCTTTGTCACGCTGTGTCACGTTGCCACCCAATTTCACTTTGTCCCACAGTATCACGCAGTCATGCAATGTCACGCAGTCATGAAGTGTCACGCAGTGTCACGATGTCACGCAGTGTCACGCTGTCACGCAGTGTCACGCTGTCACGCAGTGTCACGCTGTCACGCAGTGTCACGCTGTCACGCAGTGTCACGCTGTCACGCAGTGTCACGCTGTCACGCAGTGTCACGCTGTCACGCAGTGTCACGCTGTCACGAACTGTAACGCTGGAACGAAGTATCACGTTGTCATGCAATGTCACGATGTCACACAGTGTCATTCTGTCACGCAGTGTCACGCAGTCGGGAAGTGTCCCGTGGTGTCACGCTGTCATGCACTGTCACGCAGTCACGATGGGTCACGCAGTGTCATTCTGTCGTGCAATGTCACGCAGTTACTAAGTGTCACGCAGTTACTAAGTGTCACGCAGAGTCACGCTGTCACGCAGAGAAACGCTGTCTCGCAATGTCACGCTGTCACGCAGTTTACGCTGTCATGCAATGTCACGCAGTTACTAAGTGTCACGCAGTTACTTAGTGTCACGCAGTGACACGCTGTCACGCAGAGTCACGCTGTCACGCAGTGAAACGCTGTCATGCAATGTCACGCAGTCACGAACTGTCACGCAGTGTCACGGTGTCACGCACTGTCACGCAGTCACGAAGTGTTTCGCAGTGTCACGCTGTCACGCAGTGTCACGCTGTCACGCAGTGTCACGCTCTTGTGCAATTTCACTTAGTCATGGAGTGTTACGCAGTGTCACGCTGTCACGCAGTGTTACGCTGTCACTTAGAGTCACGCTGTCACGAACTGTCACGCTGCAACGCGGGGTCACGTTGTCACGCAATGTCAAGATGTCACACAGTGTTATGCTGTCAGGAAGTGTCACGAAGTCAGGAAGTGTCACGCGGTGTCACGCTGTCATGCAGTGTCACGCAGTCACGAAGCAAGTGCCTCAATCACAAAGATTCACATTCGTCTAAAAAATAAGCTAAAAAGCGTGTTTTTGGGCCTTGCCATTTGGTCCCGCATAGTTTCAGCTCGAATAGTGACAAAAATACTAAAGATAATCATTTGTGTGTGTAACAGAGACTACAAAAGATAATCATCTAACACAACACCCAATAACCTTCAAAACAAAATCGCATTTTCGCATTGGTAAAAGGAGAAGTAAGTGTTTCTAGACCTTTTGTAGCGAATGTCGGCATTTTATCTTGATTGGAAACAGTAACTAGAAAAGAGTATTCTCGAGTCACGAGATATGACGAGCCGAATTACAAAATCTTATTTTCGCATCATTTATGCCAAAAAGTGTTGAAGAGACCATTTTTATGTTGGTAACATTTCAATTGGGGATATTGGTCACACTGTAAAGCTTCCTGTATGACGTTTTTTTAGTGTGAATAAACAATTGAAGCTCGTCTAAACAGAGTCACAGTGATCCAAAAACGTGAATACTTTCATTCAATTATAATCCCAGTTTATCCACAAGAAAGCTAATTACTTAGCTGAATATCTAACAGGTTATGGGCCCAGGCTCAACTGAGAAGAGAATTGAGTGAAAAACTTGAAGAATAAGTTGGATCGAATCAGAATAGAAGAATAAGAAGACGAGGTTATGCAAGCACATGTCGTATAGAATATAGAATAAAATGGATTAAAGAGAAGACAGAAAATCCAAATGGGTTTTGGAAGAGAATAACTGGCATTCATGGAGCATAAGAATGAAAGTCTTACTCTAGAGAAAAGAGTGCTGGGAATCAGTGGAGGGGCATGATGACAGGCAAAGGGATGAGGATGGGCAACCAGTTTTCGATAATGAAGGTAATGTTATATATGTTCCAATTAGTGCAAAAGAAAGGGCTAAAAGGAAGAAATTGGAACTACTTGCTCGTGAAATGATATATGAGAAGCTGCCTGATGCCCTTCTGGAAGAAGAAGAAGATTGTGAGACAGTAAAAGATGTATGGAAGCATCTGGCAAACGCAAACACAAACTTTGATTTTATCTATGAAATCAAATTGTTGAGAGAATTGCTGTCTATAAAGAAAACGGACGACATGACTGCTCAAACATATATGAAGAAGATACTCGACCTGCATAGAACCATATCTACAAGTTTGGAGATAAATTTGTCTAACAAAGCACTGGCAGGTATTGCGATAGCTGGATTACTAGAGAAATATGATTCTATGGTGAGAGTAATGGATAAAGCCAAATTAGACATCCCATATGTGAAAGCTCAAATTAATCAGGAAGATCTTCAGCTGGTCTCAAAGAAAAGGAAAATCAAGCGGATGCTCAAGCTCTTGTGGCACAGTCAAGAAAACAGAATAACTTCAACAAGGGACATGAATCGAAGAATGAAAACAAGAAAAGTGAAAATAGTAAACCAGACTATGAGTGTTTTAATTGTGGAGGTAGGAATCACATTGCAAAGTACTGTGAAAATCCAAAGGATCGTTTCAGGAAGAAAGATCAAAACAAGAACAAGGAAAACAACAAGAATAAAGAAGAGAAACCAGTTACTGAGAAGAAATCAGCAAATGTTGTTAATAGTTATAATGGAAGAGAGGAGGTAGCTTTGTGTGTTGACAACAAAGCCAGTAATTCTGATGAAAATATATGGATTTTGGACAATGGGGCTTCAAACCATATGACAGCTCATAGGCATTTATTTGTGACTTATGAAGCATGTGTAGACTATGTTTATGGTGCTGATGATTCTCCGCTGAAAGTGATTGGTAAAGGTACAATAGTTTTGAAGTGTATCAATGAATGTGGGGGTTTAAATGTGAGACTAGAAAATTGTTATCACATACCTTCATTAGCAACAAATCTCATATCTATGGGACAAATTGATGAAAAAGGACATCCAATCATAATTGGAAAAGGAAGAATAGATATTGTTGGAAAAGGAACGAAGACTACCTTCATGACTGCCTTGAAGAAAAATAATCTATGGTATGTTTACACACTTGGAGTATCACCAGAAGAGTTAACGCGTACAAATGATGTTCAGTATGCAGTAAGAGTGTCACTCGAAATGTGGCACAAACGCTTTGGACATTGTAACAAAGAAGCATTGATTCAGATACCCAGATTAGAATTGAAAAGAGTGTCAGATAGTAAAAAGTGTGGAGTGTGTGTGGAAGCAAAAATTGTGAATCCACCATTTCCAAAGAAGAAAGAAGATAGAAGAAGTGATGCACCACTTGACCTCATTCATACAGATGTTGGGGGAAAATATAAACCAAGATCATTGGGTGGTGCCCAATATTATGTGACTTTTGTGGATGACTTTTCACAATACACCAGAGTATATCCTCTCAAAACTAAAGATGAGGTTTTTGATAAGTATCTTGAATATGAAGCAGAAGCGGAATTATTTCATGGTCGCCAAATCAAGGCGATACAGTGTGATAATGGAACAGAGTACACCAACTCGAACTTCAGGGAACATATGAAGAAGAAAGGAATGCGACTATTCAGAAGCGTTCCGCATCAACCAGAACAAAATGGAAAGTCGGAACGAATGAATAGGACCTTGATGACTACAGTAAGATGTATGCTGATGGAGAGTGGCTTACATAAAACATTCTGGGCAGAAGCACTCAGAGTTGCATGTTTCAACAGAAACAGGTGTCCTTCAGCTGCCATAAAATTTAAGATTCCAGAAGAAGTTTGGTTTGGAAGAGAACTAAGCCTAAATAAACTGAAAATGATGAGAGTTTTTGGCTGTCTAGTTTATGCTGGAGTAAATGATGCCAAGAAACTTGAAGCACAATCTGAAAAGTGTATAAACCTTGGAATTGCAGAAAATATGAAGGTTTATAGACTATGGAGTATCAGGAGAAAGAAAATCATCACACCAAGAACAACAGTTTTTCAGGAAGATATTTTTCCGTGCAAGAAGAAAGAAGAAGAAAGGATTTTTGAGTATTACTCAGACTCATCGGAGTCAGGGGAAGAGGAAGACTTAGAGGAAGATTTGGAAGAACAAGATAGAGAGAAAGAAAAGTCTAATGAAGAAAATAAAGAAAACAGAAAAGAGAGAAAAAATCATCAAGAAGAAAATCATCAAGAAGAAAATCATCAAGAAGAAAATCATCAAGAAGAAAATCATCAAGAAGATGGTCAAGAGAATGAACAAGTATTAAGAAGATCTGAAAGACTGAAGAAACCAAAGAATGTATGTCCATGCTGCAACTCAACAGAACATGAAGAGGCGTTAAGAAAGAAGAAAAGAGTAGTGCTCTGCACTAATATTAAACAAACAGAACCTAGAAACTGTGAAGAAGCTGTTGAGGGACCCTACGCCAAAGAATGGATCTCGTCTATGAATGAAGAAATGCTGAATATGAAGAAACATGATGCATGGGAAATATGCTTACGACCAAAGAAGAATGTAGTAGGAAGTAAGTGGGTGCACAAAATCAAAAGAGATGACAAAGGAAAAATCACAAAGTTCAAATCAAGATTAGTTGCACAAGGATATTCTCAAGTAAAAGGAGTTGACTACAAAGAAACTTATTCTCCAGTAATAATGAAGAAAAGTGTCAGAATACTATTAGCAATTGCAGTAGAGAGAAATTACCAGACGAGACATATTGATGTTCTGTCTGCGTACTTGAACAGTCCTGTAAAAGAAGAAGTCTACATGGAGCAACCCAAGGGTTTTGAACAAGAAGATCCCAAGGAATATGTATGCAAATTAAAGAAAAGCATTTATGGGCTGCACCAAAGTGGTCGTGATTGGAGTATGTACATTACAGAAGTTGTGCAGAAGATTGGCTTATTAAGAAGCAAGCACGAACCATGCATATTCTATAAGGATGATATCTACATTGGTTTATGCGTTGATGACAATCTAGCCGTCGGTAAGAAAGAGGAAATTGAAAATTTTCTAAAAGCTGTTAGAGAAGAAGTTGAATACCGAGATTTAGGTGAAGTGACTTGCATTTTGTCGCTCAGTGTGGAAAGGTCAGGAGATGGGATGAAAATCTTTCAAGAAGCTTATTCAACCCTGCTGCTACACCAATATGATATGATGGATCAGCCCATAGCAACAAGTCCCCTGCCATTGAATGTCGACACAGAAGAGAAAGATGGTAGACCTATTGATGTAAGTGATTTTAAAGCAGCTATAGGCAGTCTGTTGTATTTGTCCAATAATACTAGACCAGACTTATCATATGCTGTGTGTGCACTTAGTCAAAGATGTGTCAGTCCGACTGAGTGTGATTGGAGGAATGTGATGCAAGTCTTCAGATACATTAAGGGCACTGTTAGTGTCGGCCTAAATTACATATCAAGAAAGGAGCCAGTTAAAGTGTATACAGATGCTAGTTGGGCAAATGCAATCTGTGAGAGAAGGTCAATTTATGGAGTTTTAGTGTTGTTGGCTGGTAGTGTTATCTCCTGGTATGGAAAGAAATCAAAAAGAGTAGCAAACTCGACTAAGCACTCTGAGTACATTGCTATGGATGAAGGAGCTAGAGAAGTGTTGTGGATTCAGCATTTATTCCAGGAACTCAATAGCACAGAGTTGATAAGCAAACCTACTACTATTTTTGCTGATAATCAAGGTGCAATAAGTGATGCCACAAAAGGAGGAATTTCTGAGAAGACCAAACATTATGAGACAATGTTGTATTTTCAGAGGGAATGTGTGCTTTTGAAAGAGATTGAGTTTAAGTACATTCCAAGTAAAAGAAATCTAGCTGATGCCTTGAACAAGAGTTTGACGGGCCCGAAGTATGAGGAATTTCGTACAAATGTGAGACTTATGTCTTAACCGTCCTTAGTTTAAGTGTTTTTTTGTTGTTTTTTTTTGACGCGACAAGCGTGCCATGATTAATTTTGTTTTTTGTTGCCATATATGAAATCATTTAGATTGTAAGACTTACATTTTCATTTTTCCTCTTAATTTTTTATTTTTGTATTTTCCTTCTAAATACTCATTTTGTATTGCTATATGCCAAATCACTTTGTAATTGTTTATCCAATAAGATTGTTTATTTTGGTATTGATTATGAAACCTTTTGTTGAAATGTTAAGGGGAAGTGTTGAAGAGACCATTTTTATGTTGGTAACATTTCAATTGGGGATATTGGTCACACTGTAAAGCTTCCTGTATGACGTTTTTTTAGTGTGAATAAACAATTGAAGCTCGTCTAAACAGAGTCACAGTGATCCAAAAACGTGAATACTTTCATTCAATTATAATCCCAGTTAATCCACAAAAAGCTAATTACTTAGCTGAATATCTGACAAAAAGCATAATTTAAGACCAAGCATAGTGATATCGCACAGTTTTAGCTCGATTCTTGACACTGACTTCAAAGACACTTCAAACCACAAACAAGCTAGGGCCCGCCCTTCCGTCGAACCGAGTTGCCAGCTCCGCTTCGCTGCGCCGGCAACTCGGTTCGACAGGGGGCCGGCCCAGCTTGGCCTGCCGGCGGCCTTTCCTCGGGCCTTCGGCCCTCGCATCAGACCCAACTTGGCCAGTCGAAGGCCCGGGCCTTCGGCTCGCTCTCATCAAACACCCCGTGAGCGGGTAAGGCAAAGTTATCGATGTACCATCGTGACTTAGGCCCGCCCTTCTATTCACAATATGCAAAAGTCCTTACACTTTTTACTCCAACTGTCCTTAGAATATGCCCATTTCATTTGTCTCTTAGCCCTCATTCCGAAAATACTCATATTTGCCATGCTACTGCAACTCCTTGCAATGGAGGCACAGCAGGAGCGCGAAACGAGCCCGTCGCACTTTTTCACATAACTCATGAAGGCGGGCTCCTGGACCCCCCTTCCGACCCCTCGTTGAAGAGGTCTTGCCAAGACCTATCGAAAACTTAAGTAAAAATTTTCAGTCGGTCGACCCCCTTTTTTCAAGATCCTGATGTGACTAATAGACGAAGTCGGGCTCCTGGACCCCCTTTCCGACCCCTCGTTGAAAAGGTCTTGCTGAGACCAATCGAAATCTGCAATAAATTTTTTTAGTCGGTCGACCCCCTTTTTTGAAGATCCTGATCTGGCCAACTTGTAAAAGCGGCCGATGGGGTCGGGACCAGGTCCATTCATCTTGTCTCGTCGCCCTGATTCCAAAAATACCCCTATGTGCCCTGCTAGCACCAATAATGGCGGAAATCCCCCTCCCGCCCATGCAAACCATGATGCAGCTGCTGCAGGCCTTGCGTGGGTCGGACGGGATTTGCACCACCGGATTGTTTGTTCGGACGGCCCTCCTGAAGTACCCTCCAAATCTGGTCACTCCAGCTCAACTCCTTCCTTGTACACAGACGACGACAACAACAACAACAACGACGACGACACACAGACACAAAGGCAAATGCATATGCCCTCCCCCTATTTTTTGAATAGAAGGGCGGGCCAAAAACAAGTGCTTCAAACAGAAAGTCACTTTTTCTTCTAGAGATGGCCTAAAAAGCGAATTTCTGGGCCTGCCCTAATGATACTGCATAGTTTCGGCTTAATTTGTAACAGGTACTCACAAAGATAAATCTTGTCACTCGAAACCAGTGCCTTATAAACAAAGTTGAATTTTTGCATCGAAATAAGAAGAAATTCAAGGTTTTTGGCCTCGCCTATTGATCCCGCATAGTTTTAGCTTGATTGTTGTCACCGACTTGCAAAGCAAGTGCCACGACCAAAAAACGCATTTTCGCATTAAAAAAATGCGAAAAAGCGTGTATTGGACCTTGCCTGTTGGTCCCGCATAGTTTAAGCCTGATTGGTGACAAAAACTACAAAAGATTATCCTTTATCACAAGAAACCAGTGCCTTAAACACAAAGTCGCATTTTTACATCGAAATAGACAGTAATTTAACGATTAAGGCCTCATGTCTAAACAAGCAAATACCTCAATCACAAAGACGCACATTCGCCTACAAATAAGCTTAAAAGCGTGTTTTTAGGCTTTGCCTTTTGGTCCCGCATAGTTTCAGGTTGAATAATGACAGAGACTACAAAAGATAATCATCCATCACAAGACTCAATAGCCTCTAAAACAAAATCGCATTTTCGCATTGATAAAAGCAGTGTTTCTTGACCTTTTGTAGCGATCGTCGGCATTTTTGGCTGAGCGATTAGCGAAGCAAGTTACTCCAGTGGGGTTGAAAAGTTTTGTCTGTCTGTCTGTTTGTCTGTTTGTTTGTCTGTGTGTCCGCACTACTCCTCCTGAACGGCTCGGCCGATCTGGCTGAGATTTTGCAGGGTTATTAGGTATGTCCTTGGCTCGCCACACGCAAAAATTCAGTTTTCTATCTCATTCCATTCAGTCGTACTAACGAAAAAACACTAAAAAAACGGCAGAAAAAGTGCAACTTTTAAGTGACTTTATATTTTAGAGACATTTTTACATGGTTTCCTCTGTTTTTGAAGTTCCTGATGACGAAAATGAAATCAATTTCGACCCCTGACCAAACTTTTAACTGCGAATTGGCTATCTCGGCCCGAATTTACTAACATAATCAACTTCGACCCTTCATCTTAAAAAAAAGGGGTCGACCGACTAAAAATTTTTATTGCAGATTTCGATAGGTCTCGGCAAGACCTTTTCAAAGAGGGGTCGGAAGGGGGGTCTAGGAGCCTGACTTCATTAGTTGGCCGAATCAGGATCTTGAAAAAAGGGGATCGACCGACTAAAAAATTTTATTGCAGATTTCGATAGGTCTCGGCAAGACCTCTTCAAAGAGGGGTCGGAAGGGGGGTCTAGGAGCCCGACTTCATTAGTTGGCCGAATCAGGATCTTGAAAAAAGGGGATCGACCGACTAAAAAATTTTATTGCAGATTTCGATAGGTCTCGGCAAGACCCGTTCAAAGAGGGGTCGGAAGGGGGGTCTAGGAGCCCGACTTCATTAGTTGGCCGAATCAGGATCTTGAAAAACGGGGATCGACCGACTTAAAATTTTTGTTGCGGATTTCGACAGGTCTCGGCAAGACCTTTTCAAAGAGGGGTCGGAAGGGGGGTCTAGGAGCCCGACCTTATCAGTTTGCCAAATCAGGATCTTGAAAAAAGGGGATCGACCGACTAAAAAATTTTATTGCAGATTTCACGTGTTGCATTACTCAATGCCTCAAAAATCCTTGAGACAGCTTGCCGAAGGCAAGCACGGAAGCGCCGCAGGCCAAGGTAGGTGTAACGCCAGGCGTGGATTGTCGTAACTGGCGCAGCATCGCGAAGCCTGTTACGACAAGACACGGTCTGGCGTAAACCTACCTTGTTAGCTTGATTGGAAACAGTAACTAGAAAAGAGAATTCTCGAGTCACGAGATATGACGAGCCGAAACACAAAATCCTATTTCCGCATGATTTATACCAAAAAGCATAATTTAAGACCAAGCATTGTGATATCGCACAGTTTTACCTCGGTACTTGACACTTTACTTTTAAAGACACTTCAAACCACAAAACGCAAGTGCTTGAAACAGAAAGTCGCATTTTCTTCTAGAGATGGCCTGAAAAGCGTATTTCTGGGCCTGGCCTAATGATACCGCATAGTTTCGGCTTGATTTGTAACAGGTACTTAAAAAGATAAATCTTGTCTTTCGAAACCAGTGCCTTAAAAACAAAGTCGCATTTTCGCATCGAAATAAGCAGAAATTCAAGGTTTTTGGCCTCACCTATAGATCCTGCATAGTTTTAGCTCGATTGTTGTCACTAACTTGCAAAGCAAGTGCCTCGACCAACAAAAAAGCATTTTTGCATTAAAACAACGGAATAAGCGTGTATAGGACCTTGCCTGTTGGTCCCGCATAGTTTAAGCCTGATTGGTGACAAAGACTACGAAAGATTATCCTTTATCACAAGAAACCAGTGCCTTAAACACAAAGCCGCATTTTTACATCGAAATAGACAGCAATTTAAGGTTTAAGGCCTCATGTCTAAAGAAGCAAGTGCCTCAATCACAAAGACGTACATTCGCCTAGCAACAAGCTTAAAAGCGGGTTTTTGGGCCTTGCCTTTTGGTCCCGCATAGTTTAAGCTCGATTGTTGTCACCGACTTGCAAAGGAAGTGCCTCGACCAAAATAAACGCATTTTCGCATTAAAAAAAGCGAAAAAGCGTGTATTGGACCTTGCCTGTTGGTCCCGCATAATTTAAGCCTGATTGGTGACAAAAACTACAAAAGATTATCCTTTATCGCAAGAAACCAGTGCCTTAAACACAAAGTCACATTTTTACATCGAAATAGACAGTAATTTAAGGTTTAAGGCCTCATGTCTATAGAAGCAAGTGCCTCAATCACTAGACGTACATTCGCCTAGCAACAAGCATTGGTCCCGCATAGTTTCAGATCGAATAGTGACAGAAACTACAAAAGATAATCATCCATCACAAGACTCAAAAGCCTCCAAAACAAAATCGCATTTTCGCATTGATAAAAGCAGAAGTTAGTGTTTCTTGACCTTTTGTAGCGATTTTCGGCATTTTTAGCTTGATTGGAAACAGTAACTAGAAAAGAGAATTCTCGAGTCACGAGATATGACAAGCCAAAACACAATATCTTATTTCCGCATGAATTATGCTAAAAAGCATAATTTAAACCAAGCATAGTTATGTCGCACAGTTTTAGCTCGATTCTTGACACTGACTTCAAAAGACACTTACTTACTTTTAAAGACACTTCAAACCACAAAACACAAGTGCTTTAACAGAAAGTCGCATTTTCTTCTAGAGATGGTCTAAAAAGCGTATTTCGGGGCCTGGCCTAATGATACCGCATAGTTTCGGCTTGATTTGTAACAGGTACTCACAAAGATAAATCTTGTCACTCGAAACCAGTGCCTTAAAAACAAAGTCGCATTTTCGCATCGAAATAAGCAGAAATTCAAGGTTTTTGGCCTCGCCTATTGATCCCGCATAGTTTCAGCTTGATTGTTGTCACCGACTTGCAAAGCAAGTGCCTCAACCAACAAAAAAGCATTTTTGCATTAAAACAAAGGGAAAAAGCGTGTATTGCACCTTGCCTGATGGTCCCGCATAGTTTAAGCCTGATTGGTGACAAAGACTACGAAAGATTATCCTTTATCACAAGAAACCAGTGCCATAAACACACAGTCGCATTTTCGCATCGAAGTAGACAGAAATATAAGGTTTAGGCCTTGCCTGTTGATCCTGAACAGTTTCAGCTTGATTGGTGACACTGGCTTGCAAAGATAACTCATGTTAAAAGAAAAAAGGTCCCCAACCGTGTATTGGACCTTGCCTGTTGGTCCCGCATAGTTTAAGCCTGATTGGTGACAAAAACTACAAAAGATTATCCTTAATCACAAGAAACAAGTTCCTGAAACACAAAGTCGCATTTTTCCTTCGAAAAAGTATTTTAAGGTTTAAGGTTTAAGGTTTAAGGCCTTATGTCAAAAGAAGCAAGTGCCTTCATCACAAAGACGCAAATTCGCCTAGAAATAAGCTTAAAAGCGTGTTTTTGGGCTGCATAGTTTTTGCTCGAATAGTGACAGAGACTACAAAAGAACATCATCTACAACAATACTCAATAGGGTCCAAAGCAAAATCGCATTTTTGCATTGTAAAAAGCAGAAGTTAGTGTTTCTTGACCTTTTGGTCGCGATTTTTGGCATGATTTATGCCAAAAAGCATTATTTAAGACCAAGCATAGTGATATCGAACAGTTTAGCTCGATTCGTGACACTGTCTTCAAAAAACACTTCAAACCACAAAACACTTGATTTGTAACACCTACTTACAAAGATAAATCTTGCCACCAGAAACCAGTGCATTCCAAACAAAGTCGCATTTTCACATCGAAATAAGCAAAACTTCATGGCCTCGCCTATAGATCCCGCATAGTTTACCTCGATTTCTGTCACCGACCATCAAAACTTATTCATGTCTAAAGAAGCAAGTGCCTCGACCACAAAAACGCATTTTCGCATAGAAATAAGCTAAAAAGCGTGTATCGGACCTTGCCTGTTGGTCCCGCATAGTTTAAGCCTGATCGGTGACAAAGACTACAAAAGGTTATCCTTTATCACAAGAAACCAGTGCCATAAACACACAGTCGCATTTTCGCATCGAAGTAGACAGAAATATAAGGTTTAGGCCTTGCCTGTTGATCCTGAACAGTTTCAGCTTGATTGGTGACACTGGCTTGCAAAGATAACTCATGTTAAAAGAAAAAAGGTCCCCAACCTCAAAGACGCATTTTCGCCTAGAAATAGGCTAAAAAGCGTGTTTTGGGGCCTGGCCCGTTAATCCCGCATAGTTTTGGCTTCATTTGTAACACCTACTTACCGAGATAAACCTTGTCACAAAAAAAATGCCTTAAACACAAAAAAAGCATTTATGCTATGAAATATGCCAGAATTCAAGGATTTAAGCCATGCCTTCTAAACCCGGACTCTCAAGTCACGCTGTGTCACGCTGTCACGGAGTGTCAAGCATTTTCAGATTGTCACAGATTGAACCGCTGTCCCGCACTGTCATGCTGTCATCCAATGTCGAGCTGTCACGCAGAGTCAAGCTGAAACGCACTGTATCGCTGTCACACAGTGTCACACTGTCACGATGTCACGAAGTGTCACGCAGTGACACGTCATCACAAAGTGTCACGCTGTCACGCGGTCAACCAGTGTTTCGCTTTCACGCAGTGTCACGCTTTTACAAAGTGTCACACTGTCACGCTGTCACCCTTTGTTTCGCTGTCACGCAGTGTCACGCTTTTACGAAGTGTCACACTGTCACGATGTCATGAAGTGTCACACAATGTCACGTTGTCACGAAGTGTTACACTGTAACGATGTAACGCACTCTCACGATGTCACGCAACGTCCAGCTGTCACGAAGGGTCACGCTGTCACGCAGTGTAACGCTGTGTTACGCTGTCACACAGTCTCACATTGTCACGCTTTCACGAAGTGTCACGCTGTCTCGCAGTATAACTCATTGTCACGTGGCCACGTTTGTCAAGCTGTCACACAATGTCATGCTGTCACGCAGTGTCAAGCTGTCGCGCATTGTCACGCTTCAACGCAGTTTCACGCAGCAACAAAGTGTCATGCTGTCACACAATGTCACGATGTAACACAGTGCCACGCTGTAATGCAGGGTCATGCAGTCATGAAGTGTCACGCAGTGTCACGTTCTCTCTGAGTAACGCTGTGTCATGCTGTCACACAGTGTCACACTGTCACACTGTCACGAAGTGTCACGCTGTCACGCAATGTCACACTTTTACGCAGTGTCACGATGTCAGCCAATGTAACGACGTAACATAATGTCCCGCATTGTCACGCTGTCACGCAGTGTCACGCAGTGTCTTTCTGTCATGCAGCGTTACGCTTTTCGGCAGTGTCACACAGTTTCACGCAGCGTCACGCAGTGTCACGCTGTCACACAGTGTCTCGCTGTCTCGCAGAATCACGCAGTCACGAAGTCTCACGCGGTGTCACGCTGTCACGCAGTGCCACGCTGTCACGTTGTCACGCAGTGTCACGCTGTCATGATATGTCACGAAGTCACGAAGTGTCAGGCAGTGTCACGCTGTCACGCAGTGTCACGCTGTCACGAACTGTCACGTTGCAACGCAGTGTCACGTTGTCACGCAATGTCACGATGTCACACAGTGTAATTCTGTCACGCAGTCAGGAAGTGTCACGCGGTGTCACGAAGTCACGCAATGTCACGATGTCAAGCAGCGTCACGCTCTCACGCAGTGTCACTCTATAACGTAGTGTCACGCTGTCATGCAGTGTAACGCAGTCACAAAGTGTCACGCTGTCACGTTGTCAAGCAGTGTCGCGCTGTCATGATATGTCGCGAAGTCACGAAGTGTCAGGCAGTGTCACGCTGTCACGCAGTGTCACGCTGTCACGAATTGTCACGCTGCAACGCAGTGTCACGTTGTCACGCAATGTCACGATGTCACACAGTGTAATTCCGTCACGCAGTCACGAAGTGTCACGCGGTGTCACGAAGTCAAGCAGTGTCACGATGTCAAGCAGCGTCACGCTCTCACGCAGTGTCAAGCTATAACGTAGTGTCACGCTGTCATGCAGTGTAACGCAGTCACAAAGTGTCACGCGGTATCACGCTGTCACGCAGTGTCAAGCTGTCACGCAGTGTCAAACTGTCTTGCAATTTTACGCAGTCACGAGGTGTCACGCAGTGTCACGCTGTCACGCCGTGTCTGGCTGTCACTAACTGTCACGCTGCAACGCAGGGTCACGATGTCAAACAGTGTAATGCTGTCACGCAGTGTCACGCAGTCATGAAGTGTCACGCGGTGTCACGCTGTCATGCAGTGTCCTGCAGTCACGATGTGTCACGCGGTGTCATGCTCTCATGCAATGTTACGCAGTCACGAAGTGATACGCAGAGTCACGCTGTCACGCATTGTCACCTTCTCACGCATTTTCATGCTGTCATGCAGTGTCACGCAGTCACGAAGTTTCACGCATTGTCTTGCAGTTGCAGTCACGCAGTGTAACGCTTTGTAATGCTGTCGGAAAAAGTCACACTGTCACGGTGACACGAAGGGTCACGCTGTCGAGCATTTTCACGCATTGTCACGCTGCCTCAAATGTCACGCTGTCGCGCAATGTCACGCAGTCACGATGTGTCACGCAGTGTCATGCTGTCATGCAATGTTACGCAGTCACGAAGTGATACGCAGAGTCACGCTGTCGCGCAGTGACATGCAGTGTCACGCTGTGTCACGTTGTCACCCAATTATACTTTGTCACACAATGACACGCAGTCATGCAATGTCACGCAGTCACGAAGTGTCACGCTGTCACGCAGTGTCACGCTGTTACGAACTGTAACGCTGCAACGAAGAATCACGTTGTCATGCAATGTCACGATGTCATAAAGTGTCATTCTGTCACGCAGGGTCACGCAGTCAGGAAGTGTCCTGCGGTGTCACGCTGTCATGCAGTGTTACGCAGTCACGATGTGTCACGCAGTGTAACGCTGTCATGCAATGTCACGCGGTGTCACGCTGTGTCAGGCAGTGTCACGCTGTAACGCAGTGTCACGCTGTCACGCTGTCACGCAGTGTCACGCTGTCACGCTGTCACGCAGTGTCACGCTGTCACGAACTGTCACGCTGCAACGAAGTGTCACGTTGTCACGCAATGTCACGATGTCACACAGTGTAATTCTGTCACGCAGTCACGAAGTGTCACGCGGTGTCACGAAGTCACGCAATGTCACGATGTAAAGCAGCGTCACGCTCTCACGCAGTGTCACTCTATAACGTAGTGTCACGCTGTCATGCAGTGTAACGCAGTCACAAAGTGTCACGCTGTCACGTTGTCACGCAGTGTCGCGCTGTCATGATATGTCACGAAGTCACGAAGTGTCAGGCAGTGTCACGCTGTCACGCAGTGTCACGCTGTCACGAATTGTCACGCTGCAACGCAGTGTCACGTTGTCACGCAATGTCACGATGTCACACAGTGTAATTCTGTCACGCAGTCACGAAGTGTCACGCGGTGTCACGAAGTCAAGCAGTGTCACGATGTCAAGCAGCGTCACGCTCTCACGCAGTGTCACTCTATAACGAAGTGTCACGCTGTCTTGCAGTGTAACGCAGTCACAAAGTGTCACGCGGTATCACGCTGTCACGCAGTGTCAAACTGTCTTGCAATTTTACGCAGTCACGAGGTGTCACGCAATGTCACGCTGTCACGCAGTGTCTGGCTGTCACTAACCGTCACGCTGCAACGCAAAGTCACGATGTCAAACAGTGTAATGCTGTCACGCAGTGTCACGCAGTCACGAAGTGTTTCGCAGTGTCACGCTGTCACGCAGTGTCACCCTGTCACGGACTGTCTCGCTGCAATGCAAGGTCACGTTGTCACGCAATGTCACAATGTCGCACAGTGTCATGCTGTCACGCAATCACGAAGTGTCACGCGGTGTCACGCTGTCATGCAGTGTCACGCAGTCACAATGAGTCACACAGTGTCATTCTGTCATGATATGTCACGCTGTTACGAAGTGTCACGCTGTCACGCAGAGAAACGCTTTCTCGCAATGTAACCCTGTCACGCAGTTTACGCTGTCATGTAATGCCACGCAGTCACGAAGTGTCACGCAGTGTCACGCTCTCAGGCAGTGTAACGCTGTGTCAAGCTGTCACACAGTGTCATACTGTCACGCTCACACGCAGTGTCACGCTATAATGCAATGTCACGCAGTCACGAAGTGTCACGCAGTGTCATGCTGTCACGCAGAGTCACGCTGTCACGCAGTGTCACGCTGTCATGCAGTGTCACGCATTCACAAAGTGTCACGCAGTGTCACGCAGTGACATGCTCTCAGGCATTGTAATGCTGTGCCAAGCTGTCACACATTTTCGCAGTGTCACGCTGTCACTCAGTGTCACGCTGTCACGCATTGTCACGCTGTCATGCAGTTCCACGCAGCCACGAATTGTCACGCATTTTATTGCAGTCACGCAGTGTAACGCTATGTCATGCTGTCACATAGTGTCACTCTGTCACGGTGACACAAAGGGTAACGCTGTCGAGCATTGTCACGCATTGTCACGCTGCCTCAAATGTCACGCTGTCGCGCAATGTCACGCTGTCACGAACTGTTACGATTCAACGCAGTGTCACTTTGTCACGCAATGTCACGATGTCACACAGTGTCATTCTGTCACCCAGTGAAACGCAGTCAAGAAGTGTCCCTCGGTGTCCCGCTGCCATCCAGTGTTACGCAGTCACGATGTGTCACGCAATGTAACACTGTCATGCTATGTCACGCAATGTCACGCTGTCACGCAGAGTCACGCTGTCACGCAGAGAAACGCTGTCACGCAATGTCATGGTGTCACGCAGTTTCACGCTGTCATGCAGTGTCACGCAGTCACGAAGCGTCCCGCAGTTTGACGCAGTGTTACGCATTGTCACGCAGTGTCACGCTCTCAGGCAGTGTAACGCTGTGTCAAGCTGTCACACAGTGTCACACCGTCACGCAGTCACGCAGTGTCACGCTGTAATGCAATGTCACGCTGTCACGAAGTGTCACGCAATGTCACGCTGTCACGCAGAGTCACGCTGTCACGCAGTGTCACGCTTTCATGCAGTATCACGCTGTCATGCAGTGTCACGCATTGTCTTGCTGTCACGCAGTATAACGCTTGGTCATGCTGTCACATAGTGTTACACTGTCACGGTTACACAAATTTTCACGCTGTCGAGCAGTGTCCCGCATTTTCACGCTGCCTCGATTGCCACGCTGTCGCGGAATTTCACGCTGTTACGCAGTGTCACGCTATCATGCAGTGTCACGAAGTCAGAAAGTGTCACGCTGTGTTATGTTTTCACGCAATGCAAAGATGTCACACAGTGTCATTCTGCAACGCAAATTCAAGCAGGGAGGTCAAGTGCCAAGCAGCGTCACGCCGTCACGCTCTGTCACACTATCACGCAGTGTCACGCTATCATGCAGCGTCCCAAAGTCACAAAGTGTCACGCTGTGTCACGTTGTCATGCAATGTCACGATGTCACACAGTAGCAAGCAGTCACACAGTGTCACGCAGTCACGAAGTGTCACGCGGTGTCACGTTGTCACGCAATGTCAAGCGGTGTCACGCTATCAAGCAGCGTCACGCTGTCACGCAATGTCAGGTTGTCATGCAGGGTCACGCTGTCACACAGTGTCACACTGTCACGCTGTCACGCAGTGTCACGCTTTAAAGCAGTGACACGCTGTCACACAGTGTCTCGCTGTATCGCAGAGTCACGCAGTCACGAAGTGTCACGCGGTGTCACGCTTTTACGCAGTGTCACGCTGTAAACCATCGTCACGTTGTCACGCAATGTCAAGCTGTGAAGCAGCGTCACGCTGTCACGAAATGTCACGCTGCAACAAAGTTTTACGTTGTCACGCAATGCCTCAATGTCACACAGTGTCATTCTGTCACGCAATGTCACGCAGTCATGCAATGACACGCTCTTATGCAATGTCACTCAGTCATGGAGAATCACGCAGTGTCACGCTGTCACGCAGTGTTGCGCTGTCACTTAGAGTCACACTGTCACGAACTGTCACGCTGCAACGCGGGGTCACGTTGTCACGCAATCTCAAGATGTCACACAGTGTCATGCTGTCACGCAGTGTCACGCCGTCTTGCATCGTCACGCAATCATGCAATGTCACGCTGTCACAAAGTGCCACGCAGTGTCACGCTGTCACGCAGTGTTACGCTGTCTCTTGGAGTCACGCTGTCACGAACTGTCACGCTGCATCGCAGGGTCACGTTGTCACGCAATGTCAAGATGTCACACAGTGTCATGCTGTCACGCAGTGTCACGAAGTCAGGAAGTGTCACGCGGTGTCACGCTGTCATGCAGTGTCAAGCAGTCACGAAGCAAGTGCCTCAATCACGAAGATTCACATTCGCCTAGAAATAAGCAAAAAAGCGTGTTTTTGGGCCTTGCCATTTGGTCCCGCATAGTTTCAGCTCGAATAGTGACAAAACTACTAAAAAAAAATCATTTGTGTGTGTGACAGAGACTACAAAAGATAGCCGAAACATAAAATTCTATTTTCGCATGATTTATGCCAAAAAGCATAATTTAAGACCAAGCAGAGTGATATCGGACAGTTTAGCTCGATTCGTGACACTGTCTTTAAAAAACACTTCAAACCACAAAGCAAAAGTGCTTCAAACAGAAAGACGCATTTTCTTTTAGAGATGAGCTTTAAAGCGTATTTTTGGTCCTGGCCTGTTAATCCCGCATATTTTCGGCTTGATTTGTATCACCTAATTACAAAGATAAATCTTGCCACAAGAAACCAGTGCATTCAAAACAAAGTCGCATTTTCACATCGAAATAAGCAAAACTTCAAGGCCTCGCCTATTGATCCCGCATAGTTTCACCTCGATTTCTGTCACCGACCATCTAAACTTATTCATGTCTAAAGAAGCAAGTGCCTCGACCACAAAAACGCATTTTCGCATAGAAATAAGCTAAAAAGCGTGTATCGGACCTTGCCTGATGGTCTCGCATAGTTTAAGCCTGATCGTTGACAAAGACTACAAAAGGTTATCCTTTTTCACAAGAAACCAGTGCCATAAACACACAGTCGCATTTTCGCATCGAAATAGACAGAAATATAAGGTTTAGGCCTTGCCTCTTGATCCTGAACAGTTTCAGCTTGATTGGTGACACTGGCTTGCAAAGATAACTCATGTTAAAAGAAAAAAGGTCCCCAACCTCAAAGACGCATTTTCGCCTAGAAATAGGCTAAAAAGCGTGTTTTTGGGCCTGGCTTGTTAATCCCGCATAGTTTTGGCTTGATTTGTAACACCCACTTACAAAGATAAATCTTGTTACAAAAAAAAAAAAAATTCCTTAAACACAAAATAGCATTTATGCTATGAAATAAGCCAGAATTCAAGGATTTAAGCCATGCCTTCTAAACCCGGACTCTCAAGTCACGCTGTGTCACGCTGTCACAAAGTGTCACGCATTTTCAGATTGTCACAGATTGAACCGCTGTCCCGCACTGTCACGCTGTCATCCAATGTCAAGCTGTCACGCAGAGTCCAGCTGAAACGCACTGTATCGCTGTCACACAGTGTCACACTGTCACGATGTCACGAAGTGTCACGCAGTGACACGTCATCACAAAGTGTCACGCTGTCACGCGGTCACCCAGTGTTTCGCTGTCACGCAGTGTCACGCTTTTACAAAGTGTCACACTGTCACGCTGGCACCCAGTGTTTCGCTGTCACGCAGTGTCACGGTTTTACAAAGTGTCACACTGTCACGATGTCATTAAGAGTCACACAATGTCACGTTGTCACGAAGTGTCACACTGTAACGATGTAACGCAATCTCACGATGTCACGCAACGTCCAGTGCTATATTCAATTAAGAATTCTCCGTTTCCACGCCTGCGCTGGTGTAAATCCTACGCCTCAGGAGGAGTGGATCCTACGCCGGGAGGGGAGGGGGGTATCCGCGGTCTCCGCCTTTTACTTTGTTACGGCGACGCGATGCCAGCGCCCCCCGTAGTAAACATCAGCTGATCATGGCGGTGCAAGCAGCAAGCCGAGAGTCGGAAGACGAATTATAGGTTGTCCTGTTGGAACGTTCCGTTGCATTGATTGTAAGTTTTACAAAATGGGTAACATTGAAAACATCCGTGACGTCCTTCCCATGCTGCTCGCAGTCATGGACGATGAACAGGCTCAGCATGAGGAAATGATGATGGCTGCAGCTAGGTTAGCTGCTGCTGAACTAATGGAACTGAAAGAGGGAGAAGGTTTAGGTCAGTCCCCATCTTATTCCTTTTTTATAATTAAATGAATTATCTATTTAGTTAGGTTAGCTTCAAAAGTGATATTTGACTGTTTTTTTTTTGTGTTCGTGTTTGCTTTCTAATCTTTTAGATGATCTCGTTGGAAATGTGTGGCAACATGTGGAAGTCAACATTAATGAATATCATCAGTTTGCTGATGCTTGTTTCAGACTTCACTTTCGAATGTCTAGAGCGGTGTTTGGGGTAAGTACATACTAAAGTGTTATGCATTTATGCCTTGTGAAAGGAGTGTGATGACATCTGTTCTATTGTGTTTCAGGCTCTCACAACAGTTGTTTCTAATCATCTAAATGAGAGAGGAAGGGTTGTGAGGCAAAGGACACCATTCCAGGACATTATGCTTATGGTTGTGTGGTTAATGGCAACCCCTGACTCTTTCCGCAGCGTTGCCCTACGCTTTGGAGTCTCACCAAGTACTCTATATTATTTCTATTCCTATGTGATACAAGCTCTTACAGAGTTAGCAGCCACTTACATTACCTGGCCGGATGCAGAAGAAAGGGTACATATTAGCAACACCTTTCAAAGGGCTACTGGTTTCCCTGGAGTTGTCGGCTGCATTGACTGCACTCACATCAGTATCACAGCTCCTGTGGAAGATGCAGGCCAATACATCAACAGACACCATCAATACAGTATTAATGTTCAAGCTGTTGTCGATCAAAATCTTCTTGTTCGCCATCTCCATGTAGGTGAAGTGGGCAGTATGAATGATCGACGAGTATTTACAAGAAGCCCTCTTCATCGTGACCTTCTGCATGCAGACCCAGGTGTAGTAATTGGGCCAGATGAGCACCTTGTGGGAGACGGTGCATATGTAGTTACTTCGTTTGTAAGTTTTCATTGACAAATTTCTGTGTTTGCGCTCATCACAGCAGCCTTACCCCTTGGTCTTATGCCCTTGCAGATGATGGCCCCCTATGTCAACAATGGCCACCTAACAGAGAGGGAGCTTAATTTCAACAAAAGACTTTCACAATGCCGAGTCAGAGTTGAGAATGCGTTTGCCAAAGGAAAGGGAAAGTGGCGTGGGCTCAAGTTCCTGCATGTCAGGAACCCCAGGAATCTTGTAGAACATGTAACTGCGTCATTTGTTCTACACAATTTCTTGATACGTCATGGGGAACAAATGATAGATGTAAATAGAAAACTCTAATATGATTGTGTCATAATTCCCGTCAAAGTAGCACTGCCTTAATTATCATGCACGTTCTTTTGTTTCAGGAGGCAGAATTAGCTCGTCCCATCAACAACGACCAGATTCTAGGTGGAGCGGTTGATGAGCAATTGGTAAATGAAGTGCCTGAAGAAGAACAGGCACTGCACCATGCTGTGGAAGCAAGAGGGGAAGAGAAGAGACTCTTTTTTACTAACCATGTACTTCCTTTACCTGAGGATGAGGAAGAAGAGAATGAAACTGATGATGAAATTGAGTAGGTGTTATGGATCAAAGTTTTATATTAACTTGTTTTATGGTTTTTTTTTAGTGCAATGAAGACTGAAAGTAATCAATATTCAATGTATGTTCCTATAAAAAAAATTTAAGTTAAAGATGTGTCAAAGGTAAATTAAAAATTAAATTAATGAATGCTCATTGTATGTTTGTATCCAATTTTTTAAGTTGAAGATGTGTCAAAGGTCATTTTAAAATAAAGTCAGAAGTGTTCTTTAATTGCCTGTCATTTATTAACCCTGCCAAGTTAGGCTGACAAAGTTCAAAATGAAGCTGGAATTATACAAATCTTCACGAAACATGTAACAATGCCAAGCAACAATACAGAAAATAAAAACAATTTGTTCATTTGTTGAACATAAAAAATAAAATAACATTGGTACATACATTAGAAAAGAAACTTCAGTACAAAAAATCAGTTCAGTTTCTTAAACCCTACTTTTTTAAGATTGGGTTATTGCACTAGGAACATTATAAACAAACATCAAAAGTAGAAGAGTACAGATTACCATTGCACTGGGACCCATCTTTAACTAAAAATGAAGTGGAAGGATACATAGTTGAAGACATGTCAAAGGTAATTTTAAAATAAAGTCAGAAGTGTTCTTTAACTGCCTGTCATTTATTAACCCTGCCGAGTTAGGCTGACAAAGTTCAAAATGAAGCTGGAATTATACAAATCTTCACGAAACATGTAAAAACGCTAAGCAACAACACAGAAAATAAAAACAATTTGTTCATTTGTTGAACATAAAAAATAAAATAACATTGGTACATACATTAGAAAAGAAACTTCAGTACAAAAAATCAGTTCAGTTTCTTAAACCCTACTTTTTTAAGATTGGGTTATTGCACTAGGAACATTAGCAACAAACATCAAAAGTAGAAGAGAACAGATAAACATTGCACTGGGACCCATCTTTGACTAAAAATGAAGTGGAAGAATACATAAATCACGCAAATAAAAAATATACGTGTGGGAATAATTGCCTCACACTAGTGGAAAAAAAAGGAATTACAAAGAACAGGAAAATTAGCCCAGTTTCTCTATGAGTGCAGCGTAAAAGAGCTTCCTATCCTTATTACCTTCTTCAAAGTTTGCATTCATTTTTTCAACTTGCTTCACCAACATTTCTCGCTGACGATGGTTCTTTTCTTGCATCTCTTGGTTCCAGCTTGAACCGTACCCTGTTCAGAGAAAGTCAGCCCCCTCCCAGCTGAAGCTACAAAAGGAGGTATCAATGATGCACTCCCTTCAAATATGTCCAGCATGTCCGAATAGATGGGCCAGGTACTTGGGCTTGTACCAGTTGAGGAGTGTGCATCAAATTCTCTACGAAACCTCTTTTTCAATGCATCCATCTTCCTTTTGCACTGCTTTGCATTCAGAGAATGACCAGCCGCATTCATTGCAAGTGAAATTTGGGCATACAAAAATGTGTGCCTGAGATGCGACTTGCTTGATTCAAAGGAAGGTCTCCTCTCTTTGTACAAGGCAAGTAGAAGCTTGATGGCCTTCCGTGGCCACATTTTGCTACCTACAGAAGAAATCATAGACATGAGTAATGTTGCAGCATTTCAAATGTACTG
Source organism: Stenchaetothrips biformis (assembly GCA_030522485.1). Classification (NCBI taxonomy): domain Eukaryota; kingdom Metazoa; phylum Arthropoda; class Insecta; order Thysanoptera; family Thripidae; genus Stenchaetothrips; species Stenchaetothrips biformis. The sequence goes on along the minus strand of CM060089.1, from coordinate 1,925,986 downwards.
TTCACATACCATTCAGATACGTACCTACACCTTCTTCATCATCTTCTTCCACATCTCCATTGTCAACCTCGTCATCATCATCATCATCATCATCAGCTCCCAAGTCACACGAATTAACAAAGGCATAATAATCCTCGGGTATGTCATAAATGTTGCAGAATGACTTGTAGTGAGGCCACTCTGTGTCTCCCATTCGGCCCTCCAAAGGTAGAAAAGTGTTTCTGAATGACTCATCCATTTGCATGAATTTTGCCCGGCACAGTTGCCAATCAAACTTTTCGTTCAGGTCCTTGCAAATATCCTTCCACACTTGGATACTGATTTTGTCTTTTTGTAGTTCCCCCTTATGCATCACACACTGGGCAACAAAAGCCAAAGTATCTTCAGGCTTCAAGTGCAAGGAGGACTTAGCCTTCTTCCTTTTGGGAGAGTTTATGGGAGAGTTTCTGTTAGCTGAAGTTAGAAAACAATCAATGGAAATTAGTGCAATGAAGACACCATGCAGCAAATGGCCAAGATGAAATGTAAAAATTACTCACTGATTGAGAACACTGCTCCTTTAGCCTTATTCTTCCTTGGGGTACTCACAGTGGTGTCTTTGGGTGTTTCTAGAGTTTCGAAAGAAAAACATATTAAAAAATGTATGAATACAGAAGTTTGTAGTATGTCTAGAAATCATAGAACCTCTCAGTCATTACAATAACGCACCTGAACCTCTCTCAATTGGGTCGAGAAAATGCATGTCATCACCAGGGGTATCGATATTTTCAACATATTCAGACTCCAGACCTGGAAAAATGGGAAGAAAAGGTAAGTATCCAGTCAAGTTTTTAAAAACATAATTGAGAAAATAGGGCCCTTGTTCATACCTGCTTCAGGCACAAGTGGGGGAATTTCACATAGAACTTTCATTCCTGGCCTTTTCACAGTTGGAAACACGTCAACATCTATGACCCTCCCAATGGTCATGTTTGATGCAAATGTTACAGATATGTCATTCACAGTTACTTTACCTATGATGAGAAAAGAATTTGTTGAACACTCATTTCTCATCCTACTTGAGTGAGACATAAACTACTTACTTGCAACTTCAGTCAGTGCTGTCTTGTCGTCTTCATCCTTATCAAGTGGAACAGGATCATCATCAATAATTGTGACACTTTCATCAAGTGAAGGACCTGAAATAAATAATGCAAAAATAAACACAGTAATCACACTAACTGCTTCCTTGACAGCAGTATGACAGTGGAAAATGCATTGGCTATTCAGCAACACAGTCACACTTCATATGAATCCTTACCAGTTGCATCAAATGCTAGACTACGAATAGGACTGACAGTAGGTGACAATACATTGGACACAGCTGAAATGAAGTAAATGTACATTGATCAAAACAGTGCACAGGAATGTAAATTAATGAAGACTATGTAAACTACTCACGAGATGAAACAATAGTACTAGACATCACTTCATGCCGCGCGGAATTACGGCTGGTACCTGCAGATTTAGAATGAGCAACCAAACATGAATGCATGAAAGGAATATATGAATAAAGGCACTGAACCGACTCAATACAAACCTTCAGAGACGATGCTCAACTCTCCTGCAACAATTGGCTCATCAAAAATAAATACCATCAGCCAGTAATGAGGCCACTGTTCGCCTCTGTACTTTCCTCCTTTGGCTTCACGAAACGTTCTTCTCAGAGATTTCATTTTGCTCTGGCACTGATCAGAGTTATATTTAAGCTGGTGTTTGCTTGCTAGTTCAGCAGACAGGTCATCCCAGATGTAACATGGTACACTCTTCAAGCGCAGCCACTTCCGATATGGCAGGCACAAATTTAGGAATTTTGTTGCAGTATCTCCGGGCCAGGTGCACTTCTCCGATTTGCCCTGTTGGGTACCTTTCTTCCCTGCGATTGGAGAGTAAGGAAAGTGTGGACATAAAAATATGAAAGCTTGCAAACCAATCATAATCATTGAAAATGGTTGACTTACCCTTGGACGCAGGTTCTGGACCTTCTTTATCTTGAGGTGGCGATGATGCCACCATCGAAACGTCCCACTTTGCAGTAGGTGCCACTTCCTTCTGTTTCAATTCCACAATGGCGCGGGACCGGTGATTGTTGTCTGATTAATTAAACACGATGAAAGTACGATACAAAACTTCTTTGAGCTCCTAGGCTCATGGCGATCATGCCGGAAGCCTAACCTCAACACGTGTAATACTTACAAAGATCATAAAGGTTCGCCTGCGCCTGAGTGATTGACACCCTCCAAAAGTACCCTGACTCTGGGTCTATCAGGTCGTACAAAACTATAATGAATTAAAGTTATATGTAACTTCACATCCAGAGAGAGGCTCGGCGCGCGCAACGAGACTTTTCTAGAGTCGAGTCAGCCGGGCCCGGGCGGGGCGGGAAATGAGGGACGAGACCGGGAGCACGTAAGGGCGAGAAGGCGGAGACCGCGGATACCCCCCTCCCGGCGTAGGATCCACTCCTCCTGAGGCGTAGGATTCACACCAGCGCAGGCGTGGAAACGGAGAATTCTTAATTGAATATAGCACAGCTGTCACGAAGGGTCACGCTCTCACGCAGTTTAACGCTGTGTTACGCTGTCACACAGTCTAACATTATCACGCTTTCACGAAGTGTCACGCTGTCTCGCAGTGCAACGCATTGTCACGCGGCCACGTTTGTCAAGCTGGCACACAACGTCATGCTGTCACGCAGTGTCACGCTGTCATAGAGTGTCACGCAGTCACAAATTGTCACGCAGTGTTACGCTGTCACGCAGTGTCAAGCTGTTACGCATTGTCACGCTGCAACGCAGTTTCATGCACCAACAAATTGTCATGCTGTCACACAATGTCACGATGTCACACAGTGCCACGCTGTAATGCAGGGTCATGCAGTCATGAGTGTCACGCAGTGTCACGTTCTCTCTGTGTAACGCTGTGTCATGCTGTCACATAGTGTCACACTGTCACGCTGTCACGCAGTGTCACGCAGTGTCACGCTGTCACACAGTGTCTCGCTGTCTCGCAGAGTCACGCAGTCACGAAGTGTAACGAGGTGTCACGCTGTCACGCAGTGTCACGCTGTCACGCAGTGTCACGCTGTCACGCAGTGTCACGCTGTCACGCAGTGTCACGCTGTCATGCAATGTCACGCAGTCACGAAGTGTCAGGCAGTGTCACGCTTTCACGCAGTGTCACGCTGTGACGAACTGTCACGCTGCAACGCAGTGTCACGTTGTCACGCAATGTCACGATGTCACACAGTGTAATTCTGTCACGCAGTCACGAAGTGTCACGCGGTGTCACGAAGTCACGCAGTGTCACGATGTCAAGCAGCGTCATGCTGTCTCGCAGTGTCACGCTATAACGTAGTGTCACGCTGTCATGCAGTGTAACGCAGACACAAGGTGTCACGCGGTGTGATGCTGCCACGCAGCGTCACGCAGTGTCAAGCTGTTAAGCAGCGTCAAACTGGGAAGGAGTGTCACGCTGTCACACAGTGTCTTGCTGTCTCGCAGAGTAACGCAGTCACAAAGTGTCACGCAGTGTCACGCCGTCACGCAGTGTCTGGCTGTCACTTACTGTCACGCTTCAACGCAGGGTAACGTTGTCACGCAATGCCACGATGTCAAACAGTGTAATGCTGTCACGCAGTCACGAAGTGTCACGCGGTGTCACGCTGTCATGCATTGTCACGCAGTCACGATGTGTCACGCAGTGTCGAGCTTTAATGTAATGTCACGCAGTCAAGAGGTGATACGCAGATTCACGCTGTCACGCAGTGTCACGCTTTCACGCATTGTCATGCTGTCACGCAGTGTCACGCAGTCACGAAGTGTCACGCATTGTCTTGCAGTCACGCAGTGTAACGCTATGTCATGCTGTCACATAGTGTCACACTGTCACGGTGTCATGAAGTGTCACGGTGTCGCGCAGTGTCACGCATTGTCCCGCTGCCTCGATTGTCACGCCCTCGCGCATTGTCACGCTTTTACGCTATGTCACGATTTCATGCAGCGTCACGAAGTCACAAAGTGTCACGCTGTGTCACGTTGTCACCCAATTTCACTTTGTCACACAGTGTCACGCAGTCATGCAATGTCACGCAGTCACGAAGTGTCACGCAGTGCCACGCTGTCACGCAGTGTCACGCTGTCACGAACTGTAATGCTGCAACGAAGTATCACGTTGTCATGCAATGTCACGATGTCACAGTGTCATTCTGTCACGCAGTGTCACGCGGCCACGTTTGTCAAGCTGTCACACAATGTCAAGCTGTCACGCAGTGTCACGCTGTCATATAGTGTCACGCAGTCACAAATTGTCACGCAATGTCACGCTGTTACGCATTGTCAAGATGTTACGCATTGTCACTCTTCAACGCAGTTTCACGCTGCAACAAAGTGTCATGCTGTCACACAATGTCACGATGTCACACAGTGCCACGCTGTAATGCAGGGTCATGCAGTCATGAAGTGTCACGCAGTGTCACGTTCTCTTTGTGTAACGCTGTGTCATGCTGTCACACAGTGTCACACTGTCACGCTGTCATAGAGTGTCATGCAGTCACAAATTGTCACGCAGTGTCACGCTACTACGCATTGTCAAGCTGTTACGCATTGTCACTCTTCAACGCAGTTTCACGCTGCAACAAAGTGTCATGCTGTCACACAATGTCACGATGTCACACAGTGCCACGCTGTAATGCAGGGTCATGCAGTCATGAAGTGTCACGCAGTGTCACGTTCTCTCTGTGTAACGCTGTGTCATGCTGTCACACAGTGTCACACTGTCACGCTGTCACGCAGTGTCACGCATTGTCACGCTGCCACGTTTGTTACTCTGTCACGCAATGTCACACTGTTACGCAGTGTCACGATGTCATCCAATGTAACGACATCACAAAATGTCCCGCATCGTCACGCTGTCACGCAGTGTCACGCAGTGTCACTCTGTCAGGCAGCGTTACGCTTTTCAGCAGTGTCACACAGTTTCACGCAGTGTCACGCAGTTTCACGCTGTCACGAACTGTAACGCTGCAACGAAGAATCACGTTGTCATGCAATGTCACGATGTCATACAGTGTCATTCTGTCACGCAGGGTCACGCAGTCAGGAAGTGTTTCGCGGTGTCACGCTGTCATGCAATGTTACGCAGTCACGATGTGTCACGCAGTGAAACGCTGTCATGCAATGTCACGCAGTCACGAACTGTCACGCAGTGTCACGGTGTCACGCACTGTCACGCAGTCACGAAGTGTTTGGCAGTGTCATGAAGTGTTTCGCAGTGTCACGCTGTCTCGCAGTGTCACGCTGTCACGAACTGTCTCGCTGCAACGCAAAGTCACGTTGTCACGCAATGTCACAATGTCGCACAGTGTCATGCTGTCACGCAATCACGAAGTGTCACGCGGTGTCACGCTGTCATGTAATGCCACGCAGTCACGAAGTGTCACGCAGTGTCACGCTCTCAGGCAGTGTAACGCTGTGTCAAGCTGTCACACAGTGTCATACTGTCACAGTGACACGCAGTGTCACGCTATAATGCAATGTCACGCAGTCACGAAGTGTCACGCAGTGTCATGCTGTCACGCAGAGTCACGCTGTCACGCAGTGTCACGCTGTCATGCAGTGTCACGCATTCACAAAGTGTCTCGCAGTGTCTCGCAGTGACATGCTCTCAGGCATTGTAATGCTGTGCCAAGCTGTCACGCATTTTCTTGCAGTCACGCAGTGTAACGCTATGTCATGCTGTCACATAGTGTCACTCTGTCACGGTGACACAAAGGGTAACGCTGTCGAGCATTGTCACACATTGTCACGCTGCCTCAAATGTCACGCTGTCGCGCAATGTCACGCCGTCACGAACAGTTACGATTCAACGCAGTGTCACGTTGTCACGCAATGTCACGATGTCACACAGTGTCATTCTGTCACCCAGTGTAACGCAGTCAAGAAGTGTCCCTCGGTGTCCCGCTGTCATCCAGTGTTACGCAGTCACGATGTGTCACGCAATGTAACACTGTCATGCTATGTCACGCAATGTCCAGCTGTCACGCAGAGTCACGCTGTCACGCAGAGAAACGCTGCTCGCAATGTCAAGGTGTCACGCAGTTTAACGCTGTCATGCAATGTCACGCAGTCACAAAGCGTCCCGCAGTTTGACGCAGTGTTACGCATTGTCACGCAGTGTCACGCTCTCAGGCAGTGTAACGCTGTGTCAAGCTGTCACACAGTGTCACACCGTCACGCTGTCACGCAGTGTCACGCTGTAATGCAATGTCACGCTGTCACGAAGTGTCACGCAATGTCACGCTGTCACGCAGAGTCACGCTGTCACGCAGTGTCACGCTTTCATGCAGTATCACGCTGTCATGCAGTGTCACGCATCGTCTTGCTGTCACGCAGTGTAACGCTTGGTCATGCTGTCACATAGTGTTACACTGTCACGGTTACACAAATTTTCACGCTGTCGAGCAGTGTCCCGCATTTTCACGCTGCCTCGATTGCCACGCTGTCGCGCAATTTCACGCTGTTACGCAGTGTCACGCTATCATGCAGTGTCACGAAGTCGGAAAGTGTCACGCTGTGTTATGTTCTCACGCAATGCAAAGATGTCACACAGTGTCATTCTGCAACGCAAATTTAAGCAGGGAGGTCAAGTGCCAAGCAGCGTCACGCCGTCACGCTCTGTCACGCTATCACGCAGTGTCTCGCTATCATGCAGCGTCCCTAAGTCACAAAGTGTCACGCTGTGTCACGTTGTCATGCAATGTCACGATGCCACACAGTAGCAAGCAGTCACACAGTGTCACGCAGTCACGAAGAGTCACGCGGTGTCACGTTGTCACGCAATGTCAAGCGGTGTCACGCTATCAAGCAGCGTCACGCTGTCACGCAATGTTCAGTTGTCATGCAGGGTCACGCTGTCACACAGTGTCACACTGTCACGCTGTCACGCAGTGTCACGCTTTAAAGCAGTGACACGCTGTCACACAGTGTCTTGCTGTCTCGCAGAGTCACGCAGTCACGAAGTGTAACGCGGTGTCACGCTTTTACGCAGTGTCACGCTGTAAACCATCGTCACGTTGTCACGCAATGTCAAGCTGTGAAGCAGCGTCACGCTGTCACGAAATGTCACGCTGCAACAAAGTTTTACGTTGTCACGCAATGCCTCAATGTCACACAGTGTCATTCTGTCACGCAATGTCACGCAGTCATGCAATGACACGCTCTTATGCAATGTCACTCAGTCATGGAGAATCACGCAGTGTCACGCTGTCACGCAGTGTTGCGCTGTCACTTAGAGTCACGCTGTCACGAACTGTCACGCTGCAACGCGGGGTCACGTTGTCACGCAATGTCAAGATGTCACACAGTGTCATGCTGTCAAGCAGTGTCACGAAGTCAGGAAGTGTCACGCGGTGTCACGCTGTCATGCAGTGTCAAGCAGTCACGAAGCAAGTGCCTCAATCACAAAGATTCACATTCACCTAGAAATAAGCTGAAAAGCGTGTTTTTGGGCCTTGCCATTTTGCCCCGCATAGTTTCAGCTCGAATAGTGACAAAACTACTAAAGATAATCATTTGTGTGTGTGACAGAGACTACGAAAGATAATCATCTATCACAAGACTCAATAACCTTCAAAACAAAATCGCATTTTCGCATTGACAAAAGCAGAAGTAAGTGTTTTTAGACCTTTTGTAGCTTTTGTCGGCATTTTCAGCTTGATTGGAATCAGTAACTAATAACAGGAAAAGTAGCGATACAAATCGGCAACTTTGGCCCGTCCCGTACATTTATACATTCGTGAATTTCGCGAATGATGCACCTGCAGCGTCGCCCTCGCGGCGTCTTAGGTCAAAATGGATATCATTTTCGTCATCAGCACCCTCAAAAACATAAGAAACAACGTTAAAGTCAAAAAAAAAAATTTTGGTCCCCCCGGGATTTGAACCTGGGTCCAAACTTCTCAGATTTGCTCGAAACCAGCACCGTTGGCTTTGTCTCGTCGCCCCGATTCCAAAAATACCCCTACATGCCCTTCTAGCTGTACCCGTTGCCGAGATCCTCCTCCAGCCCATGTAGACCATGATGGACCTGCAGCAGCGCCCCCGGGGCTCGGATCGGATTTGCTGCCACCGAGCGGTTCTTAGGGTCACCCAAGGAGGCTGCATACCAAACTTGGTGAAGATCGGACAACGGGAAGTCCTCGGACGGACGGACGGACGAACGGACGAACGGACGCACAGCAAGCATCAGACTATATGCCCGTCCTCCGTATTTATTTTATAAATAATACGGGACGGGCCAAAAAAGACTATTCTCGAGTCACGAGATATGACGAGCCGAAACACAAAATCTTATTTCCGCATGATTTATGCCAAAAAGCATAATTTAAGACCAAGCATAGTTATATCGCACAGTTTTAGCTCTATTCTTGACACTGACTTCAAAAGACACTTCAAACCACAAAACACAAGTGCTTTTAACACAAAGTCGCTTATTCTTCTAGAGATGGCCGAAAAAGCGTATTTCTGGGCCTGGCCTAATGCAAGTGCCTCGACCAAAAAAACGCATTTTCGCATCGAAATAAGCAAAAACTCAGCGTTTTTGGCCTCGCCCATTGATCTCGCATAGTTTTAGCTCGATTGTTGTCACCGACTTGCAAAGCAAGTGCCTCGACCAAAAAAAACGCATTTTCACATTAAAAAAAAGCGAAAAAGCGTGTATTGGACCTTGCCTGTTGGTCCCGCATAGTTCAAGCCTGATTGGTGACAAAGACTACGAAAGATTATAACATAAACACACAGTCGCATTTTCGCATCAAAATAGACAGAAATATAAGGTTTAAGGCCTTGCCTGTTGATCCCGAACAGTTTCAGCTCGATTGGTGTCACTGGCTTGCAAAGATAACTCATGTTAAAAGAAAAAAGGTCATTTTCACATCGAAAAAGACAGCCATTTAAGGTTTAAGGCCTCATGTCTCTAGAACCAAGTGCCTCAATCACAAAGACGAACTTTCGCCCAGAAATTAGCTTAAAAGTTTGTTTTTTGGCCTTGCCTTTTGGTCCCGCATTGTTTCAGATCGAATAGTGACAGAAACTACAAAAGATAATCATCCATCACAAGACTCAATAGACTCCAAAACAAAATCGCATTTTCGCATTGAAAAAAGCAGAAGTTTGTGTTTCTTGACCTTTTGTAGCGATTGTCGGTAGTTTTAGCTTGATTAGAAACAGTAACTAGAAAAGAGTATTTTCGAGTCACGAGATATGACGAGCCGAAACACAAAATCCTATTTCCGCATTATATATGCCAAAAAGCATAATTTAAGACCAAGCATTGTTATATCGCACAGTTGTAGCTCGATTCTTGACACTTTACTTTTAAAGACACTTCAAACGACAAAACACAAGTGCTTCAAACAGAAAGTCGCATTTTCTTCTAGAGATGGCCTAAAACGCGTATTTCGGGGCCTGGCCTAATAATACCGCTTAGTTTCGGCTTTATATGTAACAGGTACTTACAAAGATAAATCTTGTCACTCGAAACCAGTGCCTTGAAAACAAAGTCGCATTTTCGCATCGAAATAAGCAGAAATTGATGGTTTTTGGCCTCGCCTTTTGATGCCGCATAGTTTCAGCTCGATTTGTGTCACCGACTTGCAAAGCTAATTCATGTCTAAAGAAGCGAGTGCCTCGACCAAAAAAACGCATTTTCGCATAGAAACAAGCGAAAAAGCGTGTATTGGACCTCGCCTGTTGGTCTGCATAGTTGCAGCCTGATTGGTGACAGAGACTACAAAAGATTATCCTTTATCACAAGAAACAAGTTCCTGAAACACAAAGTCGCATTTTCACATCGAAATAGACAGTAATGTAAGATTTAAGGCCTTATGTCTAAAGAAGCAAGTGCCATCATCTCAAAGACGCAAAGTGGCCTAGAAATAAGCTTAAAAGCGTGTTTTTGGGCTGCATAGTTTCAGGTTGAATAGTGACAGAGACTACAAAAGATCATCATCTATAACAATACTCAATAGGGTCCAAAGCAAAATCGCATTTTCGCATTGAAACAAGCAGAAGTTAGTTTTTCTTGACCTTTTGTCGTGATTTTCGGCATGATTTATGCCAAAAAGCATTATTTAAGACCAAGCATAGTGATATCGAACAGTTTGTTTCGATTCGTGACACTGTCTTCAAAAAACACTTCAAACCACAAAACACAAGTGCTTTAAACAGAAAGTTGCATTTTTTTTTAGAGATGAGCTTAAAAGAGTATTTTTGGTCCTGGCCTGTTGATCCCGCATAGTTTCGGCTTGATTTGTAACACCTACTTTCAAAGATAAATCTTGCCACAAGAAACCAGTGCATTCAAAACAAAGTCGCATTTTCACATCGAATTAAGCAAAACTTCAAGGCCTCGCCTATTGATCCCGCATAGTTTCACCTCGATTTCTGTCACCGACCATCAAAACTTATTCATGTCTAAAGAAGCAAGTGCCTCGACCACAAAATCGCATTTTCGCATAGAAATAAGCTAAAAAGCGGGTATCGGACCTTGCCTGATGGTCCCGCATAGTTTAAGCCTGATCGGTGACAAAGACTACAAAAGGTTATCCTTTATCACAAGAAACCAGTGCCATAAACACACAGTCGCATTTTCGCATCGAAATAGACAGAAATGTAAGATTTAAGGCCTTATGTCTAAAGAAGCAAGAAGCAATATAAGGTTTAAGGACTTGCCTGTTGATCCGGAACAGTTTCAGCTCGATTGATGACTTTGGCTTGCAAAGATAAGTCATGTTAAAAGAAAAAAAGGTCTCGAACCTCAAAGACGCATTTTCGCCTAGAAATAGGCTAAAAAGCGTGTTTTTGGGCCTGGCCTGTTTTTCCCGCATAGTTTTGGCTTGATTTGTAATACCTACTTACAAAGATAAATCTTGTCACAAAAAAAAAGCCTTAAACACAAAATAGCATTTATGCTATGAAATAAGCCAGAATTCAAGGATTTAAGCAATGCCTTCCAAACCCAGACTCTCAAGTCACGCTCTGTCACGCTGTCACGAAGTGTCACGCATTTTCAGATTGTCACAGATTGTACCGCTGTCCCGCACTGTCACGCTGTCATCCAACGTCGAGCTGTCACGCAAAGTCAAGCTGAAACGCACTGTATCGCTGTCACACATTGTCACACTGTCACGATGTCACGAAGTGTCACGCAGTGACACGTCATCACAAAGTGTCACGCTGTCACGCGGTCACCCAGTGTTTCGCTGTCACGCAGTGTCACGCTTTTACAAAGTGTCACACTGTCACGCTGGCACCCAGTGTTTCGCTGTCACGCAGTGTCACGGTTTTACAAAGTGACACACTGTCACGATGTCATTAAGAGTCACACAATGTCACGTTGTCACGAAGTGTCACACTGTAACGATGTAACGCAATCTCACGATGTCACGCAACGTCCAGCTGTCACGAAGGGTCACGCTCTCACGCAGTGTAACGCTGTGTTACGCTGTGACACAGTCTCACATTGTCACACCTTCACGAAGTGTCACGCTGTCTCGCAGTGTAACGCATTGTCACGCGGCCACGTTTGTCAAGCTGTCACACAATGTCATGCTGTCACGCAGTGTCACGCTGTCACGCAGTGTCAAGCTGTCACGCATTGTCACGCTTCAACGCAGTTTAACGCAGCAACAAAGTGTCATGCTGTCACACAATGTCACGATGTCACACAGTGCCACGCTGTAATGCAGGGTCATGCAGTCATGAAGTGTCACGCAGTGTCACGTTCTCTCTGTGTATCGCTGTGTCATGCTGTCACACAGTGTCACACTGTCACGCTGTCACGAAGTGTAACGCAGTGTCACTCTGTCAGGCAGCGTTACGCTTTCCAGCAGTGTCACACAGTTTCACGCAGTATCACGCAGTGTCACGCTGTCACACTGTGTCTCGCTGTCTCGCAGAGTCACGCAGTCACGAAGTGTAACGCGGTGTCACACTGTGAAGCAGCATCACGCTGTCTTGCAGTGTCACGCTGTCACGCTGTCAGGCAGTGTCACGCTGTCACGCAATGTCACGCTGTCACGAACTGTCACGCTGCAATGCAGTGTCACGTTGTCACGCAATGTCACGATGTCACACAGTGTAATTCTGTCACGCAGTCACGAAGTGTCACGCGGTGTCACGAAGTCACGCAGTGTCACGATGTCAAGCAGCGTCATGCTGTCTCGCAGTGTCACGCTATAACGTAGTGTCACGCTGTCATGCAGTGTAACGCAGTCACAAAGTGTTACGCGGTGTGATGCTGTCACGCAGTGTCACGCAGTGTCAAGCTGTCAAGCAGCGTCAAGCTGGGACGGAGTGTCACGCTGTCACACAGTGTCTCGCTGTCTCGCAGAGTCACGCAGTCACGAAGTGTCACGTGGTATCACGCAGTGTCAAGCTGTAATGTATTGTCACGCAGTCACGAAGTGATACGTAGAGTCAAGCTGTCACGCAGTGTCACGCTTTCACGCATTGTCATGCTGTCATGCAGTGACACGCAGTCACGTAGTGCCAGGCTGTCTTGTAATTTTACGCAGTCACGCAGTGTCACGCTGTCACGCAGTGTCTGGCTGTCACTTACTGTCACGCTGCAACGCAGGGTTACGTTGTTACGTGCCACGATGTCAAACAGTCTAATGCTGTCACGCAGTGTCACGCAGTCACAAAGGGCCACGCGGTGTCACGCAGTCATGCATTGTCACGTAGTCACGATGTGTCTCGCAGTGTCAAGCTGTAATGTATTGTCACGCAGTCACGAAGTGATTGGTAGAGTCAAGCTGTTACGCAGTGTCGCGCTTTCACGCATTGTCATGCTGTCATGCAGTGACACGCGGTCACGAAGTGTCACACATTGTCTTGCAGTCACGCAGTGTAACGCTATGTCATGTTGTCACATGTGTCACGGTGACACGAAGTGTCACGCTGTCGCGCAGTGTCACGCATTGTCTCGCTGCCTCGATTGTCAAGCCCTCACGCAATGTCTCGCTGTTACGCTGTGTCACGATTTAATGCAGCGTCACAAAGTCACAAAGTGTCACGCTGTGTCACGCTGTGTCACGTTGTCACCCAATTTGACTTTGTCACACAGTGTCACGCAGTCATACAATGTCACGCAGTCACAAAGTGTCACGCAATGTCACGCTGTCACGCAGTGTCACGCTGTCACGAACTGTAACGCTGCAACGAAGTATCACGTTGTCATGAAATGTCACGATGTCACACAGTGTCATTCTGTCACGCAGTGTCACGCAGTCAGGAAGTGTCCCGCGGTGTCACGCTGTCATGCAGTGTTACACAGTAACGATGTGTCACGCAGTAAAATGCTTTCATGCAATGTCACGCAGTCACGAACTGTCACGCAGTGTCACGGTGTCACGCACTGTCATGCAGTCACGAAGTGTTTCGCAGTGTCACGCTGTCACGCAGTGTCACGCTGTCACGAACTGTCACGCTGCAACGCAGGGTCACGTTGTCACGCAATGTCAAAATGTCACAGAGTGTCACGCTGTCACGCAGTGTAACGCAATCACGAAGTGTCACGCGGTGTAACGCTGTCATGCAGTGTCACGCAGTCACGATGAGTCACGCAGTGTCATTCTGTCATGCAATGTCACGCTGTGACGAAGTGTCACGCAGTGACACGCTGTCACCCAGAGTCTCGCTGTTACGCAGAGAAACGCTGTCTCGCAATGTCACGCTGTCACGCAGTTGACGCTGTCATGCAATGTCACGAAGTCACGAAGTGTCACGCAGTGTCACGCAGTGTCACGCTCTCAGGCAGTGTAACGCTGTGTCAAGCTGTTACACAGTGTCATACTGTCACGCTGTCACGCAGTGTCACGCTGTAATGCAATGTCACGCAGTCACGAAGTGTCACGCAGTGTCACGCTGTCACGCAGAGTCACGCTGTCGGGCAGTTACACGCTGTCATGCAGTGTCACGAATTCACGAAGTGTCACGTAGTGTCACGCAGTGTCACGCTCTCAGGCATTGTAACGCTGTGCCAAGCTGTCACACAGTGTCACACTGTCACGCTGTCACGCAGTGGCACGCTGTAATGCAATGTCACGCAGTCACGAAGTGTCACGCAGTGTCACGCTGTCACGCAGAGTCAAGCTGTCACGCAGTGTCACGCTTTCATGCAGTATTATGCTGTCATGCAGTGTCACGCATTGTCTTGCTGTCACGCAGTGTAACGGTATATCATGCAGTCACATAGTGTCACACTGTCACGGTGTCCCGCATTTTCACGCAACCTCCATTGTCACGCTGTCGTGCAATTTCGCGCTGTTACGCAGTGTCATGCTTTCATGCAGCGTCACGAAGTGACAAAGTGTCACGCTGTGTTATGTTTTCACGCAATGTAAAGATGTCACACAGTGTCATTCTGCAACGCAGTTTCAAGCAGAGAGGTCAAGTCCAAGCAGCGTCACGCCGTCTCGCTGTGTCACGCAATCACGCAGTGTCACGCTATCATGTAGCATCCCAAAGTCACAAAGTGTCACGCTGAGTCACGTTGTCACGCAATGTTACGATGTCACACAGTAGCAAGCAGTCACAGAGTGTCACGCAGTCACGAAGTGTCACGCGGTGTCACGTTGTCACTTAATGTCAAGCGGTGTCACGCTATCAAGCAGCGTCACGCTGTCACGCAATGTCTAGTTGTCATGCAGGGTCACACTGTCACGCTGTCATGCAGCATCACGCTTTAAAACAGTGTAACGCTGGGTCATGCTGTTTAGCAGTGTTACGCAGTGTCTTGATGTCTCTTAGTGTCACGCTTTAATGCAGTGCCACGTTGTCACGCAATGTCGCGATGTCACACAGTGTCACGCTGTCAGGCAGTGTCACGCAGTCACGCTGTCAAGCAGCGTCAAGCTGTCATGCAGTGTCACGCAGTCACGAAGTGTCACGCAGTGTCACGCTATCACGCAGTGTAACGCATTGTCACAATGATACGTTTGTCAAGCTGTCACGCAATGTCATGCTGACATGCAGTTTCACGCTGTCACGCAGTGTCACGCAGTCACAAATTGTCACGCAGTGTCTAGCTGTCAAGCAGTGTCACGCAGTGTCAAGCTGTCACGCATTGTTGAGCTTTATCGCAGTTTCACGCAGCAGCACAGGGTCATGCTGTCAAGCTTTAACGCAGTTTCACGCAGGAACACAGTGTTATGCTGTCACACAATGTCACGATATCACGCAGTGCCAGGTTGTAATGCAGGGTCACGCAGACATGAAGTGTATCGCAGTGTCACGCTCTCAATCAGTGTAACGCTGTGTCACGCTGTCCAGCAGTGTCACAGAGTCACAAAGTGTCACGTAGTGTCACGCCGACACGAACTGTCACTGTGCAACGCAGTGTCACGTAGCCACGCAATGAAACGATGTCACACAGTGTCATGCTGTATCTCAGTGTCAAGCAATCACGTAGGTTTACGCGGTGTCACGAGGTCACGCAGTGTCACGCGGTCAAGAAACGTCACGCTGTCACGCTGTGTCAAGCTTTCACGCAGTGTCACGCTATCATGCAGTGTCACGCAGTCACACTGTGTCACGCATTCACAAAGTGTTACGCGATGTAACGCTGTCACGCAGTGTTACGCAGTTTCATGCAGTGTCACGCTGTCAATCAGCGTCACGCCGTGACGCAGTCTCACGCTGGCACACAGTGTCTCGCTTTCTCGCAGAGTCACGCAGTTACGAAGTGTCACGCGGTGTCATGGTGGCACGCAGTGTTACGCTGTGACGCAGCGTCATGCTGTCACGCAGTGTCACGCCGTCTTGCATCGTCACGCAATCATGCAATGTCACGCAGTCACGAAGTGTCACGCAGTGTCACGCTGTCATTCAGTGTCACGCTCTCACTTAGTGTAACGCTGAGTCATGCTGTCAAACAGTTTCACACTGTCACGCTGTCACGAAGTGTCAAGCTGTCACGCAGTGTCACGAAGTCACAAAATGACCCGCAGTGTCACGCTGTCCCGCAGTGTCAAGTTCTCACGCAGTGTCACTCTGTCAAGCATTGTCACGCTTTCCGGCAGTGTGACGCAGTCACGTAGTGTCAGGCAGTGTCACGCCGTCACGAACTGTCACGCTGCAACGCAGTGTCACGTAGTGACGCTATCACGCAGTCACGAAGTGTCACGCGGTGTCACGCTGTCAAGCAGCGTCACGATGTCACGCAGTGTCACGCTATCACGCAGTATTACGCTGTCTTGCAGTATCACGCAGTCACGAAGTGTTACGCGGTGTAACGCTAACACGCATTGTCATGCAGTGTCACGCTGTAAGGCAGCGTCACGCTGTAACGCAGTGTCACGCTGTCACACAGTGTCTCGCTGTCTCGCAGAGTCACGCAGTTACGAATTGTCACGCGGTGTCATGGTGGCACGCAGTTTCACGCTGTGACGCAGCGTCATGCTGTCACGCAGTGTCACGCCGTCTTGCATCGTCACGCAATCATGCAATGTCACGCTGTCACAAAGTGCCACGCAGTGTTACGCTGTCTCTTGGAGTCACGCTGTCACGAACTGTCACGCTGCATCGCAGGGTCACGTTGTCACGCAATGTCAAGATGTCACACAGTGTCATGCTGTCACGCAGTGTCACGAAGTCAGGAAGTGTCACGCGGTGTCACGCTGTCATGCAGTGTCAAGCAGTCACGAAGCAAGTGCCTCAATCACGAAGATTCACATTCGCCTAGAAATAAGCTAAAAAGCGTGTTTTTGGGCCTTGCCATTTGGTCCCGCATAGTTTCAGCTCGAATAGTGACAAAACTACTAAAAAAAAATCATTTGTGTGTGTGACAGAGACTACAAAAGATAGCCGAAACATAAAATCCTATTTCCGCATGATTTATGCCAAAAAGCATAATTTAAGACCAAGCAGAGTGATATCGGACAGTTTAGCTCGATTCGTGACACTGTCTTTAAAAAACACTTCAAACCACAAAGCAAAAGTGCTTCAAACAGAAAGACGCATTTTCTTTTAGAGATGAGCTTTAAAGCGTATTTTTGGTCCTGGCCTGTTGATCCCGCATAGTTTCGGCTTGATTTGTATCACCTAATTACAAAGATAAATCTTGCCACAAGAAACCAGTGCATTCAAAACAAAGTCGCATTTTCACATCGAAATAAGCAAAACTTCAAGGCCTCGCCTATTGATCCCGCATAGTTTCACCTCGATTTCTGTCACCGACCATCTAAACTTATTCATGTCTAAAGAAGCAAGTGCCTCGACCACAAAAACGCATTTTCGCATAGAAATAAGCTAAAAAGCGTGTATCGGACCTTGCCTGATGGTCCCGCATAGTTTAAGCCTGATCGTTGACAAAGACTACAAAAGGTTATCCTTTTTCACAAGAAACCAGTGCCATAAACACACAGTCGCATTTTCGCATCGAAATAGACAGAAATATAAGGTTTAGGCCTTGCCTGTTGATCCTGAACAGTTTCAGCTTGATTGGTGACACTGGCTTGCAAAGATAACTCATGTTAAAAGAAAAAAGGTCCCCAACCTCAAAGACGCATTTTCGCCTAGAAATAGGCTAAAAAGCGTGTTTTTGGGCCTGGCTTGTTAATCCCGCATAGTTTTGGCTTGATTTGTAACACCCACTTACAAAGATAAATCTTGTCACAAAAAAAAAAAAAAAATTCCTTAAACACAAAATAGCATTTATGCTATGAAATAAGCCAGAATTCAAGGATTTAAGCCATGCCTTCTAAACCCGGACTCTCAAGTCACGCTGTGTCACGCTGTCACAAAGTGTCACGCATTTTCAGATTGTCACAGATTGAACCGCTGTCCCGCACTGTCACGCTGTCATCCAATGTCAAGCTGTCACGCAGAGTCCAGCTGAAACGCACTGTATCGCTGTCACACAGTGTCACACTGTCACGATGTCACGAAGTGTCACGCAGTGACACGTCATCACAAAGTGTCACGCTGTCACGCGGTCACCCAGTGTTTCGCTGTCACGCAGTGTCACGCTTTTACAAAGTTTCACACTGTCACGCTGGCACCCAGTGTTTCGCTGTCACGCAGTGTCACGGTTTTACAAAGTGTCACACTGTCACGATGTCATTAAGAGTCACACAATGTCACGTTGTCACGAAGTGTCACACTGTAACGATGTAACGCAATCTCACGATGTCACGCAACGTCCAGTGCTATATTCAATTAAGAATTCTCCGTTTCCACGCCTGCGCGGGTGTAAATCCTACGCCTCAGGAGGAGTGGATCCTACGCCGGGAGGGGAGGGGGGTATCCGCGGTCTCCGCCTTTTACTTCGTTACGGCGACGCGATGCCAGCGCCCCCCGTAGTAAACATCAGCTGATCATGGCGGTGCAAGCAGCAAGCCGAGAGTCGGAAGACGAATTATAGGTTGTCCTGTTGGAACGTTCCGTTGCATTGATTGTAAGTTTTACAAAATGGGTAACATTGAAAACATCCGTGACGTCCTTCCCATGCTGCTCGCAGTCATGGACGATGAACAGGCTCAGCATGAGGAAATGATGATGGCTGCAGCTAGGTTAGCTGCTGCTGAACTAATGGAACTGGAAGAGGGAGAAGGTTTAGGTGAGTCCCCATCTTATTCCTTTTTTTATAATTAAATGAATTACCTATTTAGTTAGGTTAGCTTCAAAAGTGATATTTGACTGTTTCTTTTTGTGTTCGTGTTTGCTAATCTTTTAGATGATCTCGTTGGAAATGTGTGGCAACATGTGGAAGTCAACATTAATGAATATCATCAGTTTGCTGATGCTTGTTTCAGACTTCACTTTCGAATGTCTAGAGCGGTGTTTGGGGTAAGTACATACTAAAGTGTTATGCATTTATGCCTTGTGAAAGGAGTGTGATGACATCTGTTCTATTGTGTTTCAGGCTCTCACAACAGTTGTTTCTAATCATCTAAATGAGAGAGGAAGGGTTGTGAGGCAAAGGACACCATTCCAGGACATTATGCTTATGGTTGTGTGGTTAATGGCAACCCCTGACTCTTTCCGCAGCGTTGCCCTACGCTTTGGAGTCTCACCAAGTACTCTATATTATTTCTATTCCTATGTGATACAAGCTCTTACAGAGTTAGCAGCCACTTACATTACCTGGCCGGATGCAGAAGAAAGGGTACATATTAGCAACACCTTTCAAAGGGCTACTGGTTTCCCTGGAGTTGTCGGCTGCATTGACTGCACTCACATCAGTATCACAGCTCCTGTGGAAGATGCAGGCCAATACATCAACAGACACCATCAATACAGTATTAATGTTCAAGCTGTTGTCGATCAAAATCTTCTTGTTCGCCATCTCCATGTAGGTGAAGTGGGCAGTATGAATGATCGACGAGTATTTACAAGAAGCCCTCTTCATCGTGACCTTCTGCATGCAGACTCAGGTGTAGTAATTGGGCCAGATGAGCACCTTGTGGGAGACGGTGCATATGTAGTTACTTCGTTTGTAAGTTTTCATTGACAAATTTCTGTGTTTGCGCTCATCACAGCAGCCTTACCCCTTGGTCTTATGCCCTTGCAGATGATGGCCCCCTATGTCAACAATGGCCACCTAACAGAGAGGGAGCTTAATTTCAACAAAAGACTTTCACAATGCCGAGTCAGAGTTGAGAATGCGTTTGCCAAAGGAAAGGGAAAGTGGCGTGGGCTCAAGTTCCTGCATGTCAGGAACCCCAGGAATCTTGTAGAACATGTAACTGCGTCATTTGTTCTACACAATTTCTTGATACGTCATGGGGAACAAATGATAGATGTAAATAGAAAACTCTAATATGATTGTGTCATAATTCCCGTCAAAGTAGCACTGCCTTAATTATCATGCACGTTCTTTTGTTTCAGGAGGCAGAATTAGCTCGTCCCATCAACAACGACCAGATTCTAGGTGGAGCGGTTGATGAGCAATTGGTTGATGAAGTGCCTGAAGAAGAACAGGCACTGCACCATGCTGTGGAAGCAAGAGGGGAAGAGAAGAGACTCTTTTTTACTAACCATGTACTTCCTTTACCTGAGGATGAGGAAGAAGAGAATGAAACTGATGATGAAATTGAGTAGGTGTTATGGATCAAAGTTTTATATTAACTTGTTTTATGGTTTTTTTTAGTGCAATGAAGACTGAAAGTAATCAATATTCAATGTATGTTCCTATAAAAAAAATTTAAGTTAAAGATGTGTCAAAGGTAAATTAAAAATTAAATTAATGAATGCTCATTGTATGTTTGTATCCAATTTTTTAAGTTGAAGATGTGTCAAAGGTCATTTTAAAATAAAGTCAGAAGTGTTCTTTAATTGCCTGTCATTTATTAACCCTGCCAAGTTAGGCTGACAAAGTTCAAAATGAAGCTGGAATTATACAAATCTTCACGAAACATGTAACAATGCCAAGCAACAATACAGAAAATAAAAACAATTTGTTCATTTGTTGAACATAAAAAATAAAATAACATTGGTACATACATTAGAAAAGAAACTTCAGTACAAAAAATCAGTTCAGTTTCTTAAACCCTACTTTTTTAAGATTGGGTTATTGCACTAGGAACATTATAAACAAACATCAAAAGTAGAAGAGTACAGATTAACATTGCACTGGGACCCATCTTTGACTAAAAATGAAGTGGAAGGATACATAGTTGAAGACATGTCAAAGGTAATTTTAAAATAAAGTCAGAAGTGTTCTTTAACTGCCTGTCATTTATTAACCCTGCCGAGTTAGGCTGACAAAGTTCAAAATGAAGCTGGAACTATACAAATCTTCACGAAACATGTAAAAACGCTAAGCAACAACACAGAAAATAAAAACAATTTGTTCATTTGTTGAACATAAAAAATAAAATAACATTGGTACATACATTAGAAAAGAAACTTCAGTACAAAAAATCAGTTCAGTTTCTTAAACCCTACTTTTTTAAGATTGGGTTATTGCACTAGGAACATTAGCAACAAACATCAAAAATAGAAGAGAACAGATAAACATTGCACTGGGACCCATCTTTGACTAAAAATGAAGTGGAAGAATACATAAATCACGCAAATAAAAAATATACGTGTGGGAATAATTGCCTCACACTAGTGGAAAAAAAAAGGAATTACAAAGAACAGGAAAATTAGCCCAGTTTCTCTATGAGTGCAGCGTAAAAGAGCTTCCTATCCTTATTACCTTCTTCAAAGTTTGCATTCATTTTTTCAACTTGCTTCACCAACATTTCTCGCTGACGATGGTTCTTTTCTTGCATCTCTTGGTTCCAGCTCTTATAAATTGGTTTCTTGGTTTTAGGTGAAGTCTTTCGTTTAGTCTTCAGAGTCGGGCGTGTTCTGGTTCCTGAGGTACTCTTCTCTAAATCTTGAACCGTACCCTGTTCAGAGAAAGTCAGCCCCCTCCCAGCTGAAGCTACAAAAGGAGGTATCAATGATGCACTCCCTTCAAATATGTCCAGCATGTCCGAATAGATGGGCCAGGTACTTGGGCTTGTACCAGTTGAGGAGTGTGCATCAAATTCTCTACGAAACCTCTTTTTCAATGCATCCATCTTCCTTTTGCACTGCTTTGCATTCAGAGAATGACCAGCCGCATTCATTGCAAGTGAAATTTGGGCATACAAAAATGTGTGCCTGAGATGCGACTTGCTTGATTCAAAGGAAGGTCTCCTCTCTTTGTACAAGGCAAGTAGAAGCTTGATGGCCTTCCGTGGCCACATTTTGCTACCTACAGAAGAAATCATAGACATGAGTAATGTTGCAGCATTTCAAATGTACTGTTCACATACCATTCAGATACGTACCTACACCTTCTTCATCATCTTCTTCCACATCTCCATTGTCAACCTCGTCATCATCATCATCATCATCAGCTCCCAAGTCACACGAATTAACAAAGGCATAATAATCCTCGGGTATGTCATAAATGTTGCAGAATTACTTGTTGGCTGAGCGATTAGCGAAGCCAGTTACTCCGGTGGGGTTGGAAAGTTTTGTCTGTCTGTCTGTTTGTCTGTTTGTTTGTCTGTGTGTCCGCACTACTCCTCCTGAACGGCTCGGCCGATCTGGCTGAGATTTTGCAGGGTTATTAGGTATGTCCTTGGCTCGCCACAGGCAAAAATACAGCTTTCTATCTCATTCCATTCAGTCGTACTAACGAAAAAACACTAAAAAAACGGCAGAAAAAGTGCAACTTTTAAGTGACTTTATATTTTAGAGACATTTTTACATGGTTTCCTCTGTTTTTGAAGTTCCTGATGACGAAAAAAAAATCAATTTCGACCCCTGACCAAACTTTTAACTGCGAATTGGCTATCTCGGCCCGAATTTAGTAACATAATCAACTTCGACCCTTCATCTTGAAAAAAAGGGGTCGACCGACTAAAAATTTTTATTGCAGATTTCGATAGGTCTCGGCAAGACCTTTTCAAAGAGGGGTCGGAAGGGGGGTCTAGGAGCCTGACTTCATTAGTTGGCCGAATCAGGATCTTGAAAAAAGGGGATCGACCGACTAAAAAATTTTATTGCAGATTTCGATAGGTCTCGGCATGACCTCTTCAAAGAGAGGTCGGAAGGGGGGTCTAGGAGCCCGACTTCATTAGTTGGCCGAATCAGGATCTTGAAAAAAGGGGATCGACCGACTAAAAAATTTTATTGCAGATTTCGATAGGTCTCGGCAAGACCCGTTCAAAGAGGGGTCGGAAGGGGGGTCTAGGAGCCCGACTTCATTAGTTGGCCGAATCAGGATCTTGAAAAACGGGGATCGACCGACTAAAAATTTTTATTGCGGATTTCGACAGGTCTCGGCAAGACCTTTTCAAAGAGGGGTCGGAAGGGGGGTCTAGGAGCCCGACCTTATCAGTTTGCCGAATCAGGATCTTGAAAAAAGGGGATCGACCGACTAAAAAATTTTATTGCAGATTTCACGTGGTGCATTACTCAATGCCTCAAAAATCCTTGAGACAGCTTGCCGAAGGCAAGCACGGAAGCGCCGCAGGCCAAGGTAGGTGTAACGCCAGGCGTGGATTGTCGTAACTGGCGCAGCATCGCGAAGCCTGTTACGACAAGACACGGTCTGGCGTAAACCTACCTTGTAGTGAGGCCACTCTGTGTCTCCCACTCGGCCCTCCAAAGGTAGAAAAGTGTTTCTGAATGACTCATCCATTTGCATGAATTTTGCCCGGCACAGTTGCCAATCAAACTTTTCGTTCAGGTCCTTGCAAATATCCTTCCACACTTGGATACTGATTTTGTCTTTTTTTAGTTCCCCCTTATGCATCACACACTGGGCAACAAAAGCCAAAGTATCTTCAGGCTTCAAGTGCAAGGAGGACTTAGCCTTCTTCCTTTTGGGAGAGTTTATGGGAGAGTTTCTGTTAGCTGAAGTTAGAAAACAATCAATGGAAATTAGTGCAATGAAGACACCATGCAGCAAATGGCCAAGATGAAATGTAAAAATTACTCACTGATTGAGAACACTGCTCCTTTAGCCTTATTCTTCCTTGGGGTACTCACAGTGGTCTCTTTGGGTGTTTCTAGAGTTTCGAAAGAAAAACATATTAAAAAATGTATGAATACAGAAGTTTGTAGTATGTCTAGAAATCATAGAACCTCTCAGTCATTACAATAACGCACCTGAACCTCTCTCAATTGGGTCGAGAAAATGCATGTCATCACCAGGGGTATCGATATTTTCAACATATTCAGACTCCAGACCTGGAAAAATGGGAAGAAAAGGTAAGTATCCAGTCAAGTTTTTAAAAACATAATTGAGAAAATAGGGCCCTTGTTCATACCTGCTTCAGGCACAAGTGGGGGAATTTCACATAGAACTTTCATTCCTGGCCTTTTCACAGTTGGAAACACGTCAACATCTATGACCCTCCCAATGGTCATGTTTGATGCAAATGTTACAGATATGTCATTCACAGTTACTTTACCTATGATGAGAAAAGAATTTGTTGAACACTCATTTCTCATCCTACTTGAGTGAGACATAAACTACTTACTTGCAACTTCAGTCAGTGCTGTCTTGTCGTCTTCATCCTTATCAAGTGGAACAGGATCATCATCAATAATTGTGACACTTTCATCAAGTGAAGGACCTGAAATAAATAATGCAAAAATAAACACAGTAATCACACTAACTGCTTCCTTGACAGCAGTATGACAGTGGAAAATGCATTGGCTATTCAGCAACACAGTCACACTTCATATGAATCCTTACCAGTTGCATCAAATGCTAGACTACGAATAGGACTGACAGTAGGTGACAATACATTGGACACAGCTGAAATGAAGTAAATGTACATTGATCAAAACAGTGCACAGGAATGTAAATTAATGAAGACTATGTAAACTACTCACGAGATGAAACAATAGTACTAGACATCACTTCATGCCGCGCGGAATTACGGCTGGTACCTGCAGATTTAGAATGAGCAACCAAACATGAATGCATGAAAGGAATATATGAATAAAGGCACTGAACCGACTCAATACAAACCTTCAGAGACGATGCTCAACTCTCCTGCAACAATTGGCTCATCAAAAATAAATACCATCAGCCAGTAATGAGGCCACTGTTCGCCTCTGTACTTTCCTCCTTTGGCTTCACGAAACGTTCTTCTCAGAGATTTCATTTTGCTCTGGCACTGATCAGAGTTATATTTAAGCTGGTGTTTGCTTGCTAGTTCAGCAGACTGGTCATCCCAGATGTAACATGGTACACTCTTCAAGCGCAGCCACTTCCGATATGGCAGGCACAAATTTAGGAATTTTGTTGCAGTATCTCCGGGCCAGGTGCACTTCTCCGATTTGCCCTGTTGGGTACCTTTCTTCCCTGCGATTGGAGAGTAAGGAAAGTGTGGACATAAAAATATGAAAGCTTGCAAACCAATCATAATCATTGAAAATGGTTGACTTACCCTTGGACGCAGGTTCTGGACCTTCTTTATCTTGAGGTGGCGATGATGCCACCATCGAAACGTCCCACTTTGCAGTAGGTGCCACTTCCTTCTGTTTCAATTCCACAATGGCGCGGGACCGGTGATTGTTGTCTGATTAATTAAACACGATGAAAGTACGATACAAAACTTCTTTGAGCTCCTAGGCTCATGGCGATCATGCCGAAAGCCAAACCTCAACACGTGTAATACTTACAAAGATCATAAAGGTTCGCCTGCGCCTGAGTGATTGACACCCTCCAAAAGTACCCTGACTCTGGGTCTATCAGGTCGTACAAAACTATAATGAATTAAAGTTATATGTAACTTCACATCCAGAGAGAGGCTCGGCGCGCGCAACGAGACTTTTCCAACTTTTCTAGAGTCGAGTCAGCCGGGCCCGGGCGGGGCGGGAAATGAGGGACGAGACCGGAAGCACGTAAGGGCGAGAAGGCGGAGACCGCGGATACCCCCCTCCCCTCCCGGCGTAGGATCCACTCCTCCTGAGGCGTAGGATTCACACCAGCGCAGGCGTGGAAACGGAGAATTCTTAATTGAATATAGCACAGCTGTCACGAAGGGTCACGCTCTCACGCAGTGTAACGCTGTGTTACGCTGTCACACAGTCTAACATTATCACGCTTTCACGAAGTGTCACGCTGTCTCGCAGTGCAACGCATTGTCACGCGGCCACGTTTGTCAAGCTGGCACACAACGTCATGCTGTCACGCAGTGTCACGCTGTCATAGAGTGTCACGCAGTCACAAATTGTCACGCAGTGTTACGCTGTCACGCAGTGTCAAGCTGTTACGCATTGTCACGCTGCAACGCAGTTTCACGCACCAACAAAGTGTCATGCTGTCACACAATGTCACGATGTCAAACAGTGCCACGCTGTAATGCAGGGTCATGCAGTCATGAAGTGTCACGCAGTGTCACGTTCTCTCTGTGTAACGCTGTGTCATGCTGTCACATAGTGTCACACTGTCACGCTGTCACGCAGTGTCACGCTGTGAAGCAGCATCACGCTGTCACGCAGTGTCACGCTGTCACGTAGTGTCACGCTGTCACGCAGTGTCACGCTGTCATGCAATGTCACGCAGTCACGAAGTGTCAGGCAGTGTCACGCTTTCACGCAGTGTCACGCTGTGACGAACTGTCACGCTCCAACGCAGTGTCACGTTGTCACGCAATGTCACGATGTCACACAGTGTAATTCTGTCACGCAGTCACGAAGTGTCACGCGGTGTCACGAAGTCACGCAGTGTCACGATGTCAAGCAGCGTCATGCTGTCTCGCAGTGTCACGCTATAACGTAGTGTCACGCTGTCATGCAGTGTAACGCAGACACAAAGTGTCACGCGGTGTGATGCTGCCACGCAGTGTCACGCAGTGTCAAGCTGTCAAGCAGCGTCAAACTGGGACGGAGTGTCACGCTGTCATACAGTGTCTTGCTGTCTCGCAGAGTCACGCAGTCACAAAGTGTCACGCAGTGTCACGCTGTTACGCAGTGTCTGGCTGTCACTTACTGGCACGCTTCAACGCAAGGTAACGTTGTCACGCAATGCCACGATGTCAAACAGTGTAATGCTGTCACGCAGTCACGAAGTGTCACGCGGTGTCACGCTGTCATGCATTGTCACGCAGTCACGATGTGTCACGCAGTGTCAAGATTTAATGTAATGTCACGCAGTCACGAAGTGATACGCAGAGTCACGCTGTCACGCAGTGTCACGCTTTCACGCATTGTCATGCTGTCACGCAGTGTCACGCAGTCACGAAGTGTCACGCATTGTCTTGCAGTCACGCAGTGTAACGCTATGTCATGCTGTCACATAGTGTCACAGTGTCATGAAGTGTCACGCTGTCGCGCAGTGTCACGCATTGTCACGCTTTTACGCTGTGTCACGATTTCATGCAGCGTCACGAAGTCACGCTGTGTCACGCTGTGTCACGCTGTGTCACGTTGTCACCCAATTTCACTTTGTCACACAGTGTCACGCAGTCATGCAATGTCACGCAGTCACGAAGTGTCACGCAGTGCCACGCTGTCACGCAGTGTCACGCTGTCACGAACTGTAATGCTGCAACGAAGTATCACGTTGTCATGCAATGTCACGATGTCACAGTGTCATTCTGTCAAGCAGTGTCACGCGGCCACGTTTGTCAAGCTGTCACACAATGTCAAGCTGTCACGCAGTGTCACGCTGTCATAGAGTGTCACGCAGTCACAAATTGTCACGCAGTGTCACGCTGTTACGCATTGACAAGCTGTTACGCATTGTCACTCTTCAACGCAGTTTCACGCTGCAACAAAGTGTCATGCTGTCACACAATGTCACGATGTCACACAGTGCCACGCTGTGATGCAGGGTCATGCAATCATGAAGTGTCACGCAGTGTCACGTTCTCTCTGTGAAACGCTGTGTCATGCTGTCACACAGTGTCACACTGTCACGCTGTCACGCTGTCATAGAGTGTCACGCAGTCACAAATTGTCACGCAGTGTCACGCTGTTACGCATTGTCAAGCTGTTACGCATTGTCACTCTTCAACGCAGTTTCACGCTGCAACAAAGTGTCATGCTGTCACACAATGTCACGATGTCACACAGTGCCACGCTGTAATGCAGGGTCATGCAGTCATGAAGTGTCACGCAGTGTCACGTTCTCTCCGTGTAACGCTGTGTCATGCTGTCACATAGTGTCACACTGTCACGCTGTCACGCAGTGTCACGCATTGTCACGCTGCCACGTTTGTTACTCCGTCACGCAATGTCACACTGTTACGCAGTGTCACGATGTCATCCAATGTAACGACATCACAAAATGTCCCGCATTGTCACGCTGTCACGCAGTGTCACGCAGTGTCACTCTGTCAGGCAGCGTTACGCTTTTCAGCAGTGTCACACAGTTTCGCGCAGTGCCACGCTGTCACACTGTGTCTCGCTGTCTCGCAGAGTCACGCAGTCACAAAGTGTAACGCGGTGTCACACTGTGATGCAGCATCACGCTGTCTTGCAGTGTCACGCTGTCAGGCAGTGTCACGCTGTCACGCAATGTCACGCTGTCACGAACTGTCACGCTGCAACGCAGTGTCACGCTGTCACACAGCGTCTCGCTGTCTCGCAGAGTCACGCAGTCACGAAGTGTCACGCTGTCACGCAGTGTCACGCTGTCATGCAATGTCACGCAGTCACGAAGTGTCAGGCAGTGTCACGCTGTCACGCAGTGTCACGCTGTCACGAACTGTCACGCTGCAACGCAGTGTCACGTTGTCACGCAATGTCACGATGTCACACAGTGAAATTCTGTCACGCAGTCACAAAGTGTCACGCGGTGTCACGAAGTCACGCAGTGTCACGATGTCAAGCAGCGTCACGCTGTCACGCAGTGTCACGCTATAACGTAGTGTCACGCTGTCATGCAGTGTAACGCAGTCACAAAGTGTCACGCGGTTTGATGCTGTCACGCAGTGTCACGCAGTGTCAAGCTGTCAAGCAGCGTCAAACTTGGACGGAGTGTCACGCTGTCACACAGTGTCTTGGTGTCTCGCAGAGTCACGCAGTCACAAAGTGTCACGCGGTATCACGCTGTCATGCAGTGTCAAGCTGTGAAGTAGCTTCACGCTGTCACGCAGTGAAGCAAACACGCAGTGTCAGGCTGTCTTGTAATTTTACGCAGTCACAAAGTGTCACGCAGTGTCACGCTGTCACGCAGTGTCTGGCTGTCACTTACTGTCACGCTTCAACGCAGGGTCACGTTGTCACGCAATGCCACGATGTCAAACTGTGTAATGCTGTCACGCAGTGTCACGCAGTCACGAAGTGTCACGCGGTGTCACGCAGTCATGCATTGTCACGCAGTCACGATGTGTCACGCAGTGTCAAGCTGTAATGTAATTTCACGCAGTCACGAAGTGATACGCAGAGTCACGCTGTCACGCAGTGTCACGCTGTCACGCAGTGTAACGCTATGTCACTCTGTCACATAGTGTCACAATGTCACGGTGACATGAAGTGTCACGCTGTCGCGCAGTGTCACACATTTTCACGCTGCCTCGATTGTCACGCCCTCGCGCAATTGCACGCTGTTACGCTGTGTCACGATTTCATGCAGCGTCACGAAGTCACAAAGTGTCACGCTGTGCCACGCTGTGTCACGTTGTCACCCAATTTCACTTTGTCACACAGTGTCACGCAGTCATGCAATGTCACGCAGTCACGAAGTGTCACGCAGTGCCACGCTGTCACGCAGTGTCCCGCTGTCACGAACTGTAATGCTGCAACAAAGTATCACGTTGTCATGCAATGTCACGATGTCACAGTGTCATTCTGTCACGCAGTGTCACGCGGCCACGTTTGTCAAGCTGTCACACAATGTCAAGCTGTCACGCAGTGTCACGCTGTCATAGAGTGTCACGCAGTCACAAATTGTCACGCAGTGTCTGGCTGTCACTTACTGTCACGCTTCAACGCAGGGTAACGTTGTAACGAAATGCCACGATGTCAAACAGTGTAATGCTGTCACGCAGTCACGAAGTGTCACGCATTGTCACGCTGTCATGCATTGTCACGCAGTCACGATGTGTCACGCAGTGTCAAGCTTTAATGTAATGTCACGCAGTCACGAGGTGATACGCAGAGTCACGCTGTCACGCAGTGTCACGCTTTCACGCATTGTCATGCTGTCACGCAGTGTCACGCAGTCACGAAGTGTCACGCATTGTCTTGCAGTCACGCAGTGTTACGCTATGTCATGCTGTCACATAGTGTCACACTGTCACGGCGTCATGAAGTGTCACGCTGTCGCGCAGTGTCACGCATTGTCACGCTGCCTCGATTGTCACGCCCTTGCGCACTGTCACGCTTTTACGCTGTGTCACGATTTCATGCAGCGTCACGAAGTCACAAAGTGTCACGCTGTGTCACGTTGTCACCCAATTTCACTTTGTCACACAGTGTCACGCAGTCATGCAATGTCACGCAGTCACGAAGTGTCACGCAGTGCCACGCTGTCACGCAGTGTCACGCTGTCACGAACTGTAATGCTGCAACGAAGTATCACGTTGTCATGCAATGTCACGATGTCACAGTGTCATTCTGTCACGCAGTGTCACGCGGCCACGTTTGTCAAGCTGTCACACAATGTCAAGCTGTCACGCAGTGTCACGCTGTCATAGAGTGTCACGCAGTCACAAATTGTCACGCAGTGTCACGCTGTTACGCATTGTCAAGCTGTTACGCATTGTCACTCTTCAACGCAGTTTCACGCTGCAACAAAGTGTCATGCTGTCACACAATGTCACGATGTCACACAGTGCCACGCTGTAATGCAGCGCCATGCAGTCATGAAGTGTCACGCAGCGTCACGTTCCCTCTGTGTAACGCTGTGTCATGCTGTCACACAGTGTCACACTGTCACGCTGTCTCGCTGTCATAGAGTGTCACGCAGTCACAAATTGTCACGCAGTGTCACGCTGTTACGCATTGTCAAGCTGTTACGCATTGTCACTCTTCAACGCAGTTTCACGCTGCAACAAAGTGTCATGCTGTCACACAATGTCACGATGTCACAGTGTGCCACGCTGTAATGCAGGGTCATGCAGTCATGAAGTGTCACGCAGTGTCACGTTATCTCTGTGTAACGCTGTGTCATGCTGTCACACAATGTCACACTGTCACGCTGTCACGCAGTGTCACGCATTGTCACTCTGCCACGTTTGTTACTCTGTCACGCAATGTCACACTGTTACGCAGTGTCACGATGTCATCCAATGTAACGACATCACAAAATGTCCCGCATTGTCACGCTGTCACGCAGTGTCACGCAGTGTCACTCTGTCAGGCAGCGTTACGCTTTTCAGCAGTGTCACACAGTTTCACGCAGTGTCACGCTGTCACACTGTGTCTCGCTGTCTCGCAGAGTCACGCAGTCACAAAGTGTAACGCGGTGTCACACTGTGAAGCAGCATCACGCTGTCTTGCAGTGTCACGCTGTCACGCTGTCAGGCAGTGTCACGCTGTCACGCAATGTCACGCTGTCACGAACTGTCACGCTGCAACGCAGTGTCACGCTGTCACACAGCGTCTCGCTGTCTCGCAGAGTCACGCAGTCACGAAGTGTCACGCTGTCACGCAGTGTCACGCTGTCATGCAATGTCACGCAGTCACGAAGTGTCAGGCAGTGTCACGCTGTCATGCAGTGTCACGCTGTCACGAACTGTCACGCTGCAACGCAGTGTCCCGTTGTCACTCAATGTCACGATGTCAAGCAGCGTCACGCTGTCACGCAGTGTCACGCTATAACGTTGTGTCACGCTGTCATGCAGTGTAACGCAGTCACAAAGTGTCACGCGGTTTGATGCTGTCACGCAGTGTCACGCAGTGTCATGCTGTCAAGCAGCGTCAAACTTGGACGGAGTGTCACGCTGTCACACAGTGTCTTGCTGTCTCGCAGAGTCACGCAGTCACAAGGTGTCATGCGGTATCACGCTGTCACGCAGTGTCAAGCTGTGAAGTAGCTTCACGCTGTCACGCAGTGACAGGCTGTCTTGTAATTTTACGCAGTCACAAAGTGTCACGCAGTGTCACGCTGTCACGCAGTGTCTGGCTGTCACTTACTGTCACGCTGCAACGCAGTGTCACGCTGTCACACAGCGTCTCGCTGTCTCGCAGAGTCACGCAGTCACGAAGTGTCACGCTGTCACGCAGTGTCACGCTGTCATGCAATGTCACGCAGTCACGAAGTGTCAGGCAGTGTCACGCTGTCACGCAGTGTCACGCTGTCATGAACTGTCACGCTGCAACGCAGTGTCACGTTGTCACGCAATGTCACGATGTCAAGCAGCGTCACGTTGTCACGCAGTGTCACGCTATAACGTAGTGTCACGCTGTCATGCAGTGTAACGCAGTCACAAAGTGTCACGCGGTTTGATGCTGTCACGCTGTGTCACGCAGTGTCAAGCTGTCAAGCAGCGTCAAACTTGGACGGAGTGTCACGCTGTCACACAGTGTCTTGCTGTCTCGCAGAGTCACGCAGTCACAAGGTGTCATGCGGTATCACGCTGTCACGCAGTGTCAAGCTGTGAAGTAGCTTCACGCTGTCACGCAGTGAAGCAGTCACGCAGTGTCAGGCTGTCTTGTAATTTTACGCAGTCACAAAGTGTCACGCAGTGTCACGCTGTCACGCAGTGTCTGGCTGTCACTTACTGTCACGCTTCAACGCAGGGTCACGTCGTCACGCAATGCCACGATGTCAAACTGTGTAATGCTGTCACGCAGTGTCACGCAGTCACGAAGTGTCACGTGGTGTCACGCAGTCAAGCATTGTCACGCAGTCACGATGTGTCACGCAGTGTCAAGCTGTAATGTAATTTCACGCAGTCACGAATTGATACGCAGAGTCACGCTGTCACGCAGTGTCACGCTGTCACGCAGTGTAACGCTTTGTCACTCTGTCACATAGTGTCACAATGTCACGGTGACATGAAGAGTCACGCTGTCGCGCAGTGTCACGCATTGTCACGCTGCCTCGATTGTCACGCCCTCGCGCAATGTCACGCTGTTACGCAGTGTCACGATTTCATGCAGCGTCACAAAGTCACAAAGTGTCACGCTGTGCCACGCTGTGTTACGTTGTCACCCAATTTCACTTTGTCACACAGTGTCACGCAGTCATGCAATGTCACGCAGTCACGAATTGTCACGCAGTGTCACGCTGGCACGCAGTGTAACGCTGTCACGAACTGTAATGCTGCAACGAAGTATCACGTTGTCATGCAATGTCACGATGTCACAGTGTCATTCTGTCACGCAGTGTCAAACAGTCACGAAGTGTCCCGCGGTGTCACGCTGTCATGCAGTGTCACGCAGTCACAATGTGTCACGCAGTGTTATGCTGTCATGAAATGTCACACAGTCAAGAAGTGATACGCAGAGTCACGATGTCACGCAGTGGCACGCTTTCACGCATTGTCATGCTGTCATAGAGTGTCACGCAGTCACGTAGTGTCACGCAGTGTCTTGCTGTCACGCAGTGTACCGCTATTTCATGCTGTCACATAGTGACACAAAGTGTCACGCTGTCGCGCAGTGCGACGCATTGTCACGCTGCCTCGATTGTCACGCCCTCGCGCAATGTCACGCTAATACGCTGTGTCACGATTTTATGCAGCGTCACGAAGTCACAAAGTGTCCCGCTGTGTCACGCTGTCACGAACTGTAATGCTGGAACGAAGTATCACAATGTCATGCAATGTCACGATGTCACACAGTGTCATTCTGTCACGCAGTTTCACGCAGTCAGGAAGTGTCCCGCGGTGTCACGCTGTTATGCAGTGTTACGCAGTCACGATGTGTCACGCAGTGTAACGCTGTCATGCAATGTCGGGCAGCCACGAACTGTCACGCAGTGTCATGGTGTCACGCACTGTCACGCTGTCATACAGTGTCACGCACTCACGAAGTGTTTCGCAGTGTCACGCTGTCACGCAGTGTCACGCTGTCACGAACTGTCACGCTGCAACGCAGGAGCACGTTGTCACGCAATGTCACAATGTCACACAGTGTCATGCTGTCACGCAGTGTCACGCAATCACGAAGTGTCACGCATCGTCACGCTGTCATGCAGTGTCACGCAGTCACGATGAGTCACGCAGTGTTATTTTGTCATGCAATGTCACGCTGTTACGAAGTGTCACGCAGTGACACGCTGTCACGCAGAGTCACGCTGTCACGCAGAGAAACGCTGTCCTGCAATAAAAAGCTGTCACGCAGTTTACGCTGTCATGCAATGTCATGCAGTCACGAAGTGTCACGCCGTGTCACGCAGTGTTACGCTCTCAGGCAGTGTAACGCTGTGTCAAGCTGTCACACAGTGTCATACTGTCACGCTGTCACGCAGTGTCACGCGGTAATGCAATGTCACGCAGTCACGAAGTGTCACGCAGTGTCACGCTGTCACGCAGAGTCACGCTGTCACGCAGTGTCACGCTGTCATGCAGTGTCACGCATTTACGACGTGTCACGCAGTGTCGCGCAGTGTCACGCTCTCAGGCATTGTAACGCTGTGCCAAACTGTCACACAGTGTCGCAGTGTCACGCTATCATGCAGTGTCACGCAGTCACGATGTGTCACGCAGCGTCATGCTGTCATGCAATGTCACGCAGTCACAAGTTGCCACGCAGAGTCACGCTGTTACGCAGTGCCACGCTGTCACGCATTGTCATGCTGTCATGCAGTGTCACGCAGCCACGAATTGTCACGCATTGTCTTGCAGTCACGCAGTGTAACGCTTTGTCATGCTGTCACATAGTTTCACCCTGTCACGGTGACACAAAGGGTCACGATGTCGAGCAATGTTTCGCATTGTCACGCTGCCTCGATTGTCACGCTGTCGCGCAATGTCACGCTGTAACTCTGTGTCACACTTTAATGAAGCGTCATGAAGTCACAAAGTGTCACGCTGTGTTACGCTGTGTCACGTTGTCACGCAATGTCACTTTGTCACACAGTGTCACGCAGTCATGCAATGTCACGCAGTCACGAAGTGTCACGCAGTGTCACCCTCTCACGAAGTGTCACGCTGTCACGAACTGTAACGCTTTAACGCAGTGTCACGTTGTCACGCAATGTCACGATGTCACACAGTGTCATTCTGTCACGCAGTGCAACGCAGTCAAGAAGTGTCTCTCGGTGTCCCGCTGTCATGCAGCGTTACGCAGTTACGATGTGTCACGCAGTTTCACGCTGTCATGCAGTGTCACGCAGTCACGAAGCGTCACGCAGTGTGACGCAGTGTCACGCAGTGTCACATAGGGTCACGCTCTCAGGCAGTGTTACGCTGTGTCAAGCTGTCACACAGTGTCACACCTTCAAAATCTCAAGCAGTGTCACGCTTTAATGCTTGTCACGAAGTCACGCAGTATCACGCTGTCATGCACTGTCACACAGTCACGAAGAGTCACGCAGTGTCACGCTATCACGCAGAGTCAGGCTGTCATGCAGTGTCACGCAGTCACGAAGTGTCACGCAGTCACGAAGTGTCACGCAGTCACGAAGTGTCACGCAGTATCACGCTGTCACGCAGCGTCACGCTGTCACGCAGTGTCACACTGTAACGCAGTGTCACGCAGTGTCACGCAGTGTCACGCAGTGTCACGCAGTGTCACGCAGTGTCGCGCAGTGTCACGCTCTCGGGCAGTGTAACGCTGTGTCAAGCTGTCACACAGTGTCACACTTTTACGCTGTCACCAAGTGTCACGCTGTCACGCAGTGTCACGAATTTTCACACTCCCACGTTTGTCAAGCTGTCTCCCAATTCCATTATGTCACACAGTGCCACGCTGTCATGCAGTGTCACGCATTGTCTTGCTGCCAAGCAGTGTAACGCTATGTCATGCTGTCAGATAGTGTCACACTGTCACGGTGACACAAAGTGTCACGCTGTCGAGCAGTATCACGCATCGTCACGCTGCCTCGATTGTCACGCTGTCGCGCAATTTCACGCTGTTACGCAGTGTCACGCTTTCAGGCAGCGTAACGAAGTCACTAAGTGTCACGCTGTGTCACGTTGTCACGCAATGTCACATTGTCACACCTTGTCACGCAGTCATGCGATGTCACGCAGTCACGAACTTACACGCAGTGTCTCGCTGTCACGCAGTGTCACGCTGTGAAGCAGCGTCACGCTGTTACGCAGTGTCACGCTGTCACGCTGTCATACAATGTCACGCAGTCACGAAGTGTCACGCAGTGTCAAGCTGTCACGCAGTATAACGCTGTCACGAACTGTCACGCTGCAACGCAGTGTCACGTTGTCACGCAATGTTAAGATGTCACACAGTGTCATTCTGCAACGCAGTTTGAAGCAGGCAGGTCAAGTGCCAAGCAGCGCTCTGGGTTTCGTCACTCCCTGGTACAACTAAGGCGTAACAATATGATTCAATGAAGTGTAACAGTTTGCTTGAAGACGTCAAGCTTAAAATGAAGCCTACTGAAGAAGCGCCCCCATGCATTAAGATAGGCGGCTCTAGAGGGGATAGGCGCGTTACGCTTCTTTTTAAGCGTAACTCTGATATTCTCGAAGAAAGGGGGAAAGGTACGCTTCAGTTTTACCAGTGTTGCCACTGGCTCTTTTGCAAAAGCAGCTTAGAGTGCCCCGGCGACAGCACCGCCCAGAGGAGCGGGAGACCCGCCGGCGGCGTGCGCGAGGGACGTGCGCCACAGCCCACCAAGTCCGCGACCAGGTCTCGTTTAAAAACACAGCGTCAGGACTGAGCGTTGCATGGATGCCGCTGACCCAACGGCCTTGAACCTTTCCCCGTCCACACTTTAATCAAATGAATGGAGCATTGAAAACCGGGGAAGAGTGGAGGGCAGTGAGTGTCTTCGATTAGTTTCGTGGCTTGATTTCCTTGTTTGTTTTAGTTCATGTTTTTGTGCTTGCCTTGCAGTGTTGGTGGCAGTTGAGAAGAGACGCAGAGAGCGTGCACCAGGACACCAGGACCGCCACCGACACCACTCCACTTTCACGGAGCCGCGTGCCGTGTGCAGGTGCAGGACGACCACTGCGCCGTCGTCGGCCATCGGACACTACTCTGCTAGTCGCGACGCCGTGGATGGCCGCGCCGACAGTCACCCTGGCCGACGACGCCCGGCAGACAAAGAGGAAGAGTGGTTTTACACAGCGTTGGCAATCTCAAGTGACATCGCCCCTGAGTCCCTGCGGGGTAGACAACCCAGCGTACCGCGCCTCCTTACTCACGCGGCTGCAAGTGCACGGCGCGTGTGCCCCGCTTCCGCGTCGTTTCAACGCGCAGCAGGAACACTTCTTCCCTCCCTACGCCCCCGCACCCCGAAAGGCGACAATACCCAGTTAGTTCCACAGGGCTGTGAAGCTAGGTTCGTCGCAACAAAGCCAACCCGTTGGGCGTATGCTGTTTTGGAGGCGAATTGTAAAGCAGGCAAGAAATATGATTAAGAAGGTGCGGAAGTTGACTAAGGTAAATACGAGGAGGGTGAATGCCACACTTAGTAGTTGCCCAAGGCAGGCGTTAATTCGTTTTTGTTAGGGAAAACCTCTGGACACCGCCGGGCCAATTTCGGCGGCAACCCCGGCCGTAGCCCCAGCCGTGACGCCCAAGGCGGCAGCAAAGCTCACCTTCTCCACGGCCGGCCCGGCCCCTAACGTGGCCTCGAAGACCAGGGCCAACCCGCCAGTCGTTCCGATGGCCTCCAGGGCCTACACGGCCGCCGCCGCCGTGATGACCACCTCCACGGCCGGGCTGGCCGGCTAGCCAGGTGACTACCTCCACGGCCGGCCCGGCTGCCGCCTTTCCCTCCACCCTTTAGGGCCGACCCGGTGGCTGAGGCCACCCCCGGCCCCAGCAGAGCCACCGATGCTACCCCCGACGCCCCCTCCGGCCGCTGCCAGCAGGTTGTTGTCGCTGCCTATAGCACAACCTACTTGGCTTCAGCAAAGCATAATTTCTTTCAATCGCCTTGAAATTTCCGCAATTTTTTTTGGTTTGCAGTTTGAGATCTGGTCCGAGGCGGACAAGGCGGTCGTCGCGGAGGCCTACGCCGGGGTGGTTGATTCCGCCCGTGGTCTGTTTCCCCCCTGGCTTTGGGGGAACTCGGGATCACGGTGCGGGACGCCACCATGGCATACGCGGCGGCCGCCACTGCCCAGCAGGCGGCGCGGGGCGCGAGGCCGGTGCTGTGAGGCACGCTAACGCCATACACAGCATCACCGATGACACGGCTCATTCAAGACGCTGAAATATGCTTTTCACAGCACTGGTGAAACAAAGGCATAAATCGTCAATGCCTCTGGGAAGGGCATTAAAATTTTGCTTGTAATTCCTATTCCATTTCCGCCCTTTCCAAGGGCATAAAATAAATTATGCCCTTGCAAGGGCGTAAAAGAGTATTTATGCCCTACAGGGCGTAATTTTTATGCCTTTGTTTTACCAGTGAGGCCGTGCCGAATGCGGTCGCACAGGCGGCGGTATGAGGAGGTGTTCCAGGCGGCGCGTCGCCGGGCACTGGCTGACATGGCCGCAGCCGCCGTATGTCCAGTCCCATCCCTTTCTCGGTACTCACGCTCACATCCAGGATTTTCCAAAGAGACGCGCTTTTTGCCTACTTACACTAGGGGTACGCGCCGTTTAGTTTGGGCGCGTAGTAGGCGAGCGATGCGACTGAGCACATTCTTATGAAAGCACTTGGGCACTCAAAAATATTACACGCATTGTAAAAGACTGGGATTGTTCCTGAATAGTGCCACGCTCGTTGCCTCCTGATGACAGCTTTCAAATTTGTCTGGATTGTTTGTCTCATTTTACGTGCGGGAGAGCCCCCCCCCCTCTCAGTTTGAGGGAAGTACTACGGTCGTTCAACAACTCGACTTCGTATAAAATTTTGGTTCAAAATGGGCCCAAATGGTGTAAAGTATAGGTCTCGGATGGAACTTCACTGGTGTAAATTTTATCAGAACTTTCTGATTGATTTTCTGATTTCTGAACGCCAATCAGAAATATCCTGATTTATTTCCTGATTTTTGATTGGCATTCAGAAAAATCCTGATTGACTACCGACTATCAGAAAATTCCTGACTTCTGATTTCCTGATATCTGATTTCTGATAGCCAATCAGAACTTTTCTGATTGGTTTTCTGATTTCTGAAAGTCAATCAGAATTATTTTGAGTTCTGATTCCCACTCGGGAAATCTCTGATTGGTTTTCTGATTTCCGATTGCCATTCAGGAATCAGAAAGGAACATCAGGAAATCCTGATGTGGGCAAAATACAGAGGCCTATAAAATGGAAAGTTTTCATTATTTCGGCTTCAAATTTGGTTTATGGCATGTTCAGCAAAATTGACTAGGGCCATTTTAATTTCAAAGACATCGGTTCATATTTACTGGCATGTAGGGGCCTGATCACGAGCTATCAAAAATCTGACTTAAGATTTGGATCGGACTCAGTTTTTACCCCCCAGAGAAGTTTTCACCGATTTTGTATGTGCCCCGGCTTGGCCATGTCACCGAGTTAAAATTTGTCTTACCAATCAGAACTATCCACTCTGAAAAAACAGAATCAGAACCAGTCAATCAGAAAAAGCACCAATCAGAAATCGCCAATCAGAGGTGCGCGAAAATATATCTGGATTTTCCAATCAGAAAACCGCGAATTTAGATCAGGATTTTAACATCAGAAATATCCTGATTGACCATTCCTGATTGAAATCCTGATGAAATTTACACCAGTGTTGCAGTCGTTTTCGTGATCAGTACACTAAAAACCGCAGGAAACAATGTACAACTCAAATATGAAATTTGGGTCCGAAATTGGCCAATATTGGGTGAAGAAAAGGTCTGGGGTAAGATTGAATGTCATTTTCGTGATCAGCACACCGAAAACTGCAGGAAACAATGTAAAACTCGATAACGAA
Organism: Stenchaetothrips biformis; assembly: GCA_030522485.1. Lineage (NCBI taxonomy): Eukaryota > Metazoa > Arthropoda > Insecta > Thysanoptera > Thripidae > Stenchaetothrips > Stenchaetothrips biformis. The sequence goes on along the minus strand of CM060089.1, from coordinate 1,886,523 downwards.
ATTTTGGTCCAAAATTGGCCAATATTGGGCAAAGTATAGGTCTGGGGTGAGATTGGAAGTCGTTTTCGTGATCAGCACACCAAAAACTGCAGGAAACACTGTTAAACTCGAATATAAAATTTTGGTACAAAATTGGCCAATATTGGGTATACAAAAGGTCTGGGGTGAGAATGGATGTCATTTTCGTGATCAGCACACCAAAAACTGCAGGAAACAATGTAAAACTCGAATATAAAATTTTGGTACAAAATTGGCCAATATTGGGTAAAGTATAGGTCTGGGGTGAAATTGGAAGTCGTTTTCGTGATCAGCACACCAAAAACTGCAGGAAACAATGTAAAACTCGAATGTAAAATTTTGGTCCAAAATTGGCCAATATTGGGTATAGAAAAGGTCTGGGGTGAGATTGGATGTCATTTTCGTGATCAGCACACCACCAGCACCAGCACCAGCACCAGCACCAGCACCAGCACACCACCAGGAAACAATGTAAAACTCGAATATAAAATTTTGGTCAAAAATGAGCCAATTTTAGGTGCAGTACTTATAGACCTGGGGTAAAATTGTATGTTACTGAGCTGCTCTGGTGCCACTAACCCTAACACTGTTACTCAGTCGAGGAACACAAATGCTTGAGTCACCGTTCGATATCTTTTCTTTATGAAACTTGTGAATACGCAATGTTATTGGTAATACCTGAGAGCGTTTTATCTTCCTTTTATTTTTAACTAGTGGTCTATTTAATAATATTGATTACATTATTTTATCATAGTTAAAATAAAGAGGAACAGTTAGGCAGGCTGTTTGGTACCAGTTTACGAGAAGACCTTTAGTCAGATCCAATGAATCGTCTCCTCGAATCCAATGTCAAAGCCACATGTTGCTGAACAAACCCTGACGGGTCGCGAGGATGCGTTCTGGATCCAAAAGCATCCGAAATAGGTCCATTTCGTGTCCATCAAGTCCACCACTGCGTCCACACCGCATCCACGCTAGTCCACTCATGTCCACGTTTCAAGCTCAATCCATAACGCATCCCCGACACGTCCGCGGCGTCCAGGGCAGTGAAAGACGGTACGTCCATTATCCATCCAGAACATCCAGAAGGTCCACTCACGTCCTATCCACATCTGCCATGTCCACATGATGTCGAGCAGCAATCCAAATTACATCTCTGGCATCCACTAAAAATCAACCAAGGGTCGACACTTCATCCCCGTTTCATCCAACACGTCCGCGGGATGTCTTGTGTCCAGAAGGCATCCACAGCCTCCAATCGATACCCCAAATTTCATTATCCACATCTACTCCAAACGACATCCTACAGATCCAGAATTAATTTAATCGACAAAGAACGTCCAGACCACGTCCATCACGTCCCCAGCACATCACACACATCCATACTGCGTCCAAAACACATCTGCAACGCCAATTCATCTAGAATGCGTCCGAATCACATCCATAGCATCTAGACCACGTCCACGACACATCCATCGCATCCCGATCAAGTCCAAGCGACATCCATCGCATCCAGATCACGTCCCAGCGACACTTAATGCATTCGGACCGCGTCCGAGTCACATCCATCGCATCCATATCATGTCCAAGATACACACAACGCATCCAGAACGCGTCTACAGAACATCCAACACATCTAGGACGCGTCCAGAACATGTCCAAAGTACATCCAACACATCCAGAACGCGTCCAAAGTACATCCAACGCATCCAGAACACGTCCAAAGTACATCCAACACATCCAGAATGCGTCCAAAGTACATCCAACGCATCCAGAACGCGTCCAAAGTACATGCAACGCAACCAGATTGCATGCACCATCAATTTAAATACTAAATGGCTAGTTGCAGGTCAATGCCAACGCCCAGACATATGTTCCAACATCTCATTGGAAAGATCTTCACAAGATCTATCCAAATCAGCAATAAAAAATTTCAGTTGGTCACTCCCCTTTTTTCAAGATACAGTTAAAAAACAGTATCTTGAAAAAAGGGGAGTGACCAACTGAAATTTTTTATTGCTGATTTGAATAGATCTTGTGGAGATCTATCCAATGAGATGATGGAACATATGTCTGGGCGTTGGCATTGACCTCTAACTAGCCATTTAGTATTTAAATTGATGATGCATGCGATCGGGATGCGTTGGATGTACTTTGGACGTGTTCTGGATGTGTTGGATGTACTTTGGACTTGTTCTGGATGCGTTGGATGTACTTTGGACGCGTTCTGGATGTGTTGGATGTACTTTGGACGCGTTCTGGATGTGTTGGATGTACTTTGGCCGTGTTCTGGATGCGTTGGATGTACTTCGGATATACTCTGGATGCGTCGTGGATGCGTCGGAAGTACTTTAGGCGTGTCCTGGATGCGTCGGATTTGCTATGGACGCGTCTTGGATGCGTTGGATATGGTTTGGATATGTTCTGGATGTGTGGGATGAGGAATGGACGCGATTTGGACGCGCTCTGGGTGCGCTGGATATTCTCTGGATGCATTCTGGATATGGTGGACGAGGAGGTCATATGGATTTGGTTTAGATGGCATGTGGACGTTGCTAGACATGTTATGGACGTTGTTCGGACATTACTGTGGACTTTGTGGATGCTACCTGGATCGGTAGCGGATTGATTTAGGTCATCCATTTCGCATCCTATTTGAAACAAATTGGAGGTGATCTGGACGTCCAGAACGCATCCCCGCGACCCGTCAGGGAAAGTTGATCTTATTCGTAAATGAGTCTTAATGTGATACTTTATCTTTGAAGTAAAGATACAGCTCAGCATAAATATTGATCTCATTTTCTGTGTTAATTGGAAAGGCAGCCAGTTTAAACAAACGACCAACACTGAGTATCAGTCGTCGCAGACAATGTATGACACAGTTGTATGACACGTCTCCTTAAATCCAATGATCTATTCACTCATTGCTCAGAACCTAAATCACTTCACTGAATATGATGTCTATGGCAAAACCAGCTATGGCAAAACCACCCACTCAACCATATAATTAAAAAAAAATAAAGGTCCCATTTAGCAAAGATTAATGTCTGGTTTCAAAAGAATATATTTATGAATTTCCCAATTTTATTAAATAAGTAAACAACTAAAAAATGAATCTTCTGAGAAAAATAAGCAAGTACAGACTCACTAAGTATGAAAGGCAAACAGTAATTTATCTTGCAAATCTCAAAAACACTGCACTGACTTGGGTAAGATTCCCCTCTGGCGGGGGAAGGGGGACAAAACGCGAAATCATTTTCAATTTTATTTTCCTTATTTCACTGCGTTGACACTCCGGAGGTGTTTCAATCATTCTATAATGTTGAAAAACTATCACCGAACTCAGTTTTAAACCCTTCTGCTCTTTATTTTGTTTAGTTTGCCTCAGTCCCGTATTTGAGAGCCGCGGCCGCAGGTATGAGAAATTGGTAACTGCTGCCAACCGAACAACGCTTGTAACCTAATTCAAAAAGATGTTTTTAATATTTCAAACGATACTAAACAATGAATTGAAACAAACTCGTGTTGGGAAAAACTAAGTTGATGTCAAATGCAAAATTTTGTAACTTTAGACAGTGTGGTTGCTGAGAATCGTTGGTGAGTACAAACGGACTGACAGACAGACAGACAGACACACACACGACCAATCGCTTTTCGGGGCACCCCAATCACAGCAAGGGCTCGCTATCGCTCGCCAAATAGATTCGCGCCTGCTCGCGCTCTGGGTTTCGTCACTCACTGGTACAACTAAGGCGTAACAATATGATTCAATGAAGTGTAACAGTTTGCTTGAAGACGTCAAGCTTGAAATGAAGCCTACTGAAGAAGCGCCCCCATGCATTAAGATAGGCGGCTCTACAGGGGATAGGCGCGTTACGCTTCGTTTTAAGCGTAACTCTGATATTCTCGAAGAAAGGGGGAAAGGTACGCTTCAGTTTTACCAGTGTTGCCACTGGCTCTTTTGCAAAAGCAGCTTGGAGTGCCCCGGCGACAGCACCGCCCAGAGGAGCGGGAGACCCGCCGGCGGCGTGCGCCACAGCCCACCAAGTCCGCGACCTGGCCTCGTTCAAGAACACAGCGTCAGGACTGAGCGTTGCATGGATGCCGCTGACCCAACGGCCTTGAACCTTTCCCCGTCCACACTTTAATCAAATGAATGGAGCATTGAAAACCGGGGAAGAGTGGAGGGCAGTGAGTGTCTTCGATTACTTTCGTGGCTTGATTTCCTTGTTTGTTTTAGTTCATGTTTTTGTGCTTGCCTTGCAGTGTTGGTGGCAGTTGAGAAGAGACGCAGAGAGCGTGCACCAGGACACCAGGACCGCCACCGACACCACTCCACTTTCACGGAGCCGCGTGCCGTGTGCAGGTGCAGGACGACCACTGCGCCGTCGTCGGCCATCGGACACTACTCTGCTAGTCGCGACGCCGTGGATGGCCGCGCCGACAGTCACCCTGGCCGACGACGCCCGGCAGACAAAGAGGAAGAGTGGTTTTACACAGCGTTGGCAATCTCAAGTGACATCGCCCCTGAGTCCCTGCGGGGTAGACAACCCAGCGTACCGCGCCTCCTTACTCACGCGGCTGCAAGTGCACGGCGCGTGTGCCCCGCTTCCGCGTCGTTTCAACGCGCAGCAGGAACACTTCTTCCCTCCCCACGCCCCCGCACCCCGAAAGGCGACAATACCCAGTTAGTTCCACAGGGCTGTGAAGCTAGGTTCGTCGCAACAAAGTCAACCCGTTGGGCGTATGCTGTTTTGGAGGCGAATTGTAAAGCAGGCAAGAAATATGATTAAGAAGGTGCGGAAGTTGACTAAGGTAAATACGAGGAGGATGAATGCCACACTTAGTAGTTGCCCACCCTGATAGAACTAGGATGTCACTGGGAAGTCATTTTGGACTTCCACACTCTTCCCAACTCTTCCAATGTCGTCCAAATTCGTCCAAACACTTCCACTGACTTCCTCAGTTGTCCAAATGACTTCCCACGACGTCCTCTGACTTCCACTGATTTCCCCGTCACTTCCGTTGTCTTCCCACGACTTCCCCGCCACTTCCATCGTCTTCCCATGACTTCCCTGCCACTTCCACTGACTTCCCCGCCACTGCCATTGTCATCCCACGACTTCCCCGCCACTTCCATCGTCTTCCCATGACTTCCCTGCCACTTCCACTGACTTCCCCGCCACTGCCATTGTCATCCCACGACTTCCCCGCCACTTCCATCGTCTTCCCACGACTTCCCTGCCACTTCCAGGGACGTCCTACGACTTCCCTGCCACTTCCAGGGACGTCCTACGACTTCCCACCCAATTCCAGTGACGTCCTACGACTTCCCATCCACTTCCAGGGACGTCCTACGACTTCCCACCCACTTCCAGTGACGTCCTACGACTTCCCACCCACTTCCAGTGACGTCCTACGACTTTCCACCCACTTCCAGTGACGTCCCACGAACTTCCACCGACATCTCTGCAACTTTCATTGTCTTCCCGCGACTTCTACTGACTTCCACGCCACTTCCACTGTCTTCCCATGACTTCCGACCGAGGTTCCGGGTACTCTTTGGAAAGGTCTTCTCAAGATCTATCGAAATAAAGAATAAAAAAATTCAGTTGGTCAACTCCTTTTTTTCAAGATACTGAAATTTAAACTCTATCTTGAAAAAGGGGGGGTGACCAACTGAGATTTTTTATTGGTTATATGGATAGATATTTTCCAGACCTTTTCAACGAATCGTCGGAACCTGGGTCGGAAGTCATTTGATGTCGAGGGAAGTCAAGGGAAGTCGGTGGAAATCGATGGAAATACGTGGAAGTTGGTGGAAGTCGGTGGAAGTCGGTGGATGTCGGTGGAAGTTGGACGAAGTCGGTGGAAGTCGAGCAAAGACAATGAATGCCTGGGACGTCAGCAGAATAAGTCTGAAGTCAGTGGACGTCAGTACTTCAGAGTGGGTCGTAAGGGTATGTCTGCTACGCTGCTAGTAGTGGTGTCCACTCGCCGGACGAGTCAGTCTGGCACGGACCTCCTCTGAGTGAGGACGTAGCCGTAGCCTTGCTTGGGCTCGGTTACATGGTGAGGACGTCATCGGGAACCCTGTGAGGTGGCCGATGACGCCCTCCTGGAGACGGCCACGTATAAACACGACCAGCGGCAGACATACAGCAGCAACATCGAAAAACGTCCCACGACTTCCACTAACGTCCTACTGATTTCCCTCGACATCCAATGACTTCCGACCCAGGTTCCGACGATTCGTTGAAAAGGTCTGGAAAATATCTTTCCATATAAACAATAAAAAATATCAGTTGGTCACCCTCCTTTTTTCAAGATAGAGTTTAAAAATCAGTATCTTGAAATAAGGGAGTTGACCAACTGAAATTTTTTATTCTTTATTTCGATAGATCTTGAAAAGACCTTTCCAAAGAGTACCCGGAACCCAGGTCGGAAGTCATAGGAAGAGAGTGAAAGTGGCGTGGAAGTCAGTAGAAGTCGCGGGAAGACAATGAAAGTTGCAGAGATGTCGGTGGAAGTTCGTGGGACGTCACTGGAAGTGGGTGGGAAGTCGTAGGACGTCACTGGAAGTGGCAGGGAATTCGTAGGTCGTCCCTAGAAGTGGGTGGGAAGTCTCGGGAAGTGGCAGGGAAGTCGTTGGACGTCCCTGGAAGTGGCAGGGAAGTCGTAGGACGTCCCTGGAGGTGGCAGGGACGTCTCGGGAAGTGGCAGGGAAGTCGTTGGACGTCCCTGGAAGTGGCGGGGAAGTCGTAGGACGTCCCTGGAAGTGGCAGGGAAGTCGTAGGACGTCCCTGGAAGTGGGTGGGACGTCTCGGGAAGTGGCAAGGAAGTTGTTGGACGTCCCTGGAAGTGGCAGGGAAGTCGTAGGACGTCCCTGGAAGTGGGTGGGACGTCTCGGAAAGTGGCAGGTAAGTCGTTGGACGTCCCTGGAAGTGGGTGGGAAGTCGTAGGACGTCCCTGGAGGTGGGACGTCTCGGGAAGTGGCAGGGAAGTCGTTGGACGTCCCTGGAAGTGAGTGGGACGTCTCGGGAAGTGGCAGGGAAGTCATAGGACGTTTCTGGAAGAAGCAGGGAAGTCGAAGGACGTCCCTGGAAGTGGGTCGGACGTCTCGGGAAGTGGTAGGAAGTCGGTGGATGCGACTGAGAAATCATGGGAAGTCCGTGGACGTCAGTGGAAGAGGGGCCGTGACTTCCAGTGACTTCAAAACATGTTACATTCTGGAAGTCGTCGTTGGGAAGTGGCTTCGTCCGATGAGTTCCAGTCGGTGACTTCCCTGGTCTTCCAAAAATTCCCATGAGGGCAAGGCAGGCGTTAATTCGTTTTTGTTAGGGAAAACCTCTGGACACCGCCGGGCCAATTTCGGCGGCAACCCCGGCCGTAGCCCCAGCCGTGACGCCCAAGGCGGCAGCAAAGCTCACCTTCTCCACGGCCGGCCCGGCCCCCAACGTGGCCTCCACGACCAGGGCCAACCCGCCAGTCGTTCCGATGGCCTCCAGGGCCTACACGGCCGCCGCCGCCGTGATGAACACCTCCACGGCCGGGCCGGCCGGCTAGCCAGGTGACTACCTCCACGGCCGGCCCGGCTGCCGCCTTTCCCTCCACCCTTTAGGGCCGACCCGGTGGCTGAGGCCACCCCCGGCCCCCGCAGAGCCACCGATGCTACCCCCGACGCCCCCTCCGGCCGCTGCCAGCAGGTTGTTGTCGCTGCCTATAGCACAACCTACTTGGCTTCAGCAAAGCATAATTTCTTTCAATCGCCTTGAAATTTCTGCATTTTTTTTTTTGGTTTGCAGTTTGAGATCTGGTCCGAGGCGGACAAGGCGGTCGTCGCGGAGGCCTACGCCGGGGTGGTTGATCCCGCCCGTGGTCTGTTTCCCCCCTGGCTTTGGGGGAACTCGGGATCACGGTGCGGGACGCCACCATGGCATACGCGGCGGCCGCCACTGCCCAGCAGGCGGCGCGGGGCGCGAGGCCGGTGCTGTGAGGCACGCTAACGCCATACACAGCATCACCGATGACACGGCTCATTCAAGACGCTGAAATATGCTTTTCACAGCACTGGTGAAACAAAGGCATAAATCGTCAATGCCTCTGGGAAGGGCATTAAAATTTTGCTTGTAATTCCTATTCCATTTCCGCCCTTTCCAAGGGCATAAAATGAATTATGCCCTTGTAAGGGCGTAAAAGAGTATTTATGCCCTACAGGGCGTATTTTTAAGCCTTTGTTTTACTAGTAAGTCCGTGCCGAATGCGGTCGCACAGGCGGCGGTATGAGGAGGTGTTCCAGGCGGCGCGTCGCCGGGCACTGGCTGACATGGCCGCAGCCGCCGTAAGTCCAGTCCCATCTCTTTCTCGGTACCCACGCTCACATCCAGGATTTTCCAAAGAGACGCGCTTTTTGCCTACTTACAATAGATTCGCGCCTGCTCGCGCTCTGGGTTTCGTCACTCACTGGTACAACTAAGGCGTAACAATATGATTCAATGAAGTGTAACAGTTTGCTTGAAGACGTCAAGCTTGAAATGAAGCCTACTGAAGAAGCGCCCCCATGCATTAAGATAGGCGGCTCTACAGGGGATAGGCGCGTTACGCTTCGTTTTAAGCGTAACTCTGATATTCTCGAAGAAAGGGGGAAAGGTACGCTTCAGTTTTACCAGTGTTGCCACTGGCTCTTTTGCAAAAGCAGCTTGGAGTGCCCCGGCGACAGCACCGCCCAGAGGAGCGGGAGACCCGCCGGCGGCGTGCGCCACAGCCCACCAAGTCCGCGACCTGGCCTCGTTCAAGAACACAGCGTCAGGACTGAGCGTTGCATGGATGCCGCTGACCCAACGGCCTTGAACCTTTCCCCGTCCACACTTTAATCAAATGAATGGAGCATTGAAAACCGGGGAAGAGTGGAGGGCAGTGAGTGTCTTCGATTACTTTCGTGGCTTGATTTCCTTGTTTGTTTTAGTTCATGTTTTTGTGCTTGCCTTGCAGTGTTGGTGGCAGTTGAGAAGAGACGCAGAGAGCGTGCACCAGGACACCAGGACCGCCACCGACACCACTCCACTTTCACGGAGCCGCGTGCCGTGTGCAGGTGCAGGACGACCACTGCGTCGTCGTCGGCCATCGGACACTACTCTGCTAGTCGCGACGCCGTGGATGGCCGCGCCGACAGTCACCCTGGCCGACGACGCCCGGCAGACAAAGAGGAAGAGTGGTTTTACACAGCGTTGGCAATCTCAAGTGACATCGCCCCTGAGTCCCTGCGGGGTAGACAACCCAGCGTACCGCGCCTCCTTACTCACGCGGCTGCAAGTGCACGGCGCGTGTGCCCCGCTTCCGCGTCGTTTCAACGCGCAGCAGGAACACTTCTTCCCTCCCCACGCCCCCGCACCCCGAAAGGCGACAATACCCAGTTAGTTCCACAGGGCTGTGAAGCTAGGTTCGTCGCAACAAAACCAACCCGTTGGGCGTATGCTGTTTTGGAGGCGAATTGTAAAGCAGGCAAGAAATATGATTAAGAAGGTGCGGAAGTTGACTAAGGTAAGTACGAGGAGGATGAATGCCGCACTTAGTAGTTGCCCAAGGCAGGCGTTAATTCGTTTTTGTTAGGGAAAACCTCTGGACACCGCCGGGCCAATTTCGGCGGCAACCCCGGCCGTAGCCCCACCCGTGACGCCCAAGGCGGCAGCAAAGCTCACCTTCTCCACGGCCGGCCCCGCCCCTAACGTGGCCTCGAAAAACCGGGGCCAACCCGCCAGTCGTTCCGATGGCCTCCAGGGCCTACACGGCCGCCGCCGCCGTGATGACCACCTCCACGGCCGGGCTGGCCGGCTACACTCCAAATCTTGGGTATCTAGAAACTGTACGCCTTAGGCGTATGCCACAGAAAAGCGAGCGCCTTAAGGCGCCTTGAAACTAGACGCCAAAGGCGTATACCCTATTGAGCACCTTGTGCAGATATAAGTAACATAGGGCAGGCCATGGCATTCAGACATGGTAAAGCAATGGTCATACCTTGTGAGCTAGCCAGGTGACTACCTCCACGGCCGGCCCGGCTGCCGCCTTTCCCTCCACCCTTTAAGGCGGGTTCACGAGTCGCTTGCGGCGAGCTGCTCTGCGTTGCGGTGACCTGCGATGCGTTACGGCAAGCTGCCCGGAATTCGTGCCTGCACACGAGTTTCTTTGCGTTGCGGAGACGGCGCTGCGTTCAGCCGTGCACCGCCTTCGATGAAACGCTAGTCTACACTATCAGCAGGCCCAGTCAGCGAGCTTGGCGAGCGGTGCGTTTGTGTTTGTTGACACTCATGTCGGTTCGCCTATTGTCATTTTGGCAGCTAAATTAAAAATGAGAGGTAGAGGAGGTAGAAAGCAAACCAAACAACTTTTAGCGGCTCTCATTAACATGTTGACTCTACTGAGGAAGAAATATGCCGTTCGTAGAAAGATGGGTGTCAGGCCGCTGTTCAGAAACCGGATTCGACTTGGTGATGGTCACAATCTCATAAATGAACTTAGATTTGACTCAGCTCTGTTTTTTAACTACACTCGGCTCTCGTACCAACGGTAAGTCAAATTTCATGTCGCGAAAGTATGTTTTGCTCCGTGTATGTTGTGGTCAACGAACCTAACCTGTACTTACTTTGGCCTGTTTCAGATTTGAGTTTTTACTGCGACTTGTCCACCCTCTACTTAAAAAGAAAAAGAATATGAAAACAGTAATCCTTCCTCATCAACGCTTGGCTATGACCTTACGGTATGGTACTTATTTCAATGTTAGAATGTCTTGCAAGTTTGACAGTGCTTATAAGTATATCATCCTCTGTTGTCCAGCTATTTGGCAGTGGGGGACTGCATGACATCCCTCAGTTTCTCATATAGATGTGGAAAATCAACAGTCAGCAATATCATTCGAGAAACCCTCAAAGCTATTATCAAGGTTCTTCAACGTTCTTGTGTGCGCACTCCTTCGGAGCCAGACCAGTGGAAGGAGATTGCCTCGGAGTAAGCCTGTTACTGTGATAATTTGATGTTTTAGCAGTATCGTTTCATAAATTTATTTGTAATTATTTTTTTGGAACAGGTTTCTGACCAAATGGGATTCGCCTCACTGTCTTGGAGCAATAGATGGCAAACATGTTACGATACAAAGCCCTCAAGCAAGTGGAAGTGTGTATTTTAACTACAAAAAAACATTCAGCATTGTTTTGATGGCTGTTGCTGATGCGGACTGTGCTTTCATTGCTGTTGATGTTGGAGCTGAAGGCTCACTTAATGATGGATCAATTTTCAAAGATTCTGTGTTTGGTTCTAAACTGTATGATAAAAAATTGAATGTTCCTGAAAAGGAGTGCTTGCCTGGCACACAAACACAATTGGAGCATTTCTTTGTGGGTGACGGTGCCTTTCAAATGAGGACAAATTTACTGAAGCCTTATGCTGGACGTAAGATGAAAATGGAAGATGCTGTGTATAATTATAGAATTAGTAGAGCTAGACGAGTGGTTGAAAATGCATTTGGAATTCTTGTTGCAAGGTGGCGAATTTTTAAAGCACCTATTTGCTGTAAGGTGGACACTGCTGACTTAATTATTTTGGCCTCAGTTTGTTTGCATAATTTCATAATACGATCTCGGGATAAAATTACAAGGGAACGATACATTCCTGATGGGTTCCCTGATAGAGAAATGGACGATGGCTCAGTGCAGAGTGGCTTGTGGCGCTGTCATGTAGCTGGTGAAGCGGGTGCAATGACAGCTGCTCCCCGAACTCGAGCTCGAAACCCACCAACATGTGCAACAGTAGCTCGAGAGATTTTGAAAAATTATGTCAATAGTGTTGGAGCCATTCCCTGGCAGGAGGAGAAAGTCAGAAATGGTTTCTGGGGTGCCCGTCTCACGGGCAATAATAATAATGAAGCTGAGGAAAGTGAGAGCGATGTTGAATCAGACTAGTGTATCACTTTCCACAGTCGTGCTAAAATGTGTTAAAATCTATTGTACTGACAAGTGTAAATAAATTTGAGATAATTTCAATGACTTCTATTTTATTTTTAAAAGGAAAGTACCCGTACAGTATGCCCAACATCACAAGAGTGATGAACAGCAAATAATACATAAAAAGGCATGTAATACAAATAAAACACAAAAAAAATAATGAATGATTGAGTATTCAAAAAAATACCCAAACGACATGGTATAAATCACAAGAGTGATGTACAACAATAATATTAAAACACAATAATGTTAAGTAAACTTACAATAACTAAAATAAAGTAATAACCAATCAATCAAAAAATTGATATAGAAAGAATTTGCAAAATAATTGCAAAATTAAAATCACAGATGTTCAGTCTCACATTAGTTTTGAAAAGTGCTTTACATGTATGGAAAAACTGCACTTTTCTCACAGCCAGAAATGTCACCCAGGACTAGTAATTTTCAAGAAGTGAGAGAGTGCAGAACATGTATTCCATACATGTAAAGCACTTTTCAAACTCTCATGAAAATACTGTCCACTGTGACTGTCCTTCCTTAACATTCATCTTCCATATCATTTATAGCTTGCCTCAAAAACCTCCTCCACTTCTTCTTTTTGTCTATATCGGTGATGGCAGAAAGAGCAGCTACAATGGATTCACCCAACGCTGCATCAGGATCACTTACAGCTGTCATACTTTTCTGGATTTGATCCAGCGCCTGTTTCAGCCCGTTGTTTATGTTATCCCTCTCCTTGGCTGTACTTCTAGATAAATGCACCCCCCTCTTTTTTGCTGGTGACAGAACGGGCAATGATGAGAGGGGAACAGACTTCTTTGCCGCTGGAGCTGGTTCCTCGGTATTCTTCCGCTTTATCACTGCCCCAAATATGTGATCCTTTGCTGCGTCGTTGCCTGCAAGTAGTTCAGTCAGTCAGATTTACGTAACAGCTGTTGAGCCATTCCTAGTGAAACTAGAAGTTAAAACGAGGAAAGATAAAATACCTGGTATAGACTGTGCCTCAGTCACTACTTGTTCTGGTGGTTGGAGATTGGTCCCCTCACTGTCCGTAACCATCACAACCTCAATTGAGGCATTCGCAATTTCATGTGTGACCACGGTTTCCTCTTCTTCCTGATTCTCAATTAAGTCATTTTGAGAGGCATCACCGTCCTCTACATCTCCATCAGTGGTGCAGAGGCTCCTAAAACAACAACAACAAGTTCACAATAGTTTTTGTGTTGTGTGGGATTTCACACTAGAATAAACATATAAGTATAATTTTAAACATATCAAAAACCGTACCTTCTATGCCTCACGTATGGTTCTACGAACTGCATCTGATCGTAGAATGGAAATGGTTTTCTGTTGTTTCCTTTTAATCCACTAACGTTCTCTTTGTTCCTGGTCTGCTTCTCCTTCACAAACCCATCACGTAAATTTTTCCACAGATTTGACACATCTGTGGACGAGTCTGTGGAAACAAAAAGTAGGAAAATTGAGGGCATGAAACACTGGCGAGAAACAAGCAGACACAAGCAAAATGTAAGCATTGCAACGAACACCATAACCTAACCATAACCTAAATACAACGCGCCAAAACAAAGGTACACAAAAATTGAACAATTATCAGAGTTTGGAGAGGACACTTACACTTGTGACTTTCTGTCGTCAGGGATTGGGCGATGCCGGTTATTATTTCCTCGCGGAGTTTGGGATCCTTGTACTCGGCATTTTCCCGGTCGTACAGGACCGGGTTCTGCTCAAACTTTGCGATGATAATATTCTTCACGCGGACAAGTTCCGCCTCTTTGGCATCGCGCTCGGCCTTCTTGGCCAACTTCTCTAATTGTTTAACAGTCGGCATCTTCGTCTTATTCTATATTTAATTTATATTACTAGCCTATCAGTCCTATGAGTGAGTCACACAATAACAAACTCGCGCGCAAAGTTCTTTCTCTTTCTTCTCATTCCTCCACCCTGATTGGCTGGAACCGTCACGTGGGAGGCCCCCCACTCCTCCCGTCCTTGCGTTGCGGCGACGTGCTTGCGGAGGATATCAAGCCTGTTTGAAAATCAACGCAGGGCTCGTCACCGCAACGCAGCGGCCTGCGCGCGCAAGGAACTCCTGAACGGCGCCGCCTGCGCCAACGCGTTTGATGCGAAGCGCCAACGCGTCGCAGGTCACCGCAACGCAGAGCAGCTCGCCGCAAGCGACTCGTGAACCCGCCTTTAGGGCCGACCCGGTGGCTGAGGCCACCCCCGGCCCCAGCAGAGCCACCGATGCTACCCCCGACGCCCCCTCCGGCCGCTGCCAGCAGGTTGTTGTCGCTGCCTATAGCACAACCTACTTGGCTTCAGCAAAGCATAATTTCTTTCAATCGCCTTGAAATTTCCGCAATTTTTTTTGGTTTGCAGTTTGAGATCTGGTCCGAGGCGGACAAGGCGGTCGTCGCGGAGGCCTACGCCGGGGTGGTTGATTCCGCCCGTGGTCTGTTTCCCCCCTGGCTTTGGGGGAACTCGGGATCACGGTGCGGGACGCCACCATGGCATACGCGGCGGCCGCCACTGCCCAGCAGGCGGCGCGGGGCGCGAGGCCGGTGCTGTGAGGCACGCTAACGCCATACACAGCATCACCGATGACACGGCTCATTCAAGACGCTGAAATATGCTTTTCACAGCACTGGTGAAACAAAGGCATAAATCGTCAATGCCTCTGGGAAGGGCATTAAAATTTTGCTTGTAATTCCTATTCCATTTCCGCCCTTTCCAAGGGCATAAAATGAATTATGCCCTTGCAAGGGCGTAAAAGAGTATTTATGCCCTACAGGGCGTAATTTTTATGCCTTTGTTTTACCAGTGAGGCCGTGCCGAATGCGGTCGCACAGGCGGCGGTATGAGGAGGTGTTCCAGGCGGCGCGTCGCCGGGCACTGGCTGACATGGCCGCAGCCGCCGTAAGTCCAGTCCCATCCCTTTCTCGGTACTCACGCTCACATCCAGGATTTTCCAAAGAGACGCGCTTTTTGCCTACTTACAATAGATTCGCGCCTGCTCGCGCTCTGGGTTTCGTCACTCACTGGTACAACTAAGGCGTAACAATATGATTCAATGAAGTGTAACAGTTTGCTTGAAGACGTCAAGGTTGAAATAAGGCCTACTGAAGAAGCGCCCCCATGCATTAAGATAGGCGGCTCTAGAGGGGATAGGCGCGTTACGCTTCGTTTTAAGCGTAACTCTGATATTCTCGAAGAAAGGGGGAAAGGTACGCTTCAGTTTTACCAGTGTTGCCACTGGCTCTTTTGCAAAAGCAGCTTGGAGTGCCCCGGCGACAGCACCGCCCAGAGGAGCGGGAGACCCGCCGGCGGCGTGCGCCAGGGACGTGCGCCACAGCCCACCAAGTCCGCGACCTGGCCTCGTTCAAGAACACAGTGTCAGGACTGAGCGTTGCATGGATGCCGCTGACCCAACGGCCTTGAACCTTTCCCCGTCCACACTTTAATCAAATGAATGGAGCATTGAAAACCGGGGAAGAGTGGAGGGCAGTGAGTGTCTTCGATTACTTTCGTGGCTTGATTTCCTTGTTTGTTTTAGTTCATGTTTTTGTGCTTGCCTTGCAGTGTTGGTGGCAGTTGAGAAGAGACGCAGAGAGCGTGCACCAGGACACCAGGACCGCCACCGACACCACTCCACCTTCACGGAGCCGCGTGCCGTGTGCAGGTGCAGGACGACCACTGCGCCGTCGTCGGCCATCGGACACTACTCTGCTAGTCGCGACGCCATGGATGGCCGCGCCGACAGTCACCCTGGCCGACGACGCCCGGCAGACAAAGAGGAAGAGTGGTTTCACACAGCGTTGGCAATCTCAAGTGACATCGCCCCTGAGTCCCTGCGGGGTAGACAACCCAGCGTACCGCGCCTCCTTACTCACGCGGCTGCAAGTGCACGGCGCGTGTGCCCCGCTTCCGCGTCGTTTCAACGCGCAGCAGGAACACTTCTTCCCTCCCCACGCCCCCGCACCCCGAAAGGCGACAATACCCAGTTAGTTCCACAGGGCTGTGAAGCTAGGTTCGTCGCAACAAAGCCAACCCGTTGGGCGTATGCTGTTTTGGAGGCGAATTGTAAAGCAGGCAAGAAATATGATTAAGAAGGTGCGGAAGTTGACTAAGGTAAATACGAGGAGGATGAATGCCGCACTTAGTAGTTGCCCAAGGCAGGCGTTAATTCGTTTTTGTTAGGGAAAACCTCTGGACACCACCGGGCCAATTTCGGCGGCAACCCCGGCCGTAGCCCCAGCCGTGACGCCCAAGGCGGCAGCAAAGCTCACCTTCTCCACGGCCGGCCCGGCCCCCAACGTGGCCTCCACGACCAGGGCCAACTCGCTAGTCGCCCCGATGGCCTCCAGGGCCTGCACGGCCGCCGCCGCCGTGACGACCACCGCCACGGCCGGCCCGGCCGCCGCCGCCGTGACGACAACCTCCACGGCCGGCCCGGCCGTGTGAAGTGTAACAGTTTGGTTGAAGACGTCAAGCTTGAAATGAAGCCTTCTGAAGAAGCGCCCCCATGCATTAAGATAGGCGGTTCTGGAGGGGATATGCGAGTTACGTTTCGTTTTAAGCGTCACTCTGATATTTTCGAAGAAAGGGGGAAAGGTACGCTTGAGTTTTACCAGTGTTGCCACTGGTCTTTTTTGCAGGAGCAGCTTGGAGTGCCCCGGCGATAGCACCGCAACGGGGAACTGTTGTTGTTCTGGTCATTTTACGACAAATTTCTGTGATTAAATCTCAACTTTTCCTTCCGTCTAGTTGAAGATGAGCCCAAGTTGAATTTTTTTTTTTTTTTGTTCGACCAATAACCACCTCCATTTGACCCAAAATATTTGAAGCACCTCAATTGGGAGCGCCAGAGAGTCTAACCTCCTTTAATGCTTCTTTAGACTTATCTGAGAGGAAATCATAAGCCAAAACCCACACCGGCCTTAAGAAAATTGAAAAAAAAAAAATTTCAATAAAATTAAACTTTAGAAGAAAGCGAAAAACTAAAAGTGCTCCTATTCCTTAACCGTTCGATATTTTTGAAAACCCTTTGGCACGGGTGTTCAGGGGGTTGGTCCCTACCATCCAACTGTGACCCCACCAATAGATTGCTCTCCGAACGAGGAATCCATTGGTGTGGTCACACGCGGTTCGAGTCCTGTTTAGCGACTCTGGAGCTCAAAACGCGTCTTGAGTTTTGGCCGCCTGCGGCCCTCCCTGCTGACGGGCAGGCCTGCCTGCCGGGCGGCCGGCCACTTTCGTCGCCCTTATCGCTTCATGAAAGGGCGCGGCGGGCAAGTCAAGGGCGCGGCGATACCGCAAGGGTGATCTGCCGCCAAGACAACCAACAATGAGTCTGACACTTCGGTATTGAGTTCCTCAATGTTGGCATCAGTCAGCCTCATACGACTCACACCGAGGCCGAGGCCGCCCTCTTGCCCACGCCCACGCCCACTGCCGTTGCCATTGCCGAGGCAGCCGCCTTGTCCACCGTACCGCCGCAGGCCCTGCCCTTGTCCTGCCGTCCCGCCACCACCACGTCCAAGTAAACCCGAAGCTCCGACGGACCCGAGAGCGCCGTATAACCTACCAGCGCCATACTATGATACTGCCATCATCCCGTGCCCTTCTGGGTCTGGAAGCGTTAGGATGGCGGCAGGTACAACCGCACGTCACACTGCCTATGCCAGGGCTTCTCCTTGATGACGGGTCCTCGGGCATTTTGGTAGTACATTTTCACATTTTCGGTCCTCGCAGCGACACACTCCGTCACCGCCGTGGCTTCGGACGGGCCTGCAAGCCATTTTAAAGCGCCGCATCTCAGCGACGGACACACAATCATTCAAGGATATCTTTGGCGCCTCCCATTTGCCGCCAGGTGTCGCCAGGGACGGACTGGGGGCTCACGAGTTGGGTGGGAAATCTGCTCTAGGGGGCCCGGATTTGCCTACCCTCCAGGGGCAAAAGAGAGCTTCGATGTATTTTAGGTGCCGTAAATTCGATCTGTGACCAATGAGGTATTTGAGTGGTGAGAAGAAGAAAGGAATGTAGTCTGCTAACCGGACCATCACAAAGCGATAGCCAATCAGAGCTACCCCGCCACAACACGCAGGGTAGCTCTGATTGGCTGTCGCTCTGTGATGGTCCGGTTAGCAGACTACATTCCTTTCTTCTTCTCACCACTAAAATACCTCATTCAGCCCTTGTTTTTAAGAAATTTAGGGTATTTGATAAAAGGCTGCTTTCTTAATAATCATTTATTTTATATGGATTTTTCACAAGAGAAGCAAACAGCAGTGCTGTGCCGCGCAGCGAATGGTGTAGGCAATGCAATTAGTTTTTTTAAGTTTTTTTTATCAATTTTTACCATTCGCGTCGCGCGTTCGCTCGCGACAATTTTTTATGAGTCATAGCTCCGTCCCTACGTCCCGTCATGGCTCCGTCCCTTTCCTCATCATGGCTCTGTGAGTCCGTCCCGTCATAGCTCCGTCCCTTTGTCCTGCCATTGCTCCGTCCCTACGTCCCGTGATGGCTTTATCCGTTCCTGTCTGTTCGTCACACAAACTTCCTCCATCCTTCGATCTTGCTTTATAGTCCCATGACTCCGTCCCTGCGTCCCGTCATGGCTTCGTCGCTCCGTCCCGTCATCGCTCCGTCCCTCCGTCCTGTCGTAGCTCTGTCGGTGCGTCTCATCGCGCCATAGCTTCGTTCCTCCGTACGTCATGGCTTTATCCCTTCCTGTCTGTTCGTCATACAAATTAGAGTATATTTCTCACTGTCCGAAAGCCACGCCAGTGAAAAAGATAACATACTGTTTCTGATCCAATTTCTTTATTGTTCAAAGCATGCTTTAAGAGAACATTGTAATTGCAAAAGTGACCATAAAAACTTCAAAAATTGTTCCTTTTCAAGTAACAGAGGCGAACCTTTCACAGCATTCAACGTCTCTAATGATACAATTTCCATGATCAACAGGTCAGAATATTCTGATACTCGTGACGATGCAACATACACAAGACCCAAATCAAATTCAATTTTACCTAACTTTAGTTGCATTTTACTTAAAGTTAAACTTTGGCTTTTGTGAACAGTGCATGCCCAAGCTAGTGTAATTGGTAGTTGAAACCTTGTACAATGTCTCCCTCGTGAATACCAAGATGCATGTGTTGGCTTGATAGGAATAGCATTACCAATTTCTTCAAAGCCAGTAATACCATCAAATATTACTTAGAGAAATGTTGGCAAATGAGGAGGACAACAATTCTTCTCATATAAGATATCAGAAACAACACCAACTGACCCATTAACAAGTCCAAACTGTACATTCATGTTATACCTCAGCATTACTTTTGCACCTATTGAAAGATATATCACATTTGATAAGCCATTTGCTATGTCATCAGAACTGTTAAAAGCAATACTTGAACTATTCTCAGCACAAACCCTAGCAATAGGTTTATTTAAACCAAGTAATGAAGAGTTATTGTGTTCAGTAACTTCATTATTAGTATAAACTACTCTCATTGCATTTTCAAACCTTAGGACATCTGTAGCTGGCAAGTTCTGATAAAACCTGGCATTTATATCTAACACATCAGTTGGTAAACAGTTACCTTCAGCTAAGCGAATCAAAAAATCACAATATTCCGTTGACTTAATTCGCTTTGGTTTATCTAGGACAAACACTTTAGTGAGACTCTCTATAACCATTTTACCTCTTTGAGTTAAGCTGCTATAATTTTTCCCAGTCAATGGAGAAAACAATGCTTTGTCACCAATTGGTTCCAGTTGGTAAATATCTCCAAAGAAGTAGACAATCAAGTTCCCAAACAAATGACAATTATCTTTAGCTTCCCTACAACGTTGCTCAAACATAGCTAATAAGCGACAACCAATCATTGAGTATTCATCTACAAGTAATACCTTCAAATCCTTATTTTTAGCTTGAAACAGTTTGATGTTTTCACCTTCCAGTATTTTAAAGAAATTACTGTTTTTTGGAATCCTACCCCAGTTATGTATAGTTCGACCAAATATATTTCTAGCTGACACACCAGTTGGTCCAACAGGTAGACAGGAACCAATACCAAAAGTTTCAATAGTTTTCTGCATCAAACCATTCAAAAGAAAGCTTTTACCATATCCAGCTTTAGCTTGAACTAAAACGAACTTACATGTGACATCATTTTCAGTTTCAACTTGAAGTAATTGCTTACAAAAATAATCAAAAACATTCCTTTGGTCAATATCAAAATTATTGTAATCAACAGCTGAATAGGTTTGACTTCGTTCAAGCTGTTTTACATTATCATATATATTTTGAATAATTGTGTAATCATATTTGTCTAAACCATAAGACCAATCAAAATTTTTATCTAAGTCACGCATACCTAACTGAGCACCTTTGTTATCAGAAATGTAGGTTGCATTTGATATGTAAGACACTTTACTATATTTTTTTTCTTTGTTTGATCATCATCATCATCATCATCATCATCATCATCATCATTTTCACTATCAGAGCTATCCAAACTCCACTCAAAGATTATATCATCTTCTTCAAATGCAATATTTGCCAACACAATGTTTCTATCAACCAACAGTTCCTGCAGCTCTTCTGAAGACACATCAAAAACTTCAACATTTCTCCAAGGTACTATCAGTCGCAAAAGAATTGACCCAGGCCTGGGCGATACCCCGCGCGCTGAGGTCCTCGTGAGGTGGCGACGCCTAGCGGCCGATTCTGAACAGGCGGGAGCGTCTGCCACTCGGCTAGCAGTTAGATAATCGGATTAAATATATTTCGTGTGGCTTGGGCTCGGTGCCGAGGTCCTATAGGCGCGCGGGATTGTCGGGATGAATCCCGCACCGCGGTTAACAAGTTGTCTGAGAGGATGCCCTCTGTAGACTCGTGCGATCTATAGGTTAGACGTGTCGTCTGTTTGTGTCGTCTGCCAAAACACACACTTCGCGCAGGGATGGCAGACCGGAAACGCTCCGCAGAGGACCCGCAGACGACATGGCGCTCAATTTGAAAGGCAAAAGACGCCGCGGGCTGGGAAAGAGAAGTGGAAAAAGGTGGAAGGAGGAAAATATTGAAAGTGCATTCAGCTGTTTGAAATGCAATTGAAACCGTTCAATTTTGTTTTATTTGAAAAATAAACTAAAATGAAACCAAGTTACTGCTGTTGCTTTCAATATGAGATTCACCAATGAAATCTTGGGTGCAAGAATGAATGCGAATCAGCGAAAGCTGAACCGCGGCGCCGCCAAGCAGAGCGCCGGCCTGGCCCCACCGCCATGCACGCCGTCATGACCTCGACGGCCAGGTCCGCCGCGCCCGGTGCTCTGTGGCTGCGACCGCGCCGGCCACGACGGGCCGTGCCACCCTGGCCGGGCGTAAAGAGCGTCTGGGAAACCAGCACAGGCGATGCGCTAGTGGGCTGAGTGCACAACGCACTGCCGCCCGCCGGGTAGGCAGTCCCAGGCTGCGCGGCCAGTTGGGTTGCCTAACCACAGGCGGGGCACTCACGCGGCCGTTTGTTTCATGCTCTTCCTTGACCAGTCTAGTCTAGTCTCGTCTGGTAGCCTCTTTAGCAAGTAGGAACTCGAGACATTGGTTCAGCAATGAGTTTCTTATTGGATTCGACATATTTTTAAAAGTTAGCAACAAGTGCAAAAAAAGCAGCTTTGAAACCAAAGCACAGCTGCTTGAGAGGGGCTATGAATTATCATTTATGGATGGCATTTAAAAAGTGGGTGGTGGTGGTCAAGATTTTGGCAATAGGAGAATGGAAAATTAATTAATAAAAAAAAAAATATCATTTTATTAACCAAAGAAACAAAGAAAAAAAAACCTTGATGCACACAGTGAGCCAAAGAAACACTCCTCTCCCCCCTCAGTACTTGGTGTGACCGCCGTTGGCGTCGATTACGGCCTGAAGCCGCCGCGGCATCGACTCAACCAGGCGAGTCATCCTACCCGCCCGATTCACCCACGTCCAAGCCCACGTCAGCCAAATTTCCCGCACGTAGTCCGGGACAGCCTCCCACGTCGAGTCCTCCGCAGGCCCCCACTCCTGCACCACAATGGCGTGGATGTGCTCCATTGGGTTAATGTCGGGGGAGTTGGCCGGCCATTTGACGACGTCGGGGAGTTGGTCGTCGTTCTCGTCATGGCAGCTGCAATGCAAAACATTTTGGACTATTAAAAAACATTCGAGATATAATCTGCTGACAGGTAGATAAAAGATTCTGTGTGCTTACCGTATTCCGTGTTGTCGCCATACACGGGCTAGGCCGTACTTAAAGGTTTTCTCATCAAAGAACAGGACCGACCGCCAGTAGTCTTCCGGCATCTCGACGTGAGCTAACGCGAAGTGAAGACGGGCACTCCGCTGCGACGCTGTAAGAGGACGTTTCCCGTCCATTATCCAGCTGCGCAGGGCCGGTTTTCTTCAACCTGAAGACAGAAAAAGATAAGTGCTTTGACCGCAATGGTCCGCAATCACTACGAGGTGATCCGGGACGGCGGGTGGTGCCCGTCAACGAACCGCCACGCGGCGGCCACGCAGCGGCAGCCCGGCAGGCCCATCCGACCCCCGTCGCGTTCACACAACAAAGACAAAAACAACAACACCAACAAGAAGCAACTCACGAAGCGACAAAATCTGGCCCACGGCACTTGCTTCTTGTTGATGTTGATGTCGGCGCGGACGGCGCCGGGGTTCGGAAAGGCTGCGCGGCCACCACGACGTGCTCTAAGGACGGCAGCACCTGCCCGTCAACGAGCCACCACGTGGCGGCCACGTGGCGGCCACGTGGCGGTGGCCCGGCAGGCCCATCCGACCCCCGTCGCGTTCACACAACAAAGACAAAAACAACAACACCAACAAGAAGCAACTCACGAAGCGACAAAATCTGGCCCACGGCACTTGCTTCTTGTTGATGTTGATGTCGGCGCGGACGGCGCCGGGGTTCGGAAAGGCTGCGCGGCCACCACGACGTGCTCTAAGGACGGCAGCACCTGCCCGTCAACGAGCCACCACGTGGCGGCCACGTGGCGGCCACGTGGCGGTGGCCCGGCAGGCCCATCCGACCCCCGTCGCGTTCACACAACAAAGACAAAAACAACAACACCAACAAGAAGCAACTCACGAAGCGACAAAATCTGGCCCACGGCACTTGCTTCTTGTTGATGTTGATGTCGGCGCGGACGGCGCCGGGGTTCGGAAAGGCTGCGCGGCCACCACGACGTGCTCTAAGGACGGC
Organism: Stenchaetothrips biformis; assembly: GCA_030522485.1. NCBI lineage: Eukaryota > Metazoa > Arthropoda > Insecta > Thysanoptera > Thripidae > Stenchaetothrips > Stenchaetothrips biformis. The sequence continues at coordinate 1,863,226 of CM060089.1, read as the reverse complement.
AGCACCTGCCCGTCAACGAGCCACCACGTGGCGGCCACGTGGCGGCCACGTGGCGGTGGCCCGGCAGACCCATCCGACCCCCGTCGCGTTCACACAACACCAAGAAAAGCAAAAGCAACAACAAAACCATAGCTGGTTTCGCTTACCTCCTTCGGGCGTTGATGTTGCAAGCTGGACACTTCTATGTGGTTCTTGAATTGACAGCTTGTTGTATGGAGGCGTGGTGTCGTTACGACGAACGATGATAGAAAGACCGACTGACGGGCCTCGAGACGCGTGGTTGGGAGCGCGGCAGGGTGCGTTCAGGAAAACCCAGCCAATGATTGCGCAATGGGCAGATCTGACCGAAAACGGCAGCTACGCGCCGCCCCACTCCACCTTCGCACCGGCCAATAACATACGGGTCTTACCCCCACCACGCCACCGCCGCGACAGCAGACGCTGCCGCGCCCACCTCGCGCAGTTCGCCCCTCCCCCTGTCCAACTCTCCCACTCCTCCACCCCAATCGCCCTGCTCCTCCTTCCGACTCTCCTATAACTCGGGCGAAGGCAGTGGCGGATCCAGAGCCGGCTCGAGGGGGGGGGGGGGCAAAGTAGGACTTTTGGCATACTTACAGGGGCAAAGTGTTGCTTTTTAGCAGATGATACCTTCACACCTCACATTTCATTTCAACATACTTAAAACTACTATACACATGAAGGTGTCAGCTTGCTTTTACTATAGATATTAGTAGGAGCGGGCAGTAAGGGGCGGACCATGTCTGCCTGTCGCTCATCCGCGCAGCGGCCGGGCGTAAACAATGGCACCCCCTCCTCGCGCCTGCGCGGAAAATTGACAATCCCTCCCCGCCTGCCACGTCACAAAGGGTGACTCGGGCGGGCCTCGGCTCTGCTCAGCTCGTGCCGACTTCGGCGCCAGCTCGGCCTCTTTCGGACGATAGCGATGCAGCGCGGCACTGCTATAATAAACACACGACAATACCAAACGAATATCATCGAAAGAAAACCAAACGAGTATCATCTGCTTTCATTAACGTTCGTTGAATGAGATTTTTCCCCCCTTTCGGGCGGCTATCTAGGAGTCAAGGGGTGGGGTGGGGTGGAGCGGTAGCGTCGTGGGCATTCGGGCTCCATGTTGCCAGCTGGCTGGAAGGCAGAGCGGGGAAAGCAGCCTGCAGCTGCCCAAATTGCTGGTTCCGCGGTTCGCGGTCCGACAACCAGGTACGCCACTGAGCCCCACGAGGGGTCCGTTGGCGCCCCAGGCTGGGCCAGTATGCCGCTTCGTCAGGTCCTTTCTCCGAATGGTTGGGCCTAGGCAGCTGCGCCTCAGAGCCAGCATGGCAGGCCGTCAGGCAAGCCGTGCCTGGAACCTGGCCAGGAAATCTGACCAGGAATCTGGAATTGACACCAGAATTCGTCCACCATGACGCATACTAAAACCATGGTCGAAACCATGGCCGAAATGACATGGCAAGTTTGCAGTTTGCAAGGGGGCCGCCAAGGCAATGCAGGGAGGGTGGCCGTCCACCCCGTCCAGGCCAAAACGCCGGCCAGGGTCGTGCAGCGCGTGCAGTGCAGCGCGCGCAGCCATGTAAGTATGCAGCTTGCAAGAGGGCCGCCAAGGCCAATGCAGGCCATGGCAGCACGGTCCACTATGAGACAGTCGTTGGAGCCTCCACATGGCCGAGCTCGGCGCTGAGCCCTGTAGAGCTGTGCGGTTCGGGGCACCGCGATGCGAGGCCCTCGCTTGGCCAACTTAAAGGGCTGCGCGCGCGGCGGCCGTGGTGGACCTGGCGGTCATGACCTCCGCGTGATGCTCTGTGCCCTCCAGGGCTGTGCGGGTCGGGGCGCTGCGACGCGAGGCCCTCGCTTGGCCAGCTGGCAGGGCGGCGGCCGTGGTAGACCTGGCGATCATGACTTCGACGCGGTGCTAGGTGTCCGCCAGGGATGTGCAGGTCGCGGCACCGCGATGCGAGGCCCACGCTTGGCCAGCTTGTATGGCGGCGCGCGAGGCGGCCGTAGCGGACCTGGCGGTCATGACCTCGACGCGGTGCTCTGGGCCCGCCAGGAATCTGGCCAGGAAATCTGACCAGGAATTTTGAATTGACACCAGAATTCGTCCAGCATGACGCATACTTGAACCGTGGTCGGAACAATGGCAGAATTGACGTGACAAGTTTGCAGTTTGCAAGGGGGCCGGCCGCCAAGGCCAAGGCAATGCAGGGAGGGTGGCCAACCACCCCGTCGAGGCTACAACGACGGCCAGGGTCTTGCAGCGCGTGCAGTGCAGCGCGCGCACCCCTGCAAGTATGCAGCTTGCCAGTCGGCCGCCAAGGCAATGCAGGGAGGGTGGCTGACCACCCCGTCGAGGCCACAACGACGGCCAGGGTCTTGCAGCGCGTGCAGTGCAGCGCGCGCTACCCTGCAAGTATGCAGCTTGCCAGTCGGCCGCCAAGGCAATGCAGGGAGGGTGGCCAACCACCCCGTCGAGGCCACAACGACGGCCAGGGTCTTGCAGCGCGTGCAGTGCAGCGCGCGCTACCCTGCAAGTATGCAGCTTGCCAGTCGGCCGCCAAGGCAATGCAGGGAGGGTGGCCAACCACCCCGTCGAGGCCACAACGACGGCCAGGGTCTTGCAGCGCGTGCAGTGCAGCGCGCGCTACCCTGCAAGTATGCAGCTTGCCAGTCGGCCGCCAAGGCAATGCAGGGAGGGTGGCCAACCACCCCGTCGAGGCCACAACGACGGCCAGGGTCTTGCAGCGCGTGCAGTGCAGCGCGCGCTACCCTGCAAGTATGCAGCTTGCCAGTCGGCCGCCAAGGCAATGCAGGGAGGGTGGCTGACCACCCCGTCGAGGCCACAACGACGGCCAGGGTCTTGCAGCGCGTGCAGTGCAGCGCGCGCTACCCTGCAAGTATGCAGCTTGCCAGTCGGCCGCCAAGGCAATGCAGGGAGGGTGGCCAACCACCCCGCCGAGGCCACAACGACGGCCAGGGTCTTGCAGCGCGTGCAGTGCAGCGCGCGCTACCCTGCAAGTATGCAGCTTGCCAGTCGGCCGCCAAGGCAATGCAGGGAGGGTGGCCAACCACCCCGTCGAGGCCACAACGACGGCCAGGGTCTTGCAGCGCGTGCAGTGCAGCGCGCGCTACCCTGCAAGTATGCAGCTTGCCAGTCGGCCGCCAAGGCAATGCAGGGAGGGTGGCCAACCACCCCGTCGAGGCCACAACGACGGCCAGGGTCTTGCAGCGCGTGCAGTGCAGCGCGCGCTACCCTGCAAGTATGCAGCTTGCAAGAGGGCCGCCAAGGCCAATGCAGGCCATGGCAGCAAGGTCCACTATGAGACAGTCGTTGGAGCCTCCAGGTGGCCGAGGACAACGACGACGCACTGGCCGCAGCACTAGCAGCGCAGCGCTCGCCGACTTCCAAACAATGAAATTGTCACTCGGTCTCTCTCGCACCTCGGCAAATTCCAAACAATGAAACTGTCGCTCGGTCTCTCTCGCACAAATAAAGAATGTCGAAAGGGTGCAGTGAAAGAAAGCACTAAAATAAAGAAACGAAATTCAGGTTGACCACGGCAGGATTAAAAAAGCATGCTAAATACCAGGCCCTAGTCGAATCAATCGTTAAAAATGCATTAACAGTGTAGGGCCTCTGCATCTTTGCCAGGGCGCTGCGTGGCGGCACGTTGTCACAGCATGCCGAGCTTGGTGTCATTAGAATCGATATTTTTTTTCCTTTCCGAATCTGTGTTTGGATTTGGTGTAGCTTATCGGAGTCAGGCGCCACATACAAAAAACATGCATTGTGAGTGCCCTGTGAATCTAGGGAAAATCAAGGGCAAATACTCATTCTGACTGCACAATTTTCATCCCGCCGGGCCTTCCTCACCAACATCCTGACCAACTTTCGACGGGGAGTCTGAAACTGTCGGCACATTTTGCCTACCATGTCGTGTGCTGAAGCCCTGGTCAAATCAAACTTCAAAATTCAATTTTCGTGGTAAGGTGTAAACACATTGCGCGGGGCGCTGCGTGGCGGCACGTTGCCGCAGCATGCCGAGCTTGGTGTCATTAGAATCGATATTTTTTTTCCTTTCCGAATCTGTGTTTGGATTTGGTGTAGCTTATCGGAGTCAGGCGCCACATACAAAAAACATGCATTGGGAGTGCACTGTGAATCTAGGGAAAATCAAGGGCAAATACTCATTCTGACTGCACAATTTTCATCCCGCCGGGCCTTCCTCACCAACATCCTGACCAACTTTCGACGGTGAGTCTGAAACTGTCGGCACATTTTGCCTACCATGTCGTGTGCTGAAGCCCTGGTCAAATCAAACTTCAAAATTCAATTTTCGTGGTAAGGTGTAAACACATTGCGCGGGGCGCTGCGTGGCGGCACGTTGCCGCAGCATGCCGAGCTTGGTGTCATTAGAATCGATTTTTTTTTTCCTTTCCGAATCTGTGTTTGGATTTGGTGTCGCTTATCGGAGTCAGGCGCCAGCCTTAAAAAGGCGTGCATTTGAAAGCACTTTCGAGCAAACAAAAATGTAAGAAAAATCCTGTCTTGACTGCGTATTCTTGATTCCACCGCACAGTGGGCCACGCAGGCGGACGAAACTCTAAACGCCTTTTTGGCTCCTCAGTCGCTGCACTGGCCTCGAACCCAACGTGTGACCCCACCAATGGATTCCCCGTTCAGAGAGCAACCCATTGGTGGGGTCACACGTTCGGTTAGAGTCCAGTGTAGCTACTCTGGAGCCAAAGACGCGTCTAGAGATTTGTCCGCCTGCGCAGGTCTTCTCGCCCACTGTGCACCGGTCCTGTTCGGCGTGCATCCAGTCCACCATGTCGCAAAACGAAGCCCTGATCAAACGAAACGTCAAAATAAGTATTGTAGGAAAAGGTGGAAACATGTTTGGCACGGTGAGGCTCTGCGGCACTTTGTCGCAGCATGCCGAGCTTGGTGTCATTAGAATTGATTTTTTTCATCCTTTCCGAATCTGTGTTTAGATTTGGTGTAGCTTATCGAAGTCAGGCGCCACATACAAAAAACATGCATTGGGAGTGCACTGTGAATCTAGGGAAAATCAAGGGCAAATACTCATTCTGACTGCACAATTTTCATCCCGCCGGGCCTTCCTCACCAACATCCTGACCAACTTTCGACGGGGAGGCTGAAACTGTCGGCACATTTTGCCTACCATGTCGTGTGCTGAAGCCCTGGTCAAATCAAACTTCAAAATTCAATTTTCGTGGTAAGGTGTAAACACATTGCGCGGGGCGCTGCGTGGCGGCACGTTGCCGCAGCATGCCGAGCTTGGTGTCATTAGAATCGATTTTTTTTATCCTTTCCGAATCTGTGTTTGGATTTGGTGTCGCTTATCGGAGTCAGGCGCCACATACAAAAAACATGCATTGGGAGTGCACTGTGAATCTAGGGAAAATCAAGGGCAAATACTCATTCTGACTGCACAATTTTCATCCCGCCGGGCCTTCCTCACCAACATCCTGACCAACTTTCGACGGGGAGTCTGAAACTGTCGGCACATTTTGCCTACCATGTCGTGTGCTGAAGCCCTGGTCAAATCAAACTTCAAAATTCAATTTTCGTGGTAAGGTGTAAACACATTGCGCGGGGCGCTGCGTGGCGGCACGTTGCCGCAGCATGCCGAGCTTGGTGTCATTAGAATCGATATTTTTTTTCCTTTCCGAATCTGTGTTTGGATTTGGTGTCGCTTATCGGAGTCAGGCGCCACATACAAAAAACATGCACACCCAGAAAACTGTCTTCTAGTTTCTTGATCTTTTCAAGAATATATTCTTGATTCGACACATTTTTTCTGGGTCCAAGAAAAAATGTGTCGAATCAAGAATATATTCTTGAAAAGATCAAGAAACTAGAAGACAGTTTTCTGGGTGCATTGGGAGTGCACTGTGAATCTAGGGAAAATCAAGGGCAAATACTCATTCTGACTGCACAATTTTCATCCCGCCGGGCCTTCCTCACCAACATCCTGACCAACTTTCGACGGGGAGGCTGAAACTGTCGGCACATTTTGCCTACCATGTCGTGTGCTGAAGCCCTGGTCAAATCAAACTTCAAAATTCAATTTTCGTGGTAAGGTGTAAACACATTGCGCGGGGCGCTGCGTGGCGGCACGTTGCCGCAGCATGCCGAACTTGGTGTCATTAGAATCGATATTTTTTTTCCTTTCCGAATCTGTGTTTGGATTTGGTGTCGCTTATCGGAGTCAGGCGCCAGCCTTAAAAAGGCGTGCATTTGAAAGCACTTTCGAGCAAACAAAAATGTAAGAAAAATCCTGTCTTGACTGCGTATTCTTGATTCCACCGCACAGTGGGCCACGCAGGCGGACGAAACTCTAAACGCCTTTTTGGCTCCTCAGTCGCTGCACTGGCCTCGAACCCAACGTGTGACCCCACCAATGGATTCCCCGTTCAGAGAGCAACCCATTGGTGGGGTCACACGTTCGGTTAGAGTCCAGTGTAGCTACTCTGGAGCCAAAGACGCGTCTAGAGATTTGTCCGCCTGCGCAGGTCTTCTCGCCCACTGTGCACCGGTCCTGTTCGGCGTGCATCCAGTCCACCATGTCGCAAAACGAAGCCCTGATCAAACGAAACGTCAAAATAAGTATTGTAGGAAAAGGTGGAAACATGTTTGGCACGGTGAGGCTCTGCGGCACTTTGTCGCAGCATGCCGAGCTTGGTGTCATTAGAATCGATTTTTTTCATTCTTTCCGAATCTGTGTTTAGATTTGGTGTAGGACAAATCTCTAGACGCGTCTTTGGCTCCAGAGTAGCTACACTGGACTCTAACCGAACGTGTGACCCCACCAATGGATTGCTCTCTGAACGGGGAATCCATTGGTGGGGTCACAGGTTGGGTTCGAGGCCAGTGCAGCGACAGAGGAGCCAAAAAGGCGTTTAGAGTTTCGTCCGCCTGCGTGGCCCACTGTGCGGTGGAATCAAGAATACGCAGTCAAGACAGGATTTTTCTTACATTTTTGAAAGTGCTTTCAAATGCACGCCTTTTTAAGGCTGGCGCCTGACTCCGATAAGCGACACCAAATCCAACCACAGATTCGGAAAGGAAAAAAAATATCGATTCTAATGACACCAAGCTCGGCATGCTGTGACAACGTGCCGCCACGCAGCGCCCCGCGCAATGTGTTTACACCTTACCACGAAAATTGAATTTTGAAGTTTGATTTGACCAGGGCTTCAGCACACGACATGGTAGGCAAAATGTGCCGACAGTTTCAGACTCACCGTCGAAAGTTGGTCAGGATGTTGGTGAGGAAGGCCCGGCGGGATGAAAATTGTGCAGTCAGAATGAGTATTTGCCCTTGATTTTCCCTAGATTCACAGTGCACTCCCAATGCATGTTTTTTGTATGTGGCGCCTGACTCCGATAAGCGACACCAAATCCAAACACAGATTCGGAAAGGAAAAAAAAAAATCGATTCTAATGACACCAAGCTCGGCATGCTTCGGCAACGTGCCGCCACGCAGCGCCCCGCGCAATGTGTTTACACCTTACCACGAAAATTGAATTTTGAAGTTTGATTTGACCAGGGCTTCAGCACACGACATGGTAGGCAAAATGTGCCGACAGTTTCAGACTCCCCGTCGAAAGTTGGTCAGGATGTTGGTGAGGAAGGACCGGCGGGATGAAAATTGTGCAGTCAGAATGAGTATTTGCCCTTGATTTTCCCTAGATTCACAGTGCACTCCCAATGCATGTTTTTTGTATGTGGCGCCTGACTCCGATAAGCGACACCAAATCCAAACACAGATTCGGAAAGGAAAAAAAATATCGATTCTAATGACACCAAGCTCGGCATGCTGCGGCAACGTGCCGCCACGCAGCGCCCTGGCAAAGATGCAGAGGCCCTACACTGTTAATGCATTTTTAACGATTGATTCGACTAGGGCCTGGTATTTAGCATGCTTTTTTAATCCTGCCGGTACACGTGGTCAACCTGAATTTCGTTTCTTCATTTTAGTGCTTTCTTTCACTGCACCCTTTCGACAATCTTTATTTGTGCGAGAGAGAGACCGAGCGACAGTTTCATTGTTTGGAATTTGCCGAGGTGCGAGAGAGACCGAGTGACAATTTCATTGTTTGGAAGTCGGCGAGCGCTGCGCTGCTAGTGCTGCGGCCAGTGCGTCGTCGTCGTCCTCGGCCACCTGGAGGCTCCAACGACTGTCTCATAGTGGACCTTGCTGCCATGGCCTGCATTGGCCTTGGCGGCCCTCTTGCAAGCTGCATACTTGCAGGGTAGCGCGCGCTGCACTGCACGCGCTGCAAGACCCTGGCCGTCGTTGTGGCCTCGACGGGGTGGTCAGCCACCCTCCCTGCATTGCCTTGGCGGCCGACTGGCAAGCTGCATACTTGCAGGGTAGCGCGCGCTGCACTGCACGCGCTGCAAGACCCTGGCCGTCGTTGTGGCCTCGACGGGGTGGTCGGCCACCCTCCTTGCATTGCCTTGGCGGCCGACTGGCAAGCTGCATACTTGCAGGGTAGCGCGCGCTGCACTGCACGCGCTGCAAGACCCTGGCCGTCGTTGTGGCCTCGACGGGGTGGTCAGCCACCCTCCCTGCATTGCCTTGGCGGCCGACTGGCAAGCTGCATACTTGCAGGGGTGCGCGCGCTGCACTGCACGCGCTGCAAGACCCTGGCCGTCGTTGTGGCCTCGACAGGGTGGTTGGCTACCCTCCCTGCATTGCCTTGGCCTTAGCGGCACCCTTGCAAACTGCAAACTTGTCACGTCATTTCGGCCATGGTTCCGACCACGGTTCAAGTATGCGTCATGCTGGACGAATTCTGGTGTCAATTCAAAATTCCTTGTCAGATTTCCTGGCCAGATTCCTGCGGGCCCAGAGCACCGCGTCGAGGTCATGACCGCCAGGTCCGCTACGGCCACCACGCGCGCCGCCATACAAGCTGGCCAAGCGTGGGCCTCGCATCGCGGTGCCGCGACCTGCACATCCCTGGCGGACACCAAGCACCGCGTTGAAGTCATGACCGCCAGGTCTACCACGGCCGCCGCCCTGCCACCTGGCCAAGCGAGGGCCTCGCGTCGCAGCGCCCCGACCCGCACAGCCCTGAAGGGCACAGAGCACCGCGCCGGGGTCATGACCGCCAGGTCCGCCACGGCCGCCTCGCGCGCGGCCCTTTAAGCTGGCCAAGCGAGGGCCTTGCATCGCGGTTCCCCGACCCGCACAGCCCTGAAGGGCACAGAGCACCGCGTTGAAGTCATGACCGCCAGGTCCGCCGCGGCCGCCGCCCTGCCAGCTGGCTAAGCGAGGGCCTCGCGTCGCAGCGCCCCGACCCGCACAGCCCTGAAGGGCACAGAGCACCGCGCCGAGGTCATGACCGCCAGGTCCACCACGGTGACGCGCGCGCCGGGGCAGCAAGTTTGGCGATGACGGCCACTGCAGCTAGCGCGCTACCGCCGTTGACCAATGGGTGGCCGAACACGCCGTCGAGGCCCCGACGGTCAGGTCCTTTCTTCCACACGCGCTGCCCCTACAAGCTCGGCTTTTGCGGCCTGAAGGACCGACAGATGACAGACCCACGTGGGACTCGTTCCCGTAGCTGGCACATTCGTCGACCCACCCCGTGCAGCCCCGCGAATCCCCGCGCTAAGCCCCCGCGTGAAGCCTGCGCCCTGCGAAGCCCAACTGCCTGGCCGTCATGGTCTCGACGGCGTGGTCGGCGTCACACGCTTCTCTGCTGGACGAAACATTGTCCGCAATCAGCCTGCTGTGACTGGCCTGCGTGATGCCGTCGTGGGCAACCTGGTGCGCCGTCGTACGACCTTCTGCATAGTCGTAGAGCATAGTGTCTGGAGCAATGGCGCGTACACAGTTGCACTTTCTAGAGTAATCAGGCAATGCCTTCTTTTGTTGTTGTTGTTGTTTTTTTTAAGTAAAGAAGGCTATCAATGATATTTGGTTGCAAGCTTATCAATGAAAGTGACTGGCGGCCGCGCCGTTGCGCGCCGTGGAGAAAGGCTGAGTGGAGAGAGAGAGAGAGAGAGAGTGAGAGAGAGAGAGAGAGAGAGAGAGAGAGAGTGTGTGTGTGTGTGTCTTCTTGAATGGCCCACGGCTGAGCGGCAAACGGCGCGAGGCACGTGCGCGGTGGTGGGGGTTCGGGACGCTTGTTGTTGGCAGGCGGGTTAGCGGAGTGGGGTAGCCAGGGTCAGCGCACGGCGCGCAGCCGCGGAACGGCCAGATCTGACCAGGTCTGGCCGCCTTGGCGCAATCAGTAACTTTCTTTTCTGAACGGACCCGCACCTCCTGCTGAGCACTTGTCTAGCGGCTGGGCAGTCATTCTATCATCGAGCGCCATCTCACCACCATGCCTCCGTACACTGGATTGTCAGTCCGCGGGGTCATCATCGGCCTGCATCAGGCTGGCTTTTCGGCTGAGGATATTGCTGGCCGGGCGGACATCCCGTGCAGCTTATCCACCGTCAAGCGATGGATCGCGCGCTTTGCTAATGGAGGCTACGACGGCCTCCAGACAAGGGCCAAGACTGGGCGCCCGAAGGCCACCACGCCGGAGCAGGATGTCGACCTGCGGGCCTCCGTCCTTGCCCAGAACAAGCGACCTGTGAAGGCAGTCGTCCGGGAGCTGTTTCCGGAAGACGGCGCAAGCTTCTCAACGCACTACAAGAGGTAAGTCATAGGTCAGTGTTGTTGTGCGAACGGAGCGGGGGTTCGATGGGCCACCGAAGCGCGCCACGTGGCAGTCGCATGGCGTCCATGTTGACGAGCAGGTGCAGCCAGCATGCGCCGCCACGTGGTGACTTCGCGGTCCTTCCCTCGCACCTCGGCGCCGTTCGACAGTGGGCCAGTAGACCAGCGTAGGCGGACGAAACTCTAGACGCGTTTTTGGCTCCAGAGTCGCTGAACTAGATTAGAACCGAACGTATGACCCCCACCAATTGATTGCTTGTTCGGAGAGTTTTGTCCACCTGCGCCGGTCTTCTGGCCCACTGTGCGTTCGCACCAACAACAACACCAAAACGCAAGTTCCCTGCACTAAGGCTGGACGCGTAGGCACTGGCTTGTTGATGATGGTGTTGTTGTTGTTTTTTGTCTTCGTTGTTGGAACGCGACGGGGGTTGGATGGGTCTGCCGAGCCACCGCCCCGTGGCCGCCACGTGGTGGCTCGTTGACGGGCAGGTGCTGCCGTCCTTAGAGCACCTCGTGGTGGCCGCGCAGCCTTTCTGAACCCCGGCGCCGTCCGCGCCGACATCAACATCAACAAAAAGCAAGTGCCGTGGGCCAGATTTTGTCGCTTCGGGAGTTGCTTGTTGTTGGTGTTTTTTTTGTTTTGTTTTTTTTGTCTTTGTTGTGTGAACGCGACGGGGGCCGGAGGGGCCTGCCGGGCCACCGCCACGTGGCCGCCACGTGGTGGCTCGTTGACGGGCAGGTGCTGCCGTCCTTAGAGCACCTCGTGGTGGCCGCGGAGCCTTTCCGAACCCCGGCGCCGTCCGCGCCGACATCAACATCAACAAAAAGCAAGTGTCGTGGGCCAGATTTTGTCGCTTCGGGAGTTGCTTGTTGTTGGTGTTTTTTTTTTTTTGTTTTTTTTTTTGTCTTTGTTGTGTGAACGCGACGGGGGCCGGAGGGGCCTGCCGGGCCACCGCCACGTGGCCGCCACGTGGTGGCTCGTTGACGGGCAGGTGCTGCCGTCCTTAGAGCACGTCGTGGTGGCCGCGCAGCCTTTCCGAACCCCGGCGCCGTTCGCGCCGACATCAACATTAACAAGAAGCAAGTGCCGTGCGCTAGATTTTGTCGCTTCGGGAGTTGCTTGTTGTTGGTGTTGTTGTTTTTGTCTTTGTTGTGTGAACGCGACGGGGGTCGGATGGGCCTGCCGGGCCACCGCCACGTGGCCCCCACGTGGTGGCTCGTTGACGGGCAGAAGAAAGCATGTATTCCGTTCAAAGCACTTACTTCTTTTCTTTTCTTTCAGGTTGAAGAGCAGTGGCCTGCACGGCCGGAGGGTGGCGAAGAAGCCTGTGCTTCGGGCCCATCACCGGCAGGCGCGGCTGCAGTTCGCACTGGAGAACATTGGGCGTCCGTTAGAGTACTGGCGCTCAATGATCTTCTCAGATGAGAAGACGTTCCGGTCCGACGCCAATGGCATTTTTCGAGTGTGGCGGGAGAATGGAACTCGGTAAGCCTTACTTTGAGTTAATAAGCCTTTTTTTAACAACAAAATTGCGCTGCCTTTGTTTTTCTAAATCGTCTGATCTGTTTGATTGCAGCTATGACGACGAGAACGTCCAGGAGGTGGCTGCAAGCGGCCATGTGACATGCGGGTTCTGGGTCTGCATCTCGGCGGAGGGAGGGGCTATCGCCTGCACGGAGATCCCGCCCCAGATGGACCGCTGGGGCTACATCAACGTCCTGGACGCCACCATGCTGCCTGCTGTGCGCCCCCTCCGCCCCGATGGCAACATCGTCTTTATGCAGGACAACGCCCGCATCCACACGGCGAGGGACACCCTGGACTTCCTCCACGCCGAGGGCGTGGAGGTCATCTACTGGCCGGCCTACTCTCCGGACCTCAACCCCGTGGAGCACATTTTCGCCATGATGGTCGGGGAGTGGGACGGCCGGCAGGAAGCGACGAGGGCTGCGCTCGCCGCCCACGTGCGGGACGTCTGGCGGACCATCGAGAACCGCCAAGCTGTCATCACCAGGCTCATCGAGTCGATGCCGCGGCGGCTGCAGGCCGTCATTGACGCCAACGGCGGCCACACCAAATACTGATGGATTTGTGACCACTGCATTTCGATTGGTAAGTTTGCTTGCCACTCCAGTGGCACTCCGTTTTGCATGACAATTTGGCATTCTGGGCCGGATTGGCCTTTTAAAATGCCAAAATTTGGCGTCCAAGTTCCCAAATTTTGGCATTCAAAGAGGCAAATCCGGGCCCAGAAGGCCAAATTTTGGCATTCAAAACGGAGCGCCACTGGAGTGGCAAGCAAACTTACCAATCGAAATGCTGTGACGAATTGTTTATTTGTTTCTGTGACTATTTTTTTTTTTTTTTTGTAATACTTATTGGTATTTTTGTTCAAAAATAAATTTGTTTTCCTTTTCTGTTCTCGGTTTACGAAATTTCTTGTCACACCCTCACCATACCTTTCAAATTATTTTCATTTAAGAAACAATTCCTTTTCACAAACATGCTTGGCTTTGCATCAAAGCCTCTCTTTATTGTGCACTTGTTGCTATCTGTTCGAAGTATTTCGAGCCCAATCCGAACCACATTGCCGATACTCCGTGTTCTTACTTGCTGAGGAGGCCACCTGGTAAGTGCTGGTAAAGCAGATAAACATGCCGGCGCAAAAAATCTGAAAGAACGCCTCTGGGTAGGCAACCCAACTGCCAGCGCAGCACGGGGCTGCCTATCCGTAGGGCGGCGGCGCATAGCTAACTCGGCCCGCTAACGTATCGGCCGGGCTGGATTTCTGGACGTTCTTTACGAACGGCAAGCACTGACGCCATCGTCTACCTCCGCATCGCAGTGCAAAGTCTACGTCTGGCCCCTCAACTGAGTGTCATGCGCATGGCCTTGACAGCGTGGTGGTCGGCTGCGCACGCCGCTCGCTTGACGGCGCGGTCTGGGGCGGTCCGGGGTACGGGGCCCTTCATCGGCGAGCTGGCAGGGCACCGCGCGTGGCGGACCCGGCCGTCGTGGGCTCGACGGAGTGGTCGGCACCAGGATGCCGGGGCCCTTTATCGGCGAGCTCGCAGGGCGGCGCGCGCGGTGGTTGTCATGACCTCGACGCGAGGCCCTCGCTTGGCCAGCTGGCAGGGCGGCGGCCGTGGTGGCCGTGGTGGTCGTGGTGGACCCGGCCGTCGTGGCCTCGACACGGTGCTCGGCATCGCCCGCCGCTCTGCCTAGCGGCGCCGCGCTGCAGCCTTCTTTTATTTGCATTCATTATTGCAGTTTAGATTTGATGGTTGAATTTCTGATCGATAGTGACAACAGTAATTTTGTTTAGTTGGTTTGAATAATTTAAATATTACAAAATTCAACGGTATTTATTTATATCTGAAATTGTTGTCTTTCAAACAGCTGGATGCTTTTGAAACATTTTCCTCCCTTCACCCTCCCTTCTATTTCTCCTTCTCTGCCCTCAGCCGCTCTCACCTTTCAAATTGCGCGCCAGTTCGTCTCCTGGTCATCTGTGGCACGTTTCCGGTGTGCCGTCCCTGCGCGTAGTGTGTGTTTTGGCAGACGACACAAAGAGATAACACGCCTATCACACGAGACTGCTGGGCATCCTCACACATACCGCGTCATGAGCGCTGCCTGACGCATCCCGCCAACCTCACGTGCCTTTGGGGCCGCAGCACCGAGCCCTCAACCTCACGAAATACATTTAATCCGAAAATCTTACTGCTAGCCGAGCAACAGACGCTCGCCGCCCAGTCCGCCTGTTCAGAATCGGCCGCTAGGCGTCGCCACCTCACGAGGACCTCAGCGCGCGGGGTATCGCCCAGGCCTGGGTCAATTCTTTTGCGACTGATAGTACATTTAAAATACATTGGTTTCTAAGGGCTTCGAGAGTCAACCTTCTCTTCAAATCTAACCTAGGGAAACAGCGGACAACAGCATCTTTTCGTCTCTTGACCCATCTGTTTTTACGGTAATAGTATTTCTTTGCTACTTCAACCATAGATAATTCGGACAACTCTTCAGGTCTCATTTGATATCGATCAAAGAATGTCTTGCTGTTTACAGGTGTCCTTATGTCAAATAGTTCCCATTCAACATTTTTCAAAGTAAGCACAACAAACAATCTGCTGCTGTGGTACAAAGCAAAGCCCATTAATAGATACATCACCTCCTGAGCTGAATAATCTCTTTCTGATATTGTTTTAATCATAAGACTTCTTATTACTTTTCTACAATGTTCATTTTCAGCATTGTTGCTTTATAAAATTGTTGATACAAGTTCATTGTATGCATCAGACTTATATTCACATTTTGATGTATACTTTGCAATATATTTGTCCAAAATATGTTGTGCATAAACAGGGCTGAAGTCAACATTACCTCTCCAAGTTTGGAGCAGCCATGCATTGAACTTGTTCAAAAACATATCATTTCTTTTAAATTCAATATCTATGAAATTCTTGTTTGTTACAACTGTAGTTGCTTCTTTCATTGGTTTTGGAAAACCAAACCTACATTTCATGTTGCCATGTTTATCTTTTCTTAGACAATATGTAGATGGACATTTTGTATGTCTTTGTACAGTATTTACAAGTGCTACAAGGTCATCATGTAAATTTTCAACATCTGACAAGTTTTTTTGGCAAGGATGTTGAACATTCCCTATAAAGTTAATATCAGGGTTTTCACATGTTACAAGCTTATCAAAAAAACGCAAAGCAATTTCTTGTTTTTCTTTGCTATTTTCAATGTTGCTAATGTCTGGTGCATTTCTAAGCCATTGTAGACCGTGTATATGTGCTGAACCTCTTGATTGGTACTCCACTCTGAACCATGAATCAATCACATCAAAATGTTCTTTCATACACTTTTGAATGAAAAATTCACTGCGTATCTTAAAAAATGTTGCCACAATCAATGGGTTCTTAGAAATTAGATCAATTCTTTCATGCATTTGTAAGTTGTCAATGTTATCACAACCTAACAAACGAAACAGTTCTTTGCAGTAATAATCAGGATATGATAATGTAAAAAATATGGTAGCTGGACCTAACGTTTCAACCATATCACTCAGTTCAGAAGCTCTTGACATCCAATAAGCTTTTGTTGAACGCAAGCGATTTGAGAAGAACATGATATAATTTACAGTCTTAGGGTTCTTCTTTAAGAAATCTTTCAGTTGGATTAATGTCATTGAACTGAATACAGCATTCTTTTTTACAAAAACATTTCCTAAATTCAGAGAATCCCACCTCAATTGACTGTTTAACATAAAGAACCGAAACCTTGGGTCTTGTGCGAAACGACCATCTTTGTATAACATTAAATGTTTTACATATTCTGGTAGGGAAATGAGCTTATCCTTTCTATTAGAATAGTCACATAAACCTTTAGGAAATAAGTGAGGAAATGCCATTGAGATATAGCCAGGGCTACTGATTTCATTAATTGGCACAGAGCCAATTGCAGGCCATATCATTACTTGATCATCTAAATTGTTCAAAAGCTTTTCACTTTCTGTACTACTTAGGTGAGGAACATCTTAGTACTCAATTTTGCTATTTTCAGGTTCATCAGATAAATCCTTTACATCATTAGAAGTTTTACCAGTTTTTTTTGAAGCTTTATCACTATTGCCATCAGTTTCAACATCATACCCACGAACTAAGTGGTTACACTACCATCTTCAGGTAACTGATCTAAGTTTTCATCTGATATTATGATGTCTTTATAATGAGGGTTATTTTCTTTAAGCCAAGTTAAGGCTTTGAGAACTTTTTTTTGGCGCACTTTGAAATCCATATGTCCATCAGAATTTTTGACACGGATAGCAATCAAACCTTGCATATCAGCTACCTTGTAAGGTAAAGTTGTGGCAACTTCTTGGACATTTTGAGGAAAACTTATGATGTTACCAGAATAAGAAAACTGAGCGTTTTTTATCTTGTAGAGCAATACAACTGGATGTATGCGAGATATCAAAAGTTGTTCAATAACTGTTAAACCAGTCAATTCTTCAGGTGCATCACCAGGATCAAGGTCATTTTCAATTGTGAAGATTTCACATCTATTGCAAGGTTTATCTACATTTGGAGCTACCATTTGCTTTTTATGACAAATTGGGCATGTATACCAATGTACATTTTTCATGTGAGAATCGAAAAAACCTTTGATTCTCATCCAACAAGTCATTTTGAACAGAATCATTTGACATTTGTGCTAGTCTCTTTTGCCTTCGATAAAATACTTTTCTTTCTCGGTCGATTCTTTTCCTCAGCATTTTCCTTTCTTCAGCTTCTTCATTTCTCCTTTTCTTCATCCTATCTGTTGCATTTTCTTTTTCAACTTGTTTTTCTTCTGGTGTCATTTTTGCCCTTCTTTTTCTTTGCCTTTCTTTCGCTCTTTTCTGTCTTTCAGTATCCTAAAAAAGATATAGGATATGTAAGTGTTTTGGATACTTGTATTTCACTTAAAGAATGATACAACAAGTTCAATTTTGAGCAATTTTTGATAACAAATCTGCACACTTTCTATAACAAATTTTTCAGACAACATATTAGCAACACAATGCTTTTTTCAGTATATAAGATGATATACGCTATGATTTTCTTCTGTAGCAACATGTAACTTTAGTTTTGTTGTTAACAAAATAGATTTGATTTGCCAAAGAAAACTCTATGTAACATTCTCTAATTACCTTTTCTGCAACATTGTCTAAACATAGCTAAATTCGCACAAACAACCATTTAGGTAATCTTTTTCTATTTCTCTATAAATTTTTATCTTCGGTACTGGTTTGAATTCGCACCATTTAATGAGTTTAAACTATATAACTGTATTACTCTTTTGAAAGTTTAATGCGCTTTCTGGTCCTATCTTTTTCCCTAATTTTTTGTTTTTGAGATTCTGAAAGGTTCGCTCTATATTTCCTCTTCCTTAAACATTCCTTAGTAAGTACTTTGACCTGTATGACAACCAACGAACATTAACAAAACCAAACATTAATAAAATATATTACTGCAAAGAGTTTCACTAGTGTTTTGTTAATGTAGCAACAAGACTAACAGTCAAGTTCTTTTGAGAAATTGTTTATCTTACTCATGTTTTTTTGGGTTCCTAGTGAAATGAATTTGAAACCCTTTTCCCTTTAACCCTAGGTACGCCATATAGAATGGCTTGTCTGAGCTGCATATGGTCAAGTACTCGTTCAAATTTTCTTCAATAACTTTAAGAAACCTTCTTGGAAGGTGAACGAAAAAGGATTCATTTTCATTGGCTTTTTCTTGTAGTTGAACTCTAACTATCTTGCCATTTTGAGTTGTTACAATCTCAAACTTGATACACTTATAATATTGGTTTTCAGGCAATTCTTTAATTGACCGATAGTCTTGCAAAGCCTCACTAGCTTTATTTAAATTGTTCACGTCATCATCAGAAGAGTCCTACCCAATAAAAAAAATGATAACACAAATCTTAGGTTTAAATACGATTCATTAGCTGACTTCAAAAATAAATAATACCTTGTTTTCTGGTTCGTTTGTATTTTTGTCTGTTTTTGGCTTTTCCTTGTCTGTTCCTTTCTTTAATTTCCCTCCTAACTCCTCTTTTTCTTCTGTCACTGATGTTGATGCATTTTCTTCAACTGGGATTAAGCCGGACATTGATGTTGTTTTGTCACTCTATAAATTAAAGATAAGAATGATAACAAAAAAATGTTGTGAAACCAATGCAAAAAAAATTGAGTTAATGATTTACCTTATCATCTCTTTGAGGCACGTTTGCATTTTGATGTTCAACAATTGTTTCGATTTCACCTTCCTCAATTGGTGGATTTTGGTCTAATGGCATCACACATCCTCCACTCAAACCAGTTACTGATGTTGCTTTGTCAGCCTGAAACACAATTTTTTCTTTAATATTTGTACAAATGACTTGTTATTGCAAGGTGTTCATGAAATCTTACAGTTTCTACTGTGTCAGTTGCTTTGTCAGACTTCTGACTTTGACCCTTCTTAGGTTTCTTTTTACTTTTTTTCTTCACCACTTTCTTTTCTTGTGCAGAAGTTGACTAGAACAATAAATAAATTTTAGATTTTGTAAAAAGTGTAGGTAATATTTGAAGAAAATAAACTTACAGGTAAATTCAATATTGATGAGTTAAGAGATTCATCGGTGCTGTCATCAGAATTTTCAATCTCAATTGTCACAACTTTCTTTTTCTTTTTCAAGTTCATTTCAGTGCTTGTGTTTGAGTGAGTCCTCTTACAGATTGTATCAGAAGCCTAAGATAAATTCAAAATTTTGAGAAAAGATAACCATTTAACAATTCTCTTTAACGAATATTTTTTTTGGAAACCTGCTTACCGTCACAGATACTGCTTCATTGGTGTGCACTGTCATTACCCTGACGGGTCGCGAGGATGCGTTCTGGATCCAAAAGCATCCGAAATAGGTCCATTTCGTGTCCATCAGGTCCACCACTGCGTCCACACCGCATCCACGCTAGTCCACTCATGTCCACGTTTCATGCGCAATCCATAACGCATCCCCGGCACGTCCGCGGCGTCCAGGGCAGTGAAAGACGGTACGTCCATTATCCATCCAGAACATCCAGAAGGTCCACTCACGTCCTATCCACATCTGCCATGTCCACATGATGTCGAGCAGCAATCCAAATTACATCTCTGGCATCCACTAAAAATCAACCAAGGGTCGACACTTCATCCCCGTTTCATCCAACACGTCCGCGGGATGTCTTGTGTCCAGAAGGCATCCACAGCCTCCAATCGATACCCCAAATTTCATTATCCACATCTACTCCAAACGACATCCTACAGATCCAGAATTAATTTAATCGACAAAGAACGTCCAGACCACGTCCATCACGTCCCCAACACATCACACACATCCATACTGCGTCCAAAACACATCTGCAACGCCAATTAATCTAGAATGCGTCCGAATCACATCCATAGCATCCAGACCACGTCCACGACACATCCATCGCATCCCGATCAAGTTCAAGCGACATCCATCGCATCCATATCATGTCCAAGATACACACAACGCATCCAGAACGCGTCTACAGAACATCCAACACATCTAGGACGCGTCCAGAACATGTCCAAAGTACATCCAACACATCCAGAATGCGTCCAAAGTACATCCAACGCATCCAGAACGCGTCCAAAGTACATCCAACGCATCCAGAACACGTCCAAAGTACATCCAACACATCCAGAACGCGTCCAAAGTACATCCAACGCATCCAGAACACGTCCAAAGTACATCCAACACATCCAGAATGCGTCCAAAGTACATCCAACGCATCCAGAACGCGTCCAAAGTACATGCAACGCAACCAGATTGCATGCACCATCAATTTAAATACTAAATGGCTAGTTGTAGGTCAATGCCAACGCCCAGACATATGTTCCAACATCTCATTGGATAGATCTCACCAAGATCTATTCAAATCAGCAATAAAAAATTTCAGTTGGTCACTCCCCTTTTTTCAAGATACAGTTAAAAAACAGTATCTTGAAAAAAGGGGAGTGACCAACTGAAATTTTTTATTGCTGATTTGGATAGATCTTGGGTAGATCTGTCCAATGAGATGTTGGAACATATGTCTGGGCGTTGGCATTGACCTCTAACTAGGCATTTAGTATTTAAATTGATGATGCATGCGATCGGGATGCGTTCGATGTACTTTGGACGTGTTCTGGATGTGTTGGATGTACTTTGGACTTGTTTTGGATGCGTTGGATGTACTTTGGACGCGTTCTGGATGTGTTGGATGTACTTTGGACGCGTTCTGGATGTGTTGGATGTACTTTGGCCGTGTTCTGGATGCGTTGGATGTACTTTGGACGTTTTCTGGATGCGTTGGATGTACTTCGGATATACTCTGGATGCGTCGTGGATGCGTCGGATTTGCTATGGACGCGTCTTGGATGCGTTGGATATGGTTTGGATATGTTCTGGATGTGTGGGATAAGGAATGGACGCGATTTGGACGCGCTCTGGGTGCGCTGGATATTCTCTGGATGCATTCTGGATATGGTGGACGAGGAGGTCATATGGATTTGGTTTGGATGGCATGTGGACGTTGCTGGACATGTTATGGACGTTGTTCGGACATTACTGTGGACTTTGTGGATGCTACCTGGATCGGTAGCGGATTGATTTAGGTCATCCATTTCGCATCCTATTTGAAACAAATCGGAGGTGATCTGGACGTCCAGAACGCATCCCCGCGACCCGTCAGGGTAGTGGGCACTCCATTTCTGTAATTTCCTCTAAGTTAAAGTATTTTGTGTTTGAGAACAACTCTAGCACCTCCATTTCTCTAGAGTGTTCAAAGTACTGTTTGGATAGTTTCTATGGCAACATTTTGAACAGTGGCAGATCCAAACAGGGCTTTTTTGAAAAGGGCGGGCGGCGCGGGAGGAACTGAAGGCAAAGTAACTATTTTTGGCTACTTACAGAGGAAAAGTACCAGTTTTTGGTTCGGTTTGAGGCACATGCCATGGAGGCAGGCCGCGGGAGGGGAGGGTAACGGAAACTAATGCTTCGACCCAGGTACGAACCCATGATGTAGGACGGACGAACAAAGCTATGGTTCGACAGAGAGACGGAGCTCTGATAAGGGTGACGCACCCATGACGGGAGAAAGACAAGAAGCTACGACACGACGGACGGACGAAGCGAAACAGGACGGAGGGACGGACGGGTAGTGTGTGGGTTTGGAACTATGAGACACATACATTAATTTGTGTGACGAAAAGACGGGACGGAGGGACGGAGGGACGGAGCTATGATGGGACGGAGGGACGGAGCTATGACAGGACGGAAGGATGGAGTATATTAATTTGTGTGACGAAGAGGCGGGACGGAGAGACGGAGGGACGGAGCTATGACTATGAGACACGTATATTGTGTGATGAACAGACGGGACGGAGGGACGGAGGGACGGAGCTATGACCGTATGGAGGGACGGAGCCATGGCGGGACGGAGCGACAGATCCATGGCGGCACGGAGGGACGAAGCTATGAGGGGACGGAGGAACGGAGTCATGACGGGACGGGACGGGACGGGTGGACGGAGCTATGACCGGATGGAGGGACGGATCAATGGCGGGACGGAGGGACGGAGCTGTGATGGGACGGAGGGACGCAGCTATTTTGTGTGACGAACAGACGTGTTTCGGCAGGCCATGACGGGACGGAGGGACGGAGCTATGACCGTATGGAGGACGGAGCAATGGCGGCAGGGAGGGACGGATCCATGGGGGGACGGAGGGACGGAGCTATGACGGGACGGAGGGACGGAGCTATGATGGGACGGAGGGACGGAGCTATGACAGGACGGAAGGATGGAGTATATTAATTTGTGTGACGAAGAGGCGGGACGGAGAGACGGAGGGACGGAGCTATGACTATGAGACACGTATATTGTGTGATGAACAGACGGGACGGAGGGACGGAGGGACGGAGCTATGACCGTATGGAGGGACGGAGCCATGGCGGGACGGAGCGACAGATCCATGGCGGCACGGAGGAACGAAGCTATGAGGGGACGGAGGAACGGAGTCATGACGGGACGGGACGGGACGGGTGGACGGAGCTATGACCGGATGGAGGGACGGATCAATGGCGGGACGGAGGGACGGAGCTGTGATGGGACGGAGGGACGCAGCTATTTTGTGTGACGAACAGACGTGTTTCGGCAGGCCATGACGGGACGGAGGGACGGAGCAATGACCGTATGGAGGACGGAGCAATGGCGGCAGGGAGGGATGGATCCATGGGGGGACGGAGGGACGGAGCTATGACGGGACGGAGGGACGGAGTCATGACGGGACGGAGGGACGGAGCTATGACGGGACGGAGGGTCGGATCAATGGCGGGACGGAGGGACGGAGCTGTGATGGGACGGAGGGACGCAGCTATTTTGTGTGACGAACAGACATGTGTTTCGGCAGGCCATGACGGGACGGAGGGACGGAGCTATGACCGTATGGAGGACGGAGCAATGGCGGCAGGGAGGGACGGATCCATGGGGGGACGGAGGGACGGAGTCATGACGGGACGGAGGGACGGAGCTATGACGGGACGGAGGGTCGGATCAATGGCGGGACGGAGGGACGGAGCTGTGATGGGACGGAGGGACGCAGCTATTTTGTGTGACGAACAGACATGTGTTTCGGCAGGCCATGACGGGACGGAGGGACGGAGCTATGACCGTATGGAGGACGGAGCCATAGCGGCAGGGGGGGACGGATAGTAGTAAGGGTGGCCCATAGTCGCGGGCCGCCATCTTGGTGGCCCATAGTCGCGGGTCCGCCATTTAAATTTTTTTTTCAAAAAAAAATTTTCTCAAAAAATTTTTGGTGAAATTTTTTTCGGAAACTTTTTGGTCGTCTCCTTTTCCGAGCCTAACCCAACCTAACCTAAGTCACTCGAGGGTAACCTAACCTAACCTAAGGGCCTAAGTCACCGGAGGGGCCTAAGTCGCAACCTGGATCCGCCCCTTGGGGGGACATTGTCGCGGGTCCACAGGTCTGTGCCTGCCCGTCGCCGCGGTCGCCCCTCGGGGGGACTTTGTCGCGGGTCCAAACCTAAACCTAAGTAGGAAAGGTCTGTACCTGTCCGCCAGCACCGCGGTCGCACCTGGCTCACGGCACGCACGCACGCACGCGAGTCCGGTCCGCCGCCTCGTTTTGAATGGCGCCGCGCCGGTAGCGCCACCAGCGCGCTCTATCGGCCCGGTGTGGAAACTCCGCATCTGCGCATGCGCATATGTGGCGGGGCCTTACCAGCATCTCCCCTGCAGCCGGTGTCTCGTTGATAGTGTTTTCTAAAAGAGCCTCGAAAAATTCTTGAGTTTTCCAGAAATGCCCAGAAAATTTCTAGTGTTTTTAAGAAATGCCCAAAAAATTTCTAGTGTTTTTAAGAAATGCCCAAAAAATTTCTAGTGTTTTTAAGAAATGCCAAAAAAATTTCTAGTGTTTTCTGAAAATGCCCAAAAAAAATTCTAGAGTTTTTTAGAAAAAACTTGTAGTGTGTATGAAAATTTTTTTCCGTACAACATTTTTTTCTTATGTACAAAAATTTTTTTTATGTACAATCACGTGTATTTCTTATGGAGCTAAAATATTTTTGCGTACAAAAAGTTTTTTTGTGTACAAAAAAGTTTTTTTTCGTGCTTAAAACATTTTTTCTTTGTACATTTTTTTTGTCGTGTAAATTTTTCTGAACATTATTTTTTTTCTTGTACCTATGCTTGTTCCACTTTCATGTTGTGTGGCAACACACACTTGGTTTTGATTCCAAACATGCGTTTGTACATTTTGTGTACAACTTGATCATTTTTTTTCTGTATCTGAAGAAAACAGTTTCTTGACAAAGGAATGCATTGAAATGCCGTGTGCACGGTGTATCAAATACATGAGACAGTACTCGCCACACACTTGCGAATCAATGGACTGTAAACTTGTGTGATTGTATGTCCACTTTTTACAGAGTCGGTCCAGAAACTTTCTGTGATTGGGGACGATCGGTGGCATTCCGTAGGAGTCCCAGAATTCTCCCTCGCCGTGTTTTCCAATGTAGAAAGCCACCCAGTGTTGACCTGGTTTTGTGATTGGGTCTGTGTTCGCAATCAGTAAGGCGGGGCGTTTGTGAAGACGGCGTGGCAATGTGTCTGAGGCAAAGACGCCTTCGAACATGGGAGCCACATGTTTGTCTTTTTGCATAAGCGTTTCTAGAGACAGCCCGTCCATTTTTTTGGGTTTTTTGTGATTTTATATTTTTTTATTTGGTTTTTGGCCCGCCCTTCTATTCAAAAAATAGGGGGAGGGCATATGCATTTGCCTTTGTGTCTGTGTGTCGTCGTCGTCGTCGTTGTTGTCGTCGTCTGTGTACAAGGAAGGAGTTGAGCTAGAGTAACCAGATTTGGAGGGTACTTCAGGAGTACCGTCCAAACAAATAATCCGGTGGTGCAAATCCCGTCCGGGTCGCACAAGGGCTGCTGCAGGTGCATCATGGTTTACATGAGCGGGAGGGGGATTTCCGCCATTATTGGTGCTAGCAGGGCACATAGGGGTATTTTTGGAATCAGGGCGACGAGACAAGATGAATGGACCTGGTCCCGACCCCATCGGCCGCTTTTTACAAGTTGGCCAGATCAGGATCTTCAAAAAAGGGGGTCGACCGACTAAAAAAATTTATTGCAGATTTCGATTGGTCTCAGCAAGACCTTTTCAACGAGGGGTCGGAAAGGGGGTCCAGGAGCCCGACTTCGTCTATTAGTCACATCAGGATCTTGAAAAAAGGGGGTCGACCGACTGAAAATTTTTACTTAAGTTTTCGATAGGTCTTGGCAAGACCTCTTCAACGAGGGGTCGGAAGGGGGGTCCAGGAGCCCGCCTTCATGAGTTATGTGAAAAAGTGCGACGGGCTCGTTTTGCGCTCCTGCTGTGCCTCCATTGCAAGGAGTTGCAGTCAGTAGCATGGCAAATATGAGTATTTTCGGAATGTGGGCTAAGAGACAAATGAAATGGGCATATTCTAAGGACAGTTGGAGTAAAAAGTGTAAGGACTTTTGCATATTGTGAATAGAAGGGCGGGCCTAAGTCACGATGGTACATCGATAACTTTGCCTTACCCGCTCACGGGGTGTTTGATGAGAGCGGGCCGAAGGCCCGGGCCTTCGACTGGCCAAGTTGGGTCTGATGCGAGGGCCGAAGGCCCGAGGAAAGGCCGCCGGCAGGCCAAGCTGGGCCGGCCCCCTGTCGAACCGAGTTGCCGGCGCAGCGAAGCGGAGCTGGCAACTCGGTTCGACGGAAGGGCGGGCCCTAGCTTGTTTGATCTTTATATACCTTTCGGATTTTCAAAATTTTGTATTTTTTTTATTTGATTTTAATAGTTTACAGTGTAATTTTTAGACGTTATAATCCACCACCACGTTTCTGTGTTTATCGATCTCAATCAGGTTTTGGAACTCGGCATACACGATGCAATTGATGGGGTGTGCAAGTGGCGCCTTGAACTTCAGTTCCAGGCGAAGTGAGCCTTGTTTTTGGAGGTTCCAGTGGGGTTCGCTGGCTGACAGATCAGGAGACAAGTCGAAACAGAACAGGGTGAAGCCCCGGGCGTAATCAGTGAAGCTGATGTTGTTGCCCTCGTCTTTCGTGTGCAAACCCGAGCCAGTATACAGTGTGTTGTATGCTTCCATGTACAGGCCGTTTGCAAAGTCGGGTGTGAGTGGTTGTGAGGGAACAGGGTGTCCATCAACCATGAGACTCAGATAATTCAAATTAAAATGTTGGAAATGAAATCCATTTAGTGTGTAATCGCCGTTAAAGGCACGATTGTCCATGAAACCAATGATGATTCTTTGTGGCATCTGATTCATAAACAGATTGTCCAGATTTTTGTCACGTAATCCTTGTGTGATGGTGACTGTTTTGATGTCAATTCTGTTAACCGAGTATTTAGCTGACGACTTTTCAAGCGCCTGCGCATGGCCAAGCAGCACGGAGGGCGAAACCACCACTTTGCGGACATAGAGAGTCGCATCCAAAAGTTTGATGCGCTCTGTTCCTGCCGTCGACATGAGGGTGAACGCGTCGCGGTTTCTCGTGAGCTTGATTCTTAGCTCCACGTTATTGAGAAGGAAATGATCCTGATTAAAGAAATCCACATGAAGTGGACCCATGAGTTCAAATGGGCGAGAATTCGCAGTCAAACGGCGCCTCGTTGCGAGACCTTCGTTTTCATCCCCATTTAGAGAATCGAATTGGCCAGCTGTGTCTTCGTACCACATTCTTTGTGTCATGTGAGATTTTTTGGCAGATGAATCATAATTGAGGAGGGATTCAATGTAAGCTCTGTAAGCATAGGTCATACTCGAATGTGATATCGTTTTTTGATTGAGACTCACATCCACTTGACTCCACAGAGCGTGTAGCGGGTAATTTACTGGTGCTGCATCGCTGTTATCTGCAGCGACTATATCGGTTCCATTTCCTCTAACTATTTTGGCTTTGATGTAAAGGAGAGTATGGGCAGGGTCTATGTATTCATGCCCAACTCCTGGAATCGAAAATTCAACTGTGTTGGAAGCATCGAGTGTTGTGAGTGGTTTGTAGGGAACCCAGTGGGTGGATTCAAGTGCTGTTTGTGTGGGTGGAATGATCCATAGATCCAATTCAGAGCGGAGGCACTCTGATAAAGCCGTGTGCATGAAGGCCATTTTTTATCTAAGTAAAGTAATCTGGATCGCAAGAGGTGTTACTCTTTCGAGGCTTTCTAGCGTTATGAGCCTTTGGAGACTGCTTGCTAGGGGGCGTCATTCGGAGGCGACTTTCGATTTCGGCTTACCGGTAGGACTCAAAAGTTTCGTTTTTTAGTGCTGAGTTCAGATTCGTGTCGGGTTTTGCGATCGGACTTTATCTTCATCACCCTACCGGACGTTTTATACAAAAATTCGGCGAAAATTCGTTTTTTCCCCTTGTTTTGCCCCCTTGAGTTCGGGGTGGCGGTTTCTCGACTGGATTGCGTTCACTTACACTAGAGACGATTTTTCCAACCACCAGAGCCCATGTGAGCCACCCCATTTTGAGCCTAGGCCTCAAAACATGACAAATTTGGGAGAAAATGTGATATTTTTCTCTTTTTTTCGCCATTTTTGAGGGATTTTGAGCACTGCATCGCCCCCTAAGGTGACCAATATCGATAAAAAGGAGGGAGGGTGTGTGGGAAAGGCAGCCCAGCACCGGGGCGTCGACGGGGGTGTCGTGGAGGGCAGCATTGAGGCGGGCAAATACATAACTTTTTCAATTTATTTAAGGGAATAATCAAAGCAACTGCTGCGCGCCGTTTCCTACCCGTACTCGAGGCGGCTCTCACTCGGCCAGCCGAGCGGGCGAGCGGCTGCCGGCTTGGAAGCCGGAGCGAGGGGAGGGGGTGGCGGGGTGTTGGCTGCCGCTGGGCGGCGGGCGGCCGGGCCGGCCGGCCCGTTGTTGTTGTCATTCGTCAGTTGACTCGCTTGCTGTGCGCACGCTGCTGTTTTTGTTTTGAAGGTGATTTCTAGAGTACCATGTCGGTACGGACTCGCAGGATGATTGCCCCAGTTCTGGAAAGAGTGGCAGAGACATTTTCTGGTGGATTGCTGCCAACTGTTGGGGATCTGTTGTCCTGCTTCATCGCTACGCGGGAAAATCTGCGGACGGAGGCGGCGACGGCGAAGTATCCCGCGCGGCTCCCAGTGGTCCAGGCCGTCGTCAAGGAAGCCAGGCTCTCTGGCGAACAGCTGGGCTGCCCGTCTGCTCAGAGCGGACGGCAGAGTTGATGCTGGAGTCCCGGTTGAGGGATTTGTTTCATCTGCGCGACTACCCTAAATCGAAGAGGAATGAAGCTTACGAGAAGAAAAAAGGAGACTTTTTGGTGGCTTCGCGTGACCTCTTCGACATTTGTAGGTGCAAATGTGTCGGTGAGAACTGCACTTGTGAGGATGCTGTGAAGTCGTCAATGAGCGGTCTACGGTCCTTCCTTCAAGACCAAAGGACTACGAGGACCACGCTCATCCAGGACGCTCGCGCTGTCGGCGCCGCTCTGATGTCAGCACCTGCGTGTCCGCGCCGACGACGCCAGGAGCGCGTCGCCTCCACAGCGTCCGAGTCCAGCGGCCCAGCCTCATCGGCGTCCTCACCAAGTCCAGAAAAGCGGCGGCGGACCCGACTCGACACCAGCGACAAGGACTTCACCGCCCCGCCAACGACGAGGTCTGCGGCACTGCAGAACCGTCTTGCCCTGCCCAACACTGCCGCCGTCGCTACGCGCTACGACATGTCCAGCGTCGCGGCTGCCGCAATTGTCAGTGCGTTTGCGGTGGACTCGGGGCTTGTGACGGCGGAGAACAAGAAGCTGGTCGTCGGCCCGGCCAAGATGCGGCGTCAGCGAACGCGGGCCATGGGCGAAGCCAATGCTTCGGGTTTGGCGGAGTGCTCTCAGCCAGAAGCTTTGTACTTCGATGGCCGAAAAAACAAGGCTTTGGTTCAAGAGGACCTCCCTGGCACAAGCAGCAGGGGCACCCGCCACGTCACAGCTGTGGAAAACCACATCGTGATGCTTGAGGAGCCCGGATCGAAGTTCATCGGCCATATCACCGCCACCGGCCCACTCGCGGCAGATGAAGCTCAAGCCATCATCAGCGGCCTTGAACAGCGACGTGTGTCGACCGCAAACATCAAGGTGGCTGGCTGCGACGGAACTCCCTATAATACGGGCCCCCACACTGGTGTCCTGGCCTCTCTGGAGCGTTTACTGGGGCGCGCGTTGCAACGCGCAGTGTGCATTCTGCACTTGAACGAGTTGCCCCTGAAGCGCCTAATGAGAGAGTTTGACGGCCCCACGTCTGGACCACAGAGTTGGACAGGGCCGGTCGGCAAGCAGCTGGCGACAGCTGAACTGATGCCTGTGAGGAAGTTCAGGAGGATTGAAGCGACGCTGCCAGAGGTCGACAGCACCGACAGGAATGTTCTCAGCTGGGAGCAGCGGTACTTGTTCGACGTCTGCGTGGCCTTGGCCACTGGCAACTTCCCTCAAGACCTCGCAGCCCGCGCTCCAGGGGAGATGCACCAAGCACGGTGGGTCACCACCGCCAGCAGGATCCTGCGGCTGTATGCAGCTTTCTCGCGGCCAGCCGCCGCGCTGAACCACTTGACACACTTCATTGTTAAGGTGCACGTGCTAAGTTGGTTCGCCATCAGAAGGGAGCCTCACATAACCAAGGGCCCACACCACCTGCTGGAGATCATCAAGCGGTCACGGTTCCTGCCCGAGAAGTGGAGACAAACGGTCGCAAATTCCATCCAAATTAATGGATTCTACGCCCACCCTGAAAGTCTTCTCCTCAGCATGGCCGTCGACGAAAGGCAAGCAGTGCGGGACCTCGCTCTCAAGAGGATCCTGGACGCCCGCCGCGCTGCCACCAGCGTCGTGAGGAGCTTCACTCCGCCGGTGATGAACTTCGAGGCTGAGGAGTACTTCGACCTCGTCGACTGGGAGACCACCGCCGTGACGCCGCCGCCCTTGCTCTCCGACATCGGCGACGACTACCTTACCACCAGGATCACGGCTGGCCAGCTCGTCCTGCCTGCTCTACCCTGCCACACGCAGGCCGTAGAGCGCTACGTGCACGAGGTCGCCACCGCGGCCGCAAAGGTGGTCGGTGAAGAGCGCCGCGACGGGCATGTGCGCACCAAGGTCGCTGCAAGGAAGGCAATGCCCAAATATTCCTCTAAAGCGGCATTCTGTGCGCCCAAGCAGCGCCAAATGTAGCTTAACGCTACGCCCGGGTGGGTGGGCGGGCGGGGCTCGACGTGCAGGCACCTCCTCGTGGTGAGCCCTGGGTAGGCACAGCAAACTTGCTTGCCGAGCTAAGACCTGCACATTCGCTTTCACAGCTGCAGCAGTTGCTTTGATTATTCCCTTAAATTAATTGAAAAAGTCATGTATTTGCCCGCCTCAATGCTGCCCTCCACGACACCCCCGTCGACGCCCCGGTGCTGGGCTGCCTTTCCCACACACCCTTCCTCCTTTTTATCCATATTGGTCACCTTAGGGGGCGATGCAGTGCTCAAAATCCCTCAAAAATGGCGAAAAAAAAGAGAAAAATATCACATTTTCTCCCAAATTTGTCATGTTTTGAGGCCTAGGCTCAAAATGGGGTGGCTCACATGGGCTCTGGTGGTTGGAAAAATCGTCTCTAGTGTAAGTGAACGCAATCCAGTCGAGAAACCGCCACCCCGAACTCAAGGGGGCAAAACAAGGGGACAAAACGAATTTTCGCCGAATTTTTGTATAAAACGTCCGGTAGGGTGATGAAGATAAAGTCCGATCGCAAAACCCGACACGAATCTGAACTCAGCACTAAAAAACGAAACTTTTGAGTCCTACCGGTAAGCCGAAATCGAAAGTCGCCTCCGAATGACGCCCCCTACTGCGTGCGCCTTTATATAGCACCGGAGCCCGCCATCGAGTCGGCTTTTCGCTTGGCCTGATTAGCCAGATTGCCCGCAGCCTCACCAGTGCGTTTGTTTAGGCTACCACGGAAATTCTGCCCCGCGGCGACATCCGCGAGCACGGCGCTGCCTGCACGGGCCGCCTCCTTCCCCACGGGCGAGGCACCGCTTTTGAGAATGGAGAGAATCGTGCGGAAGATCCCGCCGAGCCAGGAACCTATGCCATGGCCTTTTTGAAAGGAACTTCCCGCGTACAATTGACCGAATCCTCCGCCGGCTTGTGTCACGTAATGTTGTGTTATTTGGTTTTGTGGAGCCATATTTTTTATGTAGACACTTGTCTAAAGTGAACCAGTAACGTTGACGTTCCGAATTCAAATGGCACGAATCGGCCCGCGTGGTCCCTTATATCTATCTGGAGGGTGTCAAACGACCGCGTGTTTAGGTCGAAGTAAATCGGATGCTCGCAGTGGAAAATGGTTTATACTGCCAAAGCGCGCATTAATGTCCACAGGAACCGTCCTGAGAATGGGGGCACGTGTGTGTCCGATAATCTGGTCGGCCAGAATATCCAGGTAAATAAAGAGCTGTGAGGGGATCCCCAAACTGATTTCCACGGGCTTGACACCGCTAATTTTTTCGTTTGCAGGGTAGGGACCATGGTGGTCCAAACCGAGTTGTAGTGCGAGGCGTGGGGAGAAGTGGACTTTCATATCGGCTCTGTCAGGCTGAAAGGGGCGAAACTCGACCAGGTGGTCACCTGTTTCTGACAGGGGCGGCTCGCCTTGAATGTCATTGTTCAAGACCGACACTGCAATGCTCACAGCCTTAAGAAAATCGGCTTTCGTGGGGAAACAACCAGGTTTCACGAAAACGGTGTCTATGGAGCCTGGCGCCTGTAACGTAATTTCATTTTCACCCTCAAGGACTTGGGCTATAGTGTTGGGGTAGTGAAGCTCAATCAGAGCAGCCTGCCAATGACCATGAAGTTCCATCCGCTTCGATAGCTCGATTTGGAAATGAGATGTTTTGTTTTGTGGATAGACCTGTGGACTAGCATTGCTTGGCAAATGAGCGTAAAATTCCATTTTTTTAGGTCTGTACAAGATCGGAATCTAGAATCCAGGAACGGCTTTTTTTAGGATAACCTCTCCAGTGCACGAGGTGCTTTCGACTATTCTGTTTTCCCTTGGAGCGCACTATATATGCGATTTTGAAGGCCTCGGGCTTGGTGACCTTCTGAAGCTCCATTTCATAAAATGTCCCCTCAATTGGATCCTGATCGAGATCCTCCAGCCGGTACACCGGCAGCGCATGAGGAATGACCTGAATGATCTTAAATATATCTTCCGACCAGTTCCATGTGTAGCCTTTCTCGAACTTTTTCTTTTCTCGGGTAATTCGGACATGATCACCAATCTTAAACTTTGTTTTATTATTTGTGAGTTTGACTCCGTGGTACAAGTTATTATATACTTCCAGAACCTTGTCTTCCGTGACATCCATGGGTCTCATTTTGATGGACCGATGTTTTGTGTGATTGTAAGCATGGACTACTTTGTCTAACACGCCATCCACATAGCAATAATTTTCAGTTGCAGTGAAGTACCTAAACAACTTTGATTTTAATGTTTTCTGCCATCGTTCAACGACAGCACATTTCGTGTCCGGGTTGTTTGTGTGTATGTATTTTATGTCATGCTTTTTCAAAAACTGCTGAAGTTGCTTGTTTTTGTATTCCGTTCCTTTGTCCGAAAACAAGCGAACAGGGCGTCTAGGTGTACTTTTGAACAATGTTTCAAACCCTTTGACAATGGAGGGAGCCGATTTGTCTTTGAGAGGAATAGCCCAACCATATTTTGAAAACACGTCGATGACGCACAAAACAAACGTGTGTCCTTTGTTGTCCCTTTTTAGAGACGTGAAGTCTGTCAAATCAGTTTGCCATGACTCGTCGATGTTGTCTGCATAAGTCACATTTCGACGGAAATTCCGTCTTGAGGGTTTGTGCAGTGTGTAGGCGTCCTCCCCTTGCAAGTAGTTGTCTACTTTTTCTTTTTTTTCACTTGTAGCTTGCCAGAGTTTCCAGGACGAACTGTAGGAGGCAGGGTGCTTGGGATCGTGAAAGACTTCACCAAGTTTTCCAGGCATTATTTTTGAAATAAGGGGTTTTCTTCGAGTCTGTTGGTTTTGTTTTTAGTGTTCTGTGTTCTGTTTTTGTGTGAGAAGGTGTGGCTGTTATGATTCCACCGCCGCTTTGTTTAGCAAGATGGATGGCTGTTCTCCTTTTTTCGTTGCCTATCAGGTCGAGAGGAATATTGAGCTGGGAAAGTGTCTGAATAAACTGAGTGACACCGTGAGGTTCAAAATTCTTTCGATAACGTGTGAGATCGGATATCAAATCAATAATATTCGAGTGAGGCACAGGCGTCCCTTTGAGGGAGATGACTCCATTGGCATCCCATGTGACGGGTGAACTGCTGACTGCTAAATAATCATGAATTCTTAGTGCTTGGTCTTTATATGTCTTTGGGAGCACGGAGGCCAATTGCTGTCTGACAGCAGAAGTAGGGTTAGGAGTCTCGTGTTCTTCCCTGTCAACAGGCACAGTTGCAATCTCAAGAGAAATGGGTTTGCTTGATTCTTTGGAAAAGTGGAGATAACGCTGAAGTGTCTGATTGTACTTTTTCCATTTTTCAGAATCGTCTGCGTACTGTTGTCTCAAAATGTAGTTCATTTCTGTGTCTAGAGAACTCATTTGTGTGTGGGAGACAGAGGGAGTGGGGTCATTCATTCTTGCCACACTCTCGTGTGGAACGAGAATCATTTTTTTCACGTGATTCATTTGAACAGGCTAGGAAGCACGGAAGCCACAATCGAAAGTAACAAGGGCAGAAAAGCTCCCCCTTTTTGTACCAGATGTTCTTTTTTGGCTTTCCAGCCCTCGCCTTTTTGGACTAAGCGTCTAAAGTCAGTGCGGTATCGCCTAAGTTTGGACTTTTGTGCTGGACTAAGGGGTATGTTGCCCAGAAGGAGATTGTCAATGATCTCACAGATGGCAAAGATGATCGCTTTATCGGATTCACGGAGAATCGCTTTACGGAGGTTAGGTTTTGCTGACTGAAGAACTTGCAGGACAGCACGCTGTGTCTGCACACTAGGAGCCATCATTTAGCAATGACTAGATCATCCCCTGCAGGTCCCTTTTATACTTGGCCTTGGGAATGTAAATGACACTGGACTCGTCAGGAAAAATCTTTGTTCGAATCCTGAGATGATCCAGTTGATTGGGTTTGAAATCGAACAGAATATATGTGTGCCCAACTTGTGTGGCGTCGTGGTAAGCTTCCAAGAGGGCTTTCCAGTGTGTGGGATCGACTTGAAGGCAGAATGTTCTGATCTGTGCCAAGTCTCTTGAGGACTTAAAAATAACAATGTAGTGCGAATTCAAACTTATTTGCCTTAGTCCGTCAGGGAAGAGAGCCTGACTGAGGAAGAAAATGGACAGATTTCTGTGGTGGGAGCCCTTAATGAAAAATTTAAGAAGTTCTCTACCATGAGATTTTATCTCATCCATAAAATCATCAATAATGACCAGTTTTGGCCCCTCCCCTGGAGGATGATCAGCCATAAGAGGGAGTTCTTGCCGAAAATCAACGACTTCTTTGAGTTCCTCGTAAAGTGGTTGCCATTCAGCATAGTAAATATGATTTGTTCAAAATTTGTGTTGAACATAACCTCTCTTTTTTCAATCAGTTTTTTCATGAAATATGTTTTTCCAGCGCCCGTCCCTCCGACAATGAGAGAAGTACACGGATGTTGGAACGTGAGATCCATTTCAGTAGTCATTATGGTTATGAATGAAAAGACTAAAAGCTTTGGCTTTTATAGGTTATGGGGCCCGACCAGCTCCCCTGCTCCGGTGTCTCGTCGATTTTAGGTGTATGTGTGTGTGTGTGTGGGCCGGCCTGCTTCTCCCCTGCGCAAGGTGTAGAGACTTAAGAATCTCCCAGAATATCCAGCACCTCTAACATTTCCTGATCTTCCTCTTCCGCGTCTGTGAAGGCATTGTATCCATGTGGGACTGTGTGTGTCTGATCCACACGACGCCGCTTAATGTTTTTGGCCTGCCATTGCTTGCTGGTAGCCAGAGTGATAATTTGCCAAGTCGGCGTTCGAGCAATCTTTCGTGGGATGTGAATGGTCATTTTTTCCATGTCTCCCAGCACCATGGCCTTCAAGTTTTCGAAGGTCACCAGGGTGTCACAAGAGGCGTTGATGCTGATGCCTCTGACTTTGATGCAGACTTTTGTGTTCTGCACATCACCACCCACCGCCACCTTATAGGCATAGTTTTTTGGCCCTCCCGCTACAAACTCTGTGATAAATGAGCCTGGCCCGTAATCTTCCTCGATCTGGTCAGTGAGATCACCAAGATGTGTGCCCAATGGCAAGTCAGGCTCGCCCGGACGACTCAGGTATGCCACACTGTCTGTGTCATGGTAGTATGCGCGCTGTCCAACAATGTCCAAGTACTTATACAGTTGGAGGCGCCCTAAACATGTGGTCCATGCCGCATGGAGGAGGGAGGAGGTGGGGAGGCTCTCCTCAGAGTCCTCCACTGGTTTGTACGATACTTGGAAACATGTTTCTGACAAGACGACCAGGCCGTTGACTACTTTGCTGGGATCAGTGGTCAGTTTCATCAGTTCACCGTAGTCATGAACAAACTCAGTCTTTGAGCGAAGTGTCTTTTCCCCAAACTTTCCCCAGAAGCTGTTGAGGATAAGTTTTGAAAGGGTACGAAGGGCAGGGTTTTTTGGCCACTTTGTCAGGATCAATGGTAATGCCATCATATTTTTTGACATCAGCCATGAACATGTCTTTCTTCTCCTGAGTATCACACTCAGATGGCCACCAACTGGCCTGAATTTTCAGGGCCATAAATCGCCTGACATAGGCGGAGAGGAGGCCATCTTTGCCTGTTTCAGGGTTGTACTGCATGGTTCGTGGGTACTGGTAGACTTCGTGCACTGTGACCAAAGTGTATCCCTTCTGGAGGGCTAAGTGCAACTCTGGCGCGCACCACTCGCCCGTGAGCTGTCTGTCCAGGGGGTTTGTGTGTTGACACAGATCAGGGCTCTCTGTTTCCACACAAGTGCGAAAGAGTGGGAACATCAGCTTCCCGTTGCATTTGTAAGGCAACACTGGGAGATAGAGATCCCGAGGAGGGAGCAACGTGCATTTGATAATACCATTGAAATTGTCCACAGGGGGCATGTTAGAGTCACCCTCAAGATAGATAGATGGATGAGAAAGAGGGTAACACCCCCTCAAATTTGCATTCGGATACTCACTGACCACTGTCACGTAGACAACCGCGCGGGGTATGAGTACGCGTGCACCGCGTGGCGGTGCGTGCTGTTCAAAGTGCACTCTAGCGGGCCGTGCGCGTGAGGGCGCGTGCACCGCGGCAGCGAGGGCTACCTCGCTGACACCACGTCCGCCATCTTGATTTTCTCACCCTTGGTGAGATCGGCCTTGTAATAGCAGCGGAGGGCACTGGTCCTTCCGCCACAGAGCGCTTTGCGCAGATCAAGGGGAGGTGATCGAGTTGTGGGGTGGGCCTCAAAATAGGCTATGATTTCAGGGGATTGGAGATCATTCTGCCAATCACACTCCCATTTCTCGATGACAACATAACCTGCCCTTCTGAAGAGAGAGGTTATGCGCTGAGTGCGTTCGTAGCGGTTTTCACCCCCTTCAGGCTGTGCTGGGAAATGCCGAGGGCAGGAATGCCAATAATCCCCGTGGAATTGATAGACCCGGCGCTCTACGCCGCCCTGAGGGAGAGGGACCTCCACATAACCATCCACTGGACGTCCCATAAGCATCATTTCCCTATCTGTGTATAGGGTCTTGATTCTTTGACCCAGTTGGTGCTGCTCCCAGTCAAGCCACTGGAAAGCCATGTGTGATTGTTTGCCCCTGCCGTGGTACCCCCCTGCAGGGACAATGCCTATCGTGTTGGGCTGCAAGAAATTTTTTCGGTATGCTGCCATGCAGGCACTGGACAAGGTTATGCATTGAAACATGGGGTCGAAGCCCGCAGATTCAGCAAAGGTTTTTCTGAACGACTGGCAAGCTTGCCGAAGAATAGACACATCAGAAATACAGTAGTCGATAAGTTTCCCTCTTGAAATTGAACACGACACCCTGTTCAACTTGTTCGTCATACCACTTGTTGAACTCAAGGGCAGACAGAGCTTTCATGCCCGAGACACAGTACAAGTCACGCTCGGGAAGGGGTCCCTCATAATTGTAAAACTCAGGGGTGTTGGCCAAGAATGGAAAATGACCTTTTTTAAGTTCTATGAGCCCAAACGCCTTCGGCAGAGCACTTAAGGCCATAGGGAGGAACATGAGACTGTCTATGAAAGACCATGTATTCAGTTTCATGTTGATGATCTTAGCACCATTCAGGACGAGTTCTGGCTTGAGTTTCCGTGCAATGAGCTCTTGGAGCACGAAAACGGCGTCAAATGCCTTGGCATTGTGACCCACAATGAGAAGTTCGGTCTTGGCACCGAATGATTGCAAGTAAGTTATAAATTGAGACATAACAGAGAGGTTAGGGTCGTCCAAGTCATGGAAGATGTGTTGGCGTGTCTTACAAGCCGGACAGGAGTAGTCATTTTGTGGGATGTGTTGGCAATCATCACACACGGTCTGACAGACCAAGAGGTTAGGTTTGTGTTCGAAAACCCCGGGTTTTCCCTCAACTTCCGTGTCCTGTCGAGTTTCAATGTCATAATAAATCGTGTGATAAGAATACCCCCTTCGCTTGTCCCGCCCTTCCCATCCCTGCATGTAGCACAAGTGGTTTTCTTTGACATTAAGTTTGCAGTACTTGCAATAGACAAAACCACACACATGCACTCGTCCCCTACCATTAGAGTAGCTGGTCTCGCACTCTTGACAGAATTTGAATGTGTCACATTTTGTTTTGTCTGTGTTGGCCAGTGTCACTGTCTTGTGCGCGTCAAAGCACTGGTCACCACTGAATTTGTGACCGCAGTCTGCGCACCGCCTCAGAGGGACTGTGGGGTCATCGTGGGGCTGAGGGCCAAGGCACCGCCAGCAACATCCCTCACATTGGTGTTCACCTTTGTGATTGTAGAAAACCACACATTTCTGGCATTCGAGTTTGTATTCAAATGCCTGGCAAGGATAGAGTATGGCGTGAAAGTGATTGTTGTGAAGGAGAAGATAAATGTTTTTTCTGTGTGCAGAGTAGTCCCCTTTAAACACACATTCTTTACCTTTTTGGTCAGTAAAGACACAGAGTCTGTAATCTGGAAGGACCGATTGTAATTTCCTAACCTCATCAATGCCACAGGGTTGGTCAGGGTCGATTTCAGCCATGTCACATAATTTTTTTGCCTCGTTGCTCTGAATGACTGAGTTAGGCTTTTTCAAACGATAAAATGCTTGACTGTGCATGCCCTCCCTCGCCATAGCCACGGCGACTGCCCTGGTGAGACACATGTTGTCTGTGGTGTTAGAAGGAGAAAAGATCGTTTTACTGGCTATTTTCCTGGCCACCCACTGGTCCATGGACTCATTGGCCACGCGATTGGTTCGCCTTTCCCCTGCCTCAGGGGTGGGAACGTGGATGTAACTAAGCCTGAGTTGACCGTTAGCCATGAAACTCTGATTTGAGTTCAGAACTCTGCCAAGCTTGTCGAGAATGACTTTGCCATTAAGCTGGTCCACGCGCCTCATACTGAACCAAAGTGGGTTGTCCACATTGGCAGCATTCTCAATTTCCAGGATGACTTTGTCATCATCCTTTGCTCTAACGGCCTCCCTCTGCCTAGCGAGCATGGTGTCAAACATGCCCTCCATAAGCTCCTCAGTGGGCAAAGTCTCCCCCAGACCTTGTATTTGGGCGACCTCCTCCCGGAAAGTGGTTTTAAAACGGCGAAGATGCCGTTCCCGGGTTTGTATGATTTCAATTGTGGGCTCTACTTCCGGTGCGGGTTCCGGTTCCGGCGCGGGCTCGGGTTCCGGCGAGCGGGCGCGTTTCCGGGCGGGAGGGGTGGCCTGGCGCGGCGTACCGGGCGGGGTGGACGGGCGCGGCGGGGAAACATCCCTGGAAGGCCCGGGTTGAGGTGTAGTGAGCTGGGCCGGGGCGGGGTTACCACCCCCGACCATGTTTTCGGGTGTGCTAGGTGTGGGGGGCACGGGGCGTGCCAGCTTGAGAGCCACTTGGTGGATCATGGCATCCATCTTGTTGGCCTCGGCCTTCTCCCGGAGGAAAGCCATATAGCCTGCTTTAAGAAAAGCGCGGAGCCGAGGCTCACTGCGTTCCTCAATGGATGCCGTGCGCATGCACTCCACAGCTGTGGAGTAAGCCTCCGACAATGTTTCGTCATCATAGAAACACCCCCCATCAAACTCATCGAGAATGTCTTTAAGTGTAGAAGACATAATGAAGTTGAGTCTTTA
The DNA here is from genome assembly GCA_030522485.1 of Stenchaetothrips biformis. Classification (NCBI taxonomy): domain Eukaryota; kingdom Metazoa; phylum Arthropoda; class Insecta; order Thysanoptera; family Thripidae; genus Stenchaetothrips; species Stenchaetothrips biformis. The sequence continues at coordinate 1,823,953 of CM060089.1, read as the reverse complement.
CAAAGACTGTTGGCAAGAATCGAGGTCACGAAAACTTGCAAGAGAAGGCAGAAGTGTCTTGGCCGACAACGACTGGATGACTATGCCGCTTCTGGCTGGCGCGCCCCTTTTTATCCTAGTTCGTTAGTTCCATTTCTCGCCACATAGGTGGCGCGCGCAGCGCTGGCGTCGCGCCGCACTGCATGTTCAAGCCTGCAACGGGGGTGCACCGCATCGCAGTGCGCATGCGCAGTCCAAGTCCCCATTTAGGCCGCTGTACTTCAGAGAGAGCAAGCACGGACTTGCATCGCTGCACTGGAGGCACAGACTTGCATCGTTGCACTGCGACAGCGCGCGCTTCGCCACGCAACGATTTCGTTAGAGCGCCGGGTGGGTGGGCAACCCATCGAGCACTGGAGCTTGGCGGGGCATGCTGCACCATCAGCACTTGTGATGAGAGAGTGCTAGGGCGATCAGGTTTAATTGAAGGACTCCCTGGCATGTCAGAGACCATGCTAGTGGTCCACTAGAAGTCTCCATGTGTACAGCACTATTCATGTGCAAATAAAAAAATAAAAGATAAAGTGGGATTTGAACTCACCACCATTCATCAAAATCTTAACTTTTTTTTAAAGAAATTCAAAATTTATTTTCATCAGCTTCATATCAGAAGTACTCAGGCCTGGATTCAAACACTTAGATAGAATGGGAGAACTTTTGTAGACCTCCATCAAAACTTCAACCTAACTCGGCAACAGAACTGCCGTAAAACCTCAAAGAGAGATTCCAAAGGAAAAAATAGAGAATGAGTTGATTCTATCTTTGAAACTTGGCAGAGAGTGGCTCTGAACTAAACCAAAGCCTCTCCTGCATAAATAAAGTCTGTTCTTTTTTGAATTAAGGTGAAATAGTATGAAAGTCTATGGTACACTATTAGGCTTGAAAAGTGAACTTTTTTCCAAAAAATATTTGTCCATTTCATGCCAGACTAGTTCACACTTGGATTTACAAGTAAAATGAAGAGTGTGAAAGGTCAATGTTAAAAGATATTTAGAAATGAAAATCTTCATGTTCGGTTTCGGTCACTAGACTCAGAATCGACTGACTTAAAACTGAACAACTTCATGTGAATTCTCATGAAAGACTTTTACTGTGCACTGAGTTTACATGAAGACAAAGCTACTCAAGCATAAATGAAGTGACAACTCTAAAATTGTTTATGTTGAAAGTTGCTTTTTTCCCTAGTATAGGGTTATTACTCAAAACACAAGATTTTAAAGAAAATTCAAAATTATTATTCATTGTATTCATGTCAGAATGACTTAGGCTTCGATTTAAGTACAACAGATGGAATGTCAGAACCCAATTTGGCCTCCATCAAAACTACAACCTGACTCGGCAACAGAACTGACGCAAAACTTCTAAGACAACTTCTAAAGGAAAAATAGAGAATGAGCTGATTCTATCTTTGAAACTTGGCAGAGAGTGGCTCTGAACTAAACCAAATCCTCTCCTGCATAAATAAAGTCTGTTCTCTTTTAAATTAAGGTGAAATAGTTTGAAAATCTATGATACAGTAATATGCTTGAAAAGTGAACTTTTTTCCAAAAAATATTTGTCTATCTAACTTCAACTAATGTCAGACTAGTTCACACTTGGATTTACAAGTAAAATGAAGAGTATGAAAGGTCAATGTGAAAAGATATCAAGATTTTAAAATATTCCTCAAGTTCGGAAAGTTGCAAGGGATATGAATGAAGTGACACAGATTGAGAAATAGATGAAAAATAATAATAATTATTATTATTATTATTTATGTCCCTCTAGCGTCTCAAACTAAAAAAGAATCAAACTTAACAACTACACGATTAATAATATCACAGAATTAAACTGGGTAGGGCCTGGAGGGTCCCCCGTCTGGAGGGTCCCCCCCGAGTTTTTAATTATTTTTTCGAATATTTTTTATAAAAACGTTTTTTTTATTGTATTTTATTGCAAAAATAGTAAAAATACTAAAAATAATATTAATTATAAGAAAATATAATTTAACTCGCTCGAGTGGCCCGTGATAATTTTTATACCGCTGTCGACGCTGCGTTCCGGCGTTTCTTCATCGAACGAATGTGAATGTAGAATATTTCAACTACGCACTGTTGCGTTCCGCCGCAACGGGGCACTGCCCGAACCCGCCAAACTCAATATTGTCTCTGTAAGCAAGAATGCACCGAGGAACCGCGCCGCGAGCCCGCCTGACCGAGCGGAGCTCGTCAGTCGGTAAGTGCCAGCTGAGGGGCGCAGAGCAGTCCGAGGGAGGTCTGGGACTCACGTTACATCAGGTGATCCAGGCTTCCTTACTCCACTTTACCTTCAATCCCTAAAGGTCCTCCAGCCCAGAACTGGGCTAACCCCGCAAGCCCAAGCACTGTACTCTAAATAGCCTGAGGGCGGTGCCTGGACTTGCACAGCACAAGAAGCAGAAGGCATCGGTGCAGCTGTTTACGCGCGTTAATACATAAAATATCATCGTCTTTTACTGTCGTGCTGCGTCTCCCGTATCCTCATCGAAATGGTTACTACATTAGCTTTCCCTGCGTGCGGGGGTGAGGCGCAGCGGTGGAATGGGTGCGGTATGCGGTAGGGTGAGGGTATGGTGAAGGGGACGCGTTGGGTTGGCGCGCCTATACCATCTGTCCATCCTGCAAAACAGAACAACTTCTGCCACTACACCACACTAAAAGACACCTGCCATTCTAACCCAATTTTCCAATTCAATTCTTTTTCTTTCCACATTATGATCCTTATGCTCTGGTGTGACAGACACTGAATCACCAAACGATTGTTAACAACCCTCTATATGCTCATTTTTAATTTCTTGTATTTGGTCCTAAATTGCTCCTATTTACTACTGTAACATCGTTTACCACCAAGTCATACATAGGAGGCGGGCAGGAGTTTCAGTTGACGTTTCCTCTGAAAAGCGCAATGGCTGTTATTTCTGGAGGGTGAAGGTAGGGTGTTTCACTTTTGCAAAAATTTTCGAAATTTCCAGAAGGCCAAAAAGAAATTGATTCTTTATCGTAAAAAAAGAAACCTGTGTCTCGGGGTTTTCCATATTTCACAAAATTAGAGGGTGCTCAACGTCCTTGAATTTTTCAGGCTGTTTTGACTTCAGTCGGGAATCCTAAAATCGCCAATTATTGACCGATTTTGACCGTTTTGGGCTCATTTGAAAGGTATTGAGTAGTACTTTTAGGGTATGCTGTTGGAAGACCGATTGGCGTTGTTTGATGGGCTGCAGGGCCCCGTTTATGTTTTTTGAGGCTCAATTTGCAAGTTTGGGCGACCGTATCTTCGGCCGTTACAAACTGATTTCGCTCCGCGACATCTCAAAGTGAGCGTCAGAGCCATACCTTTCTAAAGCTGTGCTCGGATTTAAATTTAGACCGTTTGATTAGTTTTAATGGGGCTTAAAGTGCAGATTTGCTTTAAATTTTCATGTTTACCGTACACCGTTACGTCAAAAAGTAGACTGATTCGACCAGATCTTTGCTCTCACCACATTTTCATTTGCGCGCATGATGTTTTTAGAACAACGTAGCTGATTGGTGGTGCTGTTTTGGCTCCAGGGAGATATTAATGATATTCTATGGTGAAATCACATTATTAGACTAGTGCTTCTTTGGCAGATTTGGCTGAATTTCACCCCGCGTCACCTCAAAACAGACTCCAATTTCAAACGGGTGCCCACTTAAACAATGTTTGTTCGCCTGGAGGAGGCAATCCCACGATCTTGCGTCGGAAACGCCTGTAAGGAGTCAAAAAGCGCGACAAAATCATACAGAATCTCAAAGTATCCGTCACTAACAAACAATCCTGTGTACAGCAAAAATTTGAGTGAGGGACCCCTTGCCAATTTCGCTTCTTTCCGAAAGGATTTTCCCCGTTATTGTTTTGTTAAAAAAACTACGAAGCACCTGTTCGCTGAGAATGAAAGTGTCTTGCTCAATATCCTATTTCTAGCGAGGAATACTTCAATCACCCAAATTTGGTTCAGGATTTTTGTCACCCGAATGGGGGTGATGAATGGTGTATAAGCTATCTACACTGCGGAAAAACCACAGTGAATGCTGGCCATTTTTTTTGCCATGATTTATTGTAGTTCAGAATACAGGATTTACTGTACATGCCTACATGATCTACTGTACCTTGTAGAGTGTTTTCCACTTTCCACTCCTGTTGCAAAGTAAATCCCTTACAAGGTACAGTAGATCCTGTAAAAGAAGTACAGTACATCCTGTAAAAAAAGTACAGTAGATCCTGTAAAAAAAGTACAGTAAATCCTGTACTCTGAACTACAGTGACAGCTGCAATAATCGTTACAGGATTTTCTGTAGTTTTTTCTTACAGTGTACACTGGCAGGAAAGAATAAGGGGACACGTTTTAAAAATGACCACCAAATTCGTGTTTTAAAGCTAAAATTTTGAAACGTCAGAAGTTGCCCCCAAGCGTCCTTTACAGGTTTGCAAAATACACTGACGAAGATCGATCAGAAGGGTTTGATTTACCCCCTTGAAAGGGGACGTGTCAAAAATCGTAACTTCTGAAGCAGCCTGGTCCCTAGGGGCAAAAAAATAACAAGGTAGGTGTACGCCAGACCGTGTCTTGTCGTAACAGGCTTCGCGATGCTGCGCCAGTTCCGACAATCCACGCCTGGCGTTCACACCTACCTTGGCCTGCGGCGCTAGCCTGCCTTCGGCAGGCTTCTTTGTCGGATATTGGAGTACGAATTGACGAGATTGCGAGTCAAAACAAATTTCGGTTTTTTGTCCTGTGCTGGGGGGCTCCGCCCTCCAGATCCCCCTTTTAAGTGTGGTGTCAAAAGGTTCGCGGTTCGATGTGCATGCCACCCATGTCACGCCGAGATTCAACCCCGTCTTGGGGGTCAAAATGGATTCTACTTTCGTCATCAGCACCGTCGAAAACATAGGAAACGATGTAAAACTTGGTTTAAAAATTTTAGTCCCTGAAAAGTTGTAATTTTTCTGCCGTTTTTTTAGTGTTTTTTGGTTGGTATGACTAAATGAGTGGAGATAGAATGCTGAATTTTGGTGTGGTGAGCCAAGGATACATCTAATGACCCCTCAAAATCTCAGCTAGATCGGCCGAGCCGTTCAGGAGGAGTAGTGCGGACAGACAGACAGACACACAGACAGGAAAAGTTTTTCAACCCCACCCGAGTGACGGGCTTCGCTATCGCTCAGCCAAATATTCGAAAAACGACACCAGGCGGTTGTCCTTTACGTCCTCTACAAAATGCGACCCCCGGGAACCCTCTGGGACGAATCGATACCCTGCAACCTCCATCACCCTTCGAGATCCACAATTTTTGGAGTGCGAACCCGAGATTTGGCTGGCGTCGTCCTTTTGGCCGTCCTCATCAAGAGAATAACGGTAACAGGGGTGCAAACCCCCAAGCGGAGGGGTTTAAAACGTTCGCGGCGCTGGGCGGGCATGCAACACAGCAAGGGCCGTCGGGGCAATGCTGGCCTGCCTTTGGATTTTGACCCTCAGCACAATTTTCTGCCTAAAAACTTAGTTTTTTCGAAAAGGCAACCTTTGCGTTCACGCCCCTGCAGCGGTTGAATGAGACGCGCCACGGCTATGCCGGCCACGGCATCGGATGCGCCATTGCCTCATTACCAGACCCTGCAAAATTCAGAATTTTCCAATCACGCGTTCTCAGGCAGTCAATGCAGTTTAACAACTCATGCGAACGGGCCTCGCGACGTCTGCCGTGAGACGCACTCAGGAAGTAAGGCAACCCGCTGCACTTGCAGCTTTTCCGTCATTTCTTGATTCAGCGGGTCAAATTTAATTTGTTTTGAAGGAGACTGATTGGCTGATAGGTGTGGCCCATGCCAACCTTGTCACTGGAGTTCTGTTAGCTGAGACCTGAAAGAAATATCCTTCAGATCAAATGTGGTTTTCAAGTTGTTGTCAGGATCTGTTACAAGAGAGAAAATATTCGAACTGTAAGACATCTGTCTATCAGACGTGGCTATCACACTTTCAGCTGTTACAGTCAGAATTTCAAACCATAATGTCAGGCTTTCAAAAGATATGAATTGCCAGAAAATCTATCAGACCATGTAACAATTTATCAAGCTTACAGGACATCCATCAGCATTTCAGAAGTTGTGTTTGACATTTCTTTATCATTTACACAAGTGCTGTACGATTTTGTCGCGCTCTTTGTCTACTTACAGGCGTTTCCGACGCAAGATCGTGGGATTGCCTCCTCCAGGCGAACAAACATTGTTTAAGTGGGCACCCGTTTGAAATTGGAGTCTGTTTTGAGGTGACGCGGGGTGAAATTCAGCCAAATCTGCCAAAGAAGCACTAGTCTAATAATGTGATTTCACCATAGAATATCATTAATATCTCCCTGGAGCCAAAACAGCACCACCAATCAGCTACGTTGTTGTAAAAACATCATGCGCAACTGAAAATGAGGTGAAAGCGAAGATCGGGTCGAATCAGTCTACTTTTTGACGTAACGGTGTACGGTAAACATGAAAATTTAAAGCAAATCTGCACTTTAAGCCCCATAAAAACTAATCAAACGGTCCAAATTAAAATCCGAGCACAGCTTTAGAAAGGTATGGCTCTGACGCTCACTTTGAGATGTCGCGGAGCGAAATCGGTTTGTAACGGTCGAAGATACGGTCGCCCAAACTTGCAAATTGAGCCTCAAAAAACATAAACGGGGCCCTGCAGCCCATCAAACAACGCCAATCGGTCTTCCAACAGCATACCCTAAAAGTACTACTCAATACCTTTCAAATGAGCCCAAAACGGTCAAAATCGGACAATAATTGGCGATTTTAGGAAACAGCCTGAAAACTTCAAGGACGTTGAGCACCCTCTTATTTTGTGAAATATGGAAAACCCCGAGACACGGGTTTCTTTTTTTACGATAAAGAATCAATTTCTTTTTGGCCTTCTGGAAATTTCGAAAATTTTTGCAAAAGTGAAACACCCTAGTGAAGGATTTTGCAAAAATCAGAGATAAATCTGAGTGACTTTATTTTATTGAATTTGAAAATGTTCCAATCGTACTTATATTGTATGCTGTCGAGAGGGCTCTCATAGGCTGCATTGCTCCCAGCAGGAGCAGGCTTCTGAAACAAAGTAAACAAAGGAGATGAGGTTGGGTTAGTACAACCTGATTCGATCGACCAGACATGGCATGGGAATACTATGGCAAGTGCAAAAGTGACTAAACTCAGAATGTAATAACCATTTCGATGAGGATACGGGAGACGCAGCACGACAGTAAAAGACGATGATATTTTATGCATTAACGCGCGTAAACAGCTGCACGGATGCCTTCTGCTTCTTGTCCGTAGTTCAAATATTCCACATTCACATTCGTATCAACGAAGAAACGCCCGAACGCAGCGTCGACAGCGGTATGAAAATTATCACGGGCCACTCGAGCGAGTTAAATTATATTTTCTTATTATTAACATTATTTTTAGTATTTTAACTATTTTTGCAAAAAAATACAATAAAAAAACATTTTTATAAAAAATATTTGAAAAAATAATTAAAAACTCGGGGGGGGACCCTCCAGACGGGGGACCCTCCAGACGTTTCCCATTAAACTTACAAACTACACAATTATAAAAATCCCTCGACCGTCTCAAAATAAAAAGCAATCAAACTTAACAACTACACGATTAATAAAATATCACAGAATTAAACTTACAAACTACACAATTATAAAAATCCCTCGACCGTCTCAAAATAAAAAAGCAATCAAACTTAACAACTACACGATTAATAAAATATCACAGAATTAAACTTACAAACTACACAATTTAAAAAATATATTACAGTAAAAATCACAGTAGGAAAATTATAATTAAAAAAAGTCAACAACAGGGCGGTGGGGAGGGGGGCCCCCTGCGGCGCTCCCCTGGAGGTGGGTAAGGCTTGCTGCGGTGGCAGTCGTGCCTCACTCGCTTCCCAAGGCGACTGAAGACCGACTGAAACAGAACACAAAATATGGTCAGACAGGAACGACATTAAACATAGGGTTAAAAGAATGTTAATGCCCTAAAGAAAAGATACTCACACCACGGGGACGCTCGGGTGAGGCCCACGGAGCCTTCGAAAGATCTGGCAGGGAGAGTGCCTGGGGCGGCGTGGGTAACAGTCCCCTTCTATGTGGTGGAGCGCCCTCCATGAGCCCCAGTGGGTCATGCGAGGGGGGCGGTATTGGCAGACGCGGTGGGGATGATAGAGCCACCTCCTCCACTGGCGGCACAAACAGCTGTGAACAGAATGACGGAATGATAAGACAGACCACAGCTCACGAAACATCATGACGAGAAGCATGACATGAATAACAATGCACTTACAAGAGGAGGCAGGGGAGAGGATGGGTGGGTGGGGGAGCATTCCCCCTCCTCTCTATCCATCTCTTGTGTTTCCACCTGCAACACAGAAATACGACAACTAAGAGAAGGACAGGGATAAACAATTCATTATCAGAAAAAAGAAAGATTACTTACTGCCTCAACATCGGAGCAGCTCAGAGTTTTGTTGGTGGAATCGGAGCAGCTATCATCATCGGTGCTGGTATCGGAGCTGCAGCTATCATCATTGGTGCTGGTATCGGAGCTGCAGCTATCATCATTGGTGCTGGTATCGGACCTGCAGCTATCATCATTAGCATTGGTGCTGTCAGCATTGGCGCTGTCAGGCAACTTGACCTCATCTTCACTCGACTGTAATCATTAAGGGTACAACGCAATAAGTGCTCATTCCTGGCAGAAGTTTTATTTCAGAACAGGTACATTTACTGCTTTAACAAGTTATGTGATAGGTTCAGAGACTCGAATCAATATTGTTAGGATGTGACATTTCGTAAACTAGCAGACGAATGTCTCTCTCGCGCCCCCACCACACTTGCGAGTGTGTGCGCACGCGGTGACCTGCAAATAAGGCCGTTGTTGGCAGTCACGGCGGTCCGCTAAAGGCAGAGCCCGCAGTCCGCCTGCGGAGTGCTGCGCTCCCGCGGGCGCCGAGCGAACTACGCCTTCGGCTTCGGGCACGAAGCCAAAGGGCTGCCGAACGATGGGCGCGAAGCCCGACCGCGCCGTCTCGGGCGCGCGGAACCAGCCCGGCATTCGAGTACTGGCCGAGCTAGAGGCAGGAGCTGCTCTAGTCTCTCGCTCCGCGCTACGCTACCACCTCATCTTTGCTGAATAAACTACTGATTACCGAATCCATCCTTGTCCTTACTGATCTCCTCCTCATTACCGAAGCCGCTTCACAACAGTGGTGGCAGCGGTAAAAGAAGAGGAGCAGAGGAGAGGAAGTGGATTGGAGGGAGATCCTTCCTCCTCGAAATCCTTACACAGATACTGTTGGGGAACAAACCGGCACATTGAAATCGTTCAGGGACCTGACACAATTTTGAGCCAGCGACGCTAAGCGTCTGTCCGTGCACGCTACAGGGGACGCCGCCATCCACGCCAGAGTCACTGCGAGGTAGGAGAGTGATTTTAGGACCGCGATAACGTTTCCCGCGAATCTAGTGCGTCAATACCGCGATCGTCTAGGGTCTAGTGTTTCTTTGTGCTGCCCTGTTTTGTTGTGAGCCCGCGATGTCGCGAGCCTCGCAAAGCAAGGGACGCGGCGTCGGTACGCGCGCGCGCCCTTTGCCGCCCGACTCTGAGGACCAGCCAGCCGCACAAGGTGCTGCAGCAGGCCAAGGAGGCCCGGACGGCTCTAGGGACGCGCCGGCCCGGCCCGCCAACGCGCCGTCTGCGCCGCAGGGCGACGCCGATACCGTGGGGCCATCCGTAAGCTCGGACGCCGAGTTGGGATTGCAGCTTTGGAAGCAGGCTAAAGCGCGGGAAAGTGCCCAAGCAGCCTTGCCCAAAACTTACTCGCGCTCCAGCCAGGCAGTGGCACAAGGTTCAAAAGAGGCTCGGGCAGACCCTGCTCGCCCTCCCACGTTCCGGTTCACGCCACCAAGACAAGTGCAAGAGAAGGGAAGAGCTGCACCGGGTTTTGATCCAAGCTGGTGGAGTACTGCAGGGGTTTCTGACAGGACTACCGGGGATTCGCGTAGCCAGGATGCCGGCGACGGTAACCAGGTTGCGCCCCGCCGAGACGGACTGTTTGCCTCTGCGTATTCCCCTGAGTATTCCCCTGCGTTTTCGGATTCGGAGCAGGCCCCTGGTCCGTCCGGCGCGCAAAATGCGACCCGGGATCAAATTATCCGAGGCCCGCGCGCCGGTGTACGTGCGCAAATCGTGCCCACTGTGCAGCAGCCTCGCGATAGCGCGGGTCGCTTCAGAGGCAACCGCAGCCTTACCCCGGAGGACAGGAACGCTAACCGTTTGAACTTGCTGCGGGACGCTTTGCAATCTCAGACGCAGTTGGCGGCTGCGCCCTCTGCCAAGGCCGGGCCTAGTGGAGTGACTTCCCAAGCACCCGCTGCAACGCAGCGTCCCTCTGCACTACGCCATAGCCGTGCTCGTGGTCGCCAGGGCAGATCGCCTACTGTGACAATTAGATCGGCTACGTCCGAGAGTGAGGGAGACGCTCGCTAGGCCGCCGCCGAACCACCGCTCGGCGCGAGCTCGGGTAGGACCGGCCGTGCGTCGGCGAGGCTCCTCGCCGCCCCCGTCCTCGTCCCCGCCATCCTCAAGTAGTGACCGGTCGGATTCCAGTGAGTCTGACCTGGAGGAAGCTCTGGACCGCCAACGTGCCCGGAGGCGGAACGAGGCGAGGCCCTCCAGGAGTGTTCGGTCACAATCTGTGGGATCGGCTGCACTCTCGGTCGCATCCCGCACCGTGTCACGTAGGGCTGCTCGTCAAGCCCGGTCACCAAGCCGTGCTGCATCGCAGCCTCGCCGTTGGGACCACTCAGGGCCTCGGGCCCAGGGACAGCGACGGCGTCGTGAGACCGCGAGAAGCCGATCGCGAAGCCGTGATCGCTCTGCTTCGCGGCCGCGACGCCGCGAACGCGCCGCGTCGCGGACACGCGAACCAAAGATCGTCAACGGTTGGATCTCGTTGGATCTGGCCTGCGAACATCGGTTTCGGGTCGGTCCCGAACCGATCCGTAGCGCCGGTTTCGGTCCCAACCGATGACCAGCTTCGAGTCCCGGCGGCGCTATTATTTTTTTCCACGATTTTAGAGATGCAATCGCCACTAACATTTCACGGAACATGAATATACCGAGGATTTTCTTTTGGAAGAACCTGACAGGTATTAGAGACCGACAAAAATGCAGGCTTCGGCCGGGACTCGAAGCTCGGCCAGTAGCCGGCCGCTGAGGCCCGGCATCGGAACCGAATGATGTTGTCTCTCTCGCACGGTGGATTGTCAGATCCGAACAGATCCAACCGTTGACGATCTTTGACGCGAACGGCAGCGCCGCGATGAAGCCGCGAGGCGCCGCCGGGTCTCGGAGTCACGGAGCCGTTCTAGGAGCGGGACTCGCAGAGCCCCGCGCAGGCCTACCCCGTACCCCTCGCCGACGCCGTCATCGGTGGCGGCCTGGAGCGCGGCGCGCGCCCCAACCCAGGCTCCGGTCCCTGCTGGCGCCTTGCGCCTTGTGCCCCGTGTAGTGTACAGGCACCTGGAACGTTACACTGGAACGAGTGATTACAACTTGTTCCGAATTCAGTTTCTCCAACACGCGACCCTGATGAACTGGGACCGCACGGAAATGGGCACACAGTTGTCACAGCTGCTGTCTGGAAAGGCACTGGAGGTCCTCCGGCACCTAGAACAGCACCAGCTGGAGTACTTTTCAGCGCTAGACAGTGCACTGCGCCGCCGCTTTGGTGTCGTTTTCGACGTTAATGCTTGCCGCTCCCAGCTCCGCTCGCTGAAGCAGAAGGGCAACCAGTCCCTGGAAGCCTACGCTGCTGAAGTGGAGGATGCTGTGCGGGGTGCCTACCCCAGGTTCCCTGAGGACTTGCTCCAGCAGCAAATGGTTACCGCATTTATTGAGGGACTGAACGACACCACCATGGCCCTGTTGTTGGTGCGCGAAAACCATCAAAGCCTGGACACGCTGCTGGTCTCGGCTCGTGTCCAGCCGCCCCAAATGATGGAGCGCGGAGGACGCCACGGCCGTGTCAACGCCGCCAACGTGGAGTCCCACCGACAGGACGAACACGAGGGTTATGGAGAGGAATGGGTTAACGAGCTGCCAAGCGACCGAATCGACGTCATGGTCGACACTGTTAACGCCATGTCGCAGTCCATGTACACTCTGTCCGAACAGCAGAAAAACCTGCTGGAGAGGATGGAGAAAGTGCAGCAGGCGCCTGCTGTTGTGCACGTCGTGCCGCCAGCGGCCACGCACGCCCCTGCCGCTGCAGGTCAGTCAAGTGAACGGCCCCGTCAGTCTTCTGACGACAAGGGCAAGGACAAAAAGCGGCGCGAAACGCGTACTTGTCACTACTGCAAAAAGCCAGGGCACTTGATTGGCGTCTGCAGGAAAAGGCTGGCAAGGGAGGCAGCCGAGGCGGAAAAGGCTGCAGAAACAAAAACCCCCAAAGCTACCGTGAAACGGGGTAATTTCGGGCACTTTTGAGAGGTATGTTTAAAATTGTGAAGGTCGTGGTGTTGCCATGGACCTGAGGGTTAAAATTTATCATCTACCCACCTTTAGCTTCAATTTGACGCCAATTCCAGATATTTACGCTTTACCGTTTTTACAGTGGAGGGCCCAAAGCAGTGCCCGAAATTACCCCGTGTTTTGGGGTAATTTCGGGCACCCCAGGAAAAAACGATTTGTCGTTCTGATTTTGGTCTCAAAATCAATAATTGTCTCTTTCTTTTGAGCTTATGTGATAAAATGTGAAATTCTTAAGGATGTAGATGTGGAGGAATGGTAGGGGTGGTCATTTATACATAATTTGAAGTCATGATTGGAACAAATAGTTTGATGTTTGGGAGAGTGGGGTGGAGCTATTTAAGTCGCTTCTTGTTGAACGTCTAACCTTGAACCTTAATCCTTTTTTGTTTTTGATAATGGTACAACTCAAGCCACACTATATCACGCGAAGATGAGTCGTGGATCTTCCTCTTGAAACTGACGTACATGGAGGGCAAGTCTTATGCACAATTGGGAAGATACAGGGGCTTTCTGGAAAACTCTGCATTTCGTAGCAACCCGGCAAGCCATGCGGCCGTTCTCAAAGTCAAAGTCCCGGTACACATGATAAAATTTTAGTCACGAACCAATAATTGACACTAAGATAGGATGTGTACATACTACACATAAGAAGTACAGATGTAGCCTCAGCCCATTTTTATAATAGTCAAAGTTCCACAAAGCGACTGCTGCGGCAGTTGAGTATTATCTGTGTTAATGGATTATCTGAATCTTTCAGAAGAGCTCTGAAGAGCTGGAAGAAGCTTACACCACTCCAGCCCTGCAAAATTGAAAGTGTTCAGAACAACCCTGCTTGCCCTTGCATGCCATTTCAGTGCCCGAAATTATCCCTAAAAGTAACAATTTTTTAGTTTTGAGCCTCTATTTACCATACTATTTGCCGCAGGTGATTGAAAATTTGACACAGCATGCTCAAAACATGTCCAAATCGAAAAAAAAATACCTTATGCACCGTTTGTGAACAGGTTTGGCTTGCCAGTTGAAGTTTTCACGCATACACTGAATTTAGGTAAAAAGTGTAAAATACGAAAATCACTGTATCTCGAAAAGATTGGATATGTTTGGTCTCAAGAGGAATGATCCGATGGTTTTAAGTGTGGCGAATGCGATGCGCGCAACGGGACAAGCCTCCGAGGTCACCGCTAGACGGCAGCATCATCGCAATGCTTTCGGGCAGAGATGCCCGAAATTACCCCGGGTGCCCGAAATTACCCCGTTTCACGGTAAGCCAAAACCGGAGAAAAAAAACTAGACGTCGCCACGGGCCTCGCGACCCCGCGGCCGTCCGTGGCAAAGCAGCCAATCTGCGAAACGTCTGGCATGTTGCCTATCGTCTTCCCTTCCCCTTGCATTGAATTGTTGGTGAATGGGAGGAAGGCGACGGCACTCCTGGACCACGGCGCCATGACCTCAGTGGCAAACAGGAAGTACTTGCTGCAGCTACCTGAGCAGTCTTCCTGAAGAATGAAGGGAATTAATCGAGACTCGCAGCCGCTGCTGGGCCCGATTAAAGTTCGCCTTGAAATAGCAGGCCATCCCTTCTGTGTTATGGCTTTTGTAGCAGACATAGATGATGATTTTGTTTTGGGGCATAATTTCATTTACCCTCATAACCTTTGTCCGAACCCGGGCAAAAAGGTTATTTCGATCAATAAAGGGTCAGACGGCCAAAGGCTGGAGACTCCAGTCGCTGTCCCATATGTTATGGTGGAAGGGGGGGGGGAGTCCGTTGGTGGCACTGAACTCACGGGATCTTCTGCTCACACGATGGATTTATTGACGTTCACACTTCATACACGTTCACACTTCACACTCTATCGTCCACGCTGCTGCTCCCTCTCGCTATCCACACCCGTCCCCCATGACTGCTGGACTCACACTCCCCGTCCGACTGTTCCAGCGCCTGCGCTCGGGTCCCGACCGCGACATGCTGACCATGCACCTCGTCGCGAGACGCGATCCGTCCACGCCTGGCCGCGGGGCATAGTCGAACCCACCTAGTACAGCCCATTCACAACAGTTATGCCCCACAACACCCCGCACATTAATTTTAAACTCGCTCCCGCGAGTTAAAGCCGACCTAAAACGATACAATCACTAGTATTTAAGTGACGATACAATTTCAATGGCGTTGTAAACCCAAAGGAGCCAAAAATTTCAAACAATCAACGAAAACAACCAAAGGTTTACATTTAACACAGAAAGACGGCTGAACATATCCAAAATAGCCAAGGTCCAAAAGGAAAAACGAAACAAGAGCCAAATAAAACACAAAACAAGCTTACGAAGACCTACGCCAAAACGCGATAATTTTTTTTTTCTTACTCTTTCCACTTTCACATCCATCACTTTCCTACCCTCACAAAACTCCTCTCTCTCTCTTTTACACACATACATACACACACCTTATCATCCGAACATTGTCTCATACACACTCCACAAATCGGAAATTCCAAAACCTGATTACAAACCGCGTCGACGCTTATTTCTTTTTTTTCAAATACTTCATTATTGAAACTTAACACACTCACACACTCACACAACGAACATGCACTCAAAGCAGTCATTACATCTTTCACAGAGTCAAAACCGCTCCAAACCAAAAGTTAACATTGAACACAGAAAAAAAGGAATCAATTTTTGCTTTTCCCTCGTGCTACTTCGCACTCAGCACATGCATACTGTCATACACACCTCCAAACTTTCAACACTTTCAAATCTAAAACTCAATTATATCCTCCAGTCACACATATTATCGACCGTACTTACATTCAATCCAAAACTTCAGTCGCACTCACAATTTACTCATAACCATTCCTACGATGCCGTCGCACACACTTCCATTTCGTCTTTTCCCAACACCGACATCAGCGCCCCACACTTCAAAACAGACCATCCGCCACCAAGTTTAGCAAACTTCATAAAAATCGCTCAATCGTTAATTCGTACAATTAAATCAATAACATCAACCCCTCGCATTGAATTCGATATCACGAAACTTCAAAATATGAATAATATTAACAGCAAAGATTATTGGTAGGGGTAGGTATACAAACGACAAAATTTTAATATATTCGTAGTTATCCCATTAACTCCGTTACTCTAGTTGTGCACACTTATCCTACAATTTAACCTAACGTCTCCTTACTGTATTTCCGGCCGGAACCTATACTAAAACGTCTCAGTCTTCTGTTACCTATAATTAAATTAATGGGTCCTACAATTTAGACATCTGAAATGGAGATTTGATAAACAAGAAGTTGTGCCCCCTATCCAATTTTTTTTTTTTTTTTTTACGAGCTCTAGCGACATACACTGAACAAACTCAAGACGTGCAAAAAAAACCAAAGCAACACGACAGAGAGCATAGGGTCAATGTTAGCGATTTTTTTTTTTTTTATTTTTTTTTTATTCCCCACACAGACACATACGGACACACTCGATCACATACCAACTCACACAAACACATACCAACGCACACCAACACGTACCAATGCACACAAACACGTACCAACTCACATAAACACACACTAATTCACACAAACACATACCAACTCACACAAACACACTCTAATTCACACAAACACATACCAACTCACACAAAAACACACTAATTCACACAAACACATACCAACTCACACAAACACATACCGACACACATAAGCACATACCAACACATACAATCACATACCAACACATACAAGCACAAACACTTCTCACATTTCCGTTATTCTAAACACACCTTCTACTATAAAACACATTTTCAACTACCACGCGTACACTCTTACGAACCACACCCACGCACAACACAAGTACAACATATATCTTTCACATACACCTAGACACAACCACATTACTCATATTACTACCTATATTTCTCACACATCCACACCTGCTCGTAGCAGCCTTACTACAAATTCACTTGCATAAACACAACTCTCCACCTTCTCTCACACATTTTTCTCCACATACACACACACACACACACACATGTTTGGTTCTTGAACGACCGGTTAATCCCTCCGTCTCCTTCTCCTCACTGTCAGTAAATGGATAAATGGACCCCCCCCTCCCCGCCCTCTTGCACATCCCTCCGTCTCCGAACGGTACTTAATCCTTCGCTTAATCTTAGATCTCTTTTAACCTAATTCTTCTCTAAATCTAAATCTTCGCATTATTCTAACCTCTCTGCGATTTTACTCCCCGCATGGGAGGGTCTGCAATTTTGCTTCCTGCATGGAAGGTTCTCTCTTGTAAGCATTCCCGAATTCAACCCAGCACTAATTACTAAAATTCTTCCGGGATCCCGTCTCGAGTTGAATTGGGTTGAGAAACTGAATTCTCCTAATATTAATAAAATCCTCTCAGAGAACCTGTCTCTCCATACGGAGTCCCAGTATATTCTCTTCTAACCTAAATTCCTCACTTATTCTAACTCTTCGCATTATTCTAACCTCTCTGCGATTTTACTCCCCGCATGGGAGGGTCTGCAATTTTGCTTCCTGCATGGAAGGTTCTCTCTTGTAAGCATTCCCGAATTCAACCCAGCACTAATTACTAAAATTCTTCCGGGATCCCGTCTCGAGTTGAATTGGGTTGAGAAACTGAATTCTCCTAATATTAATAAAATCCTCTCAGAGAACCTGTCTCTCCATACGGAGTCCCAGTATATTCTCTTCTAACCTAAATTCCTCACTTATTCTAACTCTTCGCATTATTCTAACCTCTCTGCGATTTTACTCCCCGCATGGGAGGGTCTGCAATTTTGCTTCCTGCATGGAAGGTTCTAGGTATGGACCACTCCAGACAGTTTAGCCTCTTGCCCACGAGAGTAGTACAGTTTTGCCTCATGCTCCGGAGGGTTCTGCCTTTTTCTAACTCATGCTTAGGAGTATACAATCCCGCCTTTTTTTTTTTTTTTTTTTTTTTTCTCCCACCTTTTCTCTTCAGTTAACTACAACAATCCATTCCCGTGTCATACAAAACCTACGGAGCAATAATCCTTACTCCGTCCCCCCAACCAATCAATTCACAACCTTCAAAAGGAAGTAAAACCAATCATACTAGACCGCATTTAAAACCATCCGAAAAAAGGAACGAACTCAATCATCCATAACAAATTTCCCCCCTACACACACACACAGGTAATTCAACACATCTGAATAAATTTAAAAAAAAAACACACCTCCAAGTATCTGAAAATATAGCCACTGCACATTCCCTCTACGAACTTACAAATGAAATGCTCAACAACCGATTTAAAAGGAAACTCATACAAACTAAATCCAACCAGAGTAAAATTTATCAACAAAATACTGTCATAGAGTTTGTTTTTTTTTTTTTTTCTCTCTTTTCAAAACTAAAAAATTTCTTCTTCCGTCACACCGACTGTAGAATTTTGATGGGTGGCCGTCATCGCTGTAGAAAAAGGGCTCGTCCCTCCACTCCGTCGATACCGCTCGGCCGCCGCCACGGGGTCGACTCTTCTCCCCGTGTGAGTTTGGTGGGTTGTACCAGTACCACAAGGGTTGCGTCAGACGCATCCTTATGGCAGAGATGGGGCGGCGCGCCACACACCTTCCGCCGCGCACCTCCCGGCTGCCAGCCCTTCCTCGCATTGCGACTCAGACCGACGCCGTCTGGATTTCCCTCGTTGCCCGAATGAAAACAATCCATGTGCTTCCCGTGGTTTAGCGGGCGCCGCACGTCGTCTGCTTCGCTGGAGTCCTCCATGTTGAAAGCCTCGCGCACTGCCTTGCTAGTCTCGCGGCACTCCACGAGCCGTGCGTGTGGACCCCGTGGAGCACATGGTCACGGCCGGTCTCCAGTCGCCATGTTTGTTTGTAGTCTCTCCCATGTGCATCTTCGATTTTCTCGACAATTTTACTCCGCCGTCAACACCAACGCTCCTCGAACAGCCTCTTCCATATACTCCCAATTTGATTCAAAACAAAAAAAAAAAAAACCCCAAAAAATTTCTTCAATAATTGGTCACTGATATGATGGTATCCCACAGCTGGACCTCCGGCCTCACATTTTCCATTTTCCGGCGCTGATTATTTCCACCGACTCTCCTTCCCACTCGTACCTTCTGCTGCCAAAGATTTTCTTCCTTTCCAAGCTTCGATTTTCCTCTTTGCTCGCCTTACTCGCCAAGCTTGCCACGCTAACGACTTTGTCCTTCCCGGCCGATGCACCATGTTAAGGTTGAAGGGGGGGGGAGTCCGTTGGTGGCACTGAACTCACGGGATCTTCTGCTCACACGATGGATTTATTGACGTTCACACTTCATACACTCACGTTCACACTTCACACTCTATCGTCCACGCTGCTGCTCCCTCTCGCTATCCACACCCGTCCCCCATGACTGCTGGACTCACACTCCCCGTCCGACTGTTCCAGCGCCTGCGCTCGGGTCCCGACCGCGACATGCTGACCATGCACCTCGTCGCGAGACGCGATCCGTCCACGCCTGGCCGCGGGGCATAGTCGAACCCACCTAGTACAGCCCATTCACAACAGTTATGCCCCACAACACATACCGACTGAAGGATTGCACCGGCATTCGAACGGCGATTATTTATCAGCCGATACGAGTGAAGGAGCAACTTAGAGTGCAGCCTGGCGAAACCATGTCGCTTGACCAGAAAACGTTACGTGCTGTCAATCTTTCCCTTCCCGAGGGCGTCTGTGCAGCCGTGCCGCCTTCGGTCACCGCGCGGGTCGCGCGAATGGTCGTGCACCACGCCGATGATTGCCCTCCCGGAAAGCGAGGTCGTCTTGCGACCCGGGATGAAGGCGACCAGCCCTGTGACGACAGCGGCGCGTCGTTGCGGGTGGGCCCCACCCCCGCCAAAAGGCGCGCGGGGGCGGGGACGCCAGCATTGCAAGTAGAGTCCGCGGGGTCCGCGGCCGGCCGCGCGGCCAGTGCCGTGGCGGGGCCGCCCGGTCCAAGTGTGCAACACGGCGCGGAGTCGCGCCCGCATCCCCGTGTCCACCAACTGGAGCACACGCGCACCTTTCCTCTCACGGTCGCCTCCAGCACGGCTCGTCCAGCCACGCCAGTCCCTGGCGCTGGGCAGGCAGCGCCGGTCCTGGAGCGCGTGACTCCCCCTTCCCCCCAAGCTGGAGCGGCTGCACACGGGAGGCCAGACAATAGCGGCCCAGGTGTTGCGTTACCTGGCGGGCGGGGAAGGACCTCCCCCCTCGCCGCGGCCTCGCGGCCGGGGAATCCCCAAGCCGATGCTACGCGAGGCACGCCCAGTAAGACCTCGCCTGTCCCACGAATGAGTGGTGATGTCGAATTCGTTCAACCTGCCGCCGCCACGGCGCGCAGGGCCTGCCCCGTCGACAGCATCAACGAGCCTTCCGGTTCAGGGAGTCGCTCTCCCGAGGCTTCGGACCCACCTAGCCGTAACGTGAGGGCCAAGAAGCAGGTCGGCACCGTCAAGTCGACTTCTGATCGGTTCGTCATGCGTGCTGAAATTGTCCCGGCCGCGCGCACGCGAGTCAAAGGCTCGGTTCTGGTCGCGGTGGGAGAACTGGATCAGGAAAGCCCGAATGTTCAAGTTTTGAACATTGCCGGCACTTCCACTGTCATTCCCCGGAATGCAGTGGTGGCCGAAGTGGTGCTTTCCTGCCGGCCCCCCGAGGTGCGCGCCGCCGCGCTGACTGCAAAGAGAACGCAGCCCCCTGCGAACTCCAGCGCCAACATCAGCTACCCATACACCCCCCACCTCGTCGAAACGCCCCCACGCTCGACTATTCCAGACAACGAACCGCTCCCGGCCGTTCTCCAGGAAATGGTCGTTAAGTGTGAGGGTGTGTGTGGTGAAGACAAACAGCGCCTTGCCGCGTTGGTCCGCGAATACTCGGATTGTTTTTCACTTGACCGGGAAATGGGAAAATGTGACTGGGTTTTATTCGAGATTGACACGCAGGACAGCCCCCCTGTCCGGCAGCCAGTCCGGCCGATTCCAATTCACTATCGGGAGCAGGTAAAAGAAATTTTTACCGGGTACTTGAGGCAGGGCATAGTCAGTCATTCCACATCAGAATGGAATTCGCCTCTAGTAGTAGTGAAAAAGAAAGACGGCAAAATTCGGTGTTGTGTGGATTTGCGGGGAGTAAACAAAGTAACTCGCGTCCCACAGTACCCGCTCCCTCGAGTCGAGACCATTATGGAATCACTCCAGGGTAAGAAATTCGCTGGAAGTGTGGATCTGATTAACGGATTCCACTCCATGGTGATTGCTCCGAAAGACCGGATCAAAACAGCGGTGAGTGTTAATGGGGTCGGTCACGTCCACTTTAACTCTTTACTGTTTGGTGCCGCGGGCGGACCCGCTCGTTTCCAGTACTTGCTTGAGCTTGTGCTTGCCCCCATTCCGTTAACGCCAATGATGGATGACGTCATTTTCGGCGCGAAGGACTTTGATGAGGCGCTGGCCGTCATGAAGAAAATCTTCATGCGGTTTAGGCAAGCGAATTTAAAAGCCAAGCCCGGCAAATGCAACCTCATTGCTAAAAAGTTGCACATACTGGGACATGTTTGGACTCCAGAGGGAATTCAAACTGACCAGGAAAAAATCAAGGTGATCAGGGACTGGCCTACACCGCATGATGTGACGGAAACAAAAAGTTTTCTCGGTTTGTGTCAGTACTACGCAAAATTTGTGGAACAGTACTCTGACACAGCGGCGCCGCTGCACCGCTTGACCACAAAAGCGGCCCGCTTTCTGTGGACAGCGGAAGCCGAGATCGCTTTTCGAGCACTCAAACAGGCACTGATTGAGGCGCCAATTCTGGCTCTGTTTGACCAAAATGGCGGAATGCTCTACATCACCACGGACGCCTCTAACTGGGCCGTGGGAATGTGCCTGTCGCAGCAGCAGGGAGACGAGGAGCGCACGCTCGCTTTCCACAGTCGACTACTCAATAAATCGGAAAGGAATTTTTGCATCTCGCAAAGAGAACTATTGGCGATTATTGAGGCAGTTCGATTCTGGCACCACTACATCGCTGGCGCTCATTTCAAGATCCGATCGGATCACCGCCCCTTGGTGTGGCTCAGAAGCCTGAAGGCACCCCAAGGCCGGCTAGCGAGATGGATTGAGAAATTGGAGGCCTACGATTTTGAGATTGTGTACACCAGGCCTGCCAAACTCCCGCACGTCGACGCGCTGAGCAGGTACCCGGTGAGGCCTTGCTCGCCCACCTGCCCAAAGTGCGTGCGTGTCGAAGCCCGCGACGGCCTCGCGGACGACGCCCAGGTGCGGGTGAACATCATCGCGATAGGCCCCTGTCCCGACTTTGAGCCGGCCGAGTGGCTGAGGGATCAGAATGCTGATCCCGATATCAGCCCCATCCTGGCCGCCGTCCAGGCGGACCAGAGGCCCTCCCTAAGGGAGGCCGCGGAGATGAGCGAGGCAGCCCACTCGCTCTTCCTCCAGTTCGACTCCCTTGCCATCCTCGACGACGGCTTGCTGTACCGCCGGTACGAGGACGACGCCGGCGTGGCGAACAAGGACGTGTACCAGCTGATTGTGCCGCGCGGTAAAGTGAAGCAGGTACTGCAGCTTTACCACGGCGGGCCGGGCACTGGCTCGCACCAGGCCACCGCCAAGACGATCTCCCTTGTCAAGAAGAGATTTTATTGGTACGGGTATCAGCAAACCTAACCTAACCTAACCTAACCCAAACCCAAACCCACTTGCCAATCTGAAAAAAATGAAGTTTAACAAGAAATTTTAAATGTCTCTAAAATCTGAAGGAGTTGAGCTAGATCAAAAAATTTTTTTTGGGAGACTCAGGGGACCAACCCGAGTCGATTGACACCTATTTGGACGAAATCCGCCACCCTCGTGTCAGGGTCGTCGGTGAGTTGAGAAATAATGACCCAACGTGAATAATCAGCCCAGATTGTCACGATTAATTTCACGCTGATTGTCACGCTCAAATAAGCATTGCATTTGTCACGTCCAAAGTAACGTGACAGCTTGGCTGCTGGCTGGTGTCACGTTGAAAATAATGTGAATGATTATCCCAAACTGTCACGCTTAGTTCAATGTGGATCGTCACGTTCAAAAATACGTTGCCATATTCACATCCAAAGGAACGTGACGTCATGCTCCTGGATTCTCAGTGTGGTTGGGGCAGAATCAACAGAAGTCCTAGAAGAGTCATCAGAGGTATTATCATCCTCATTTCCTGCAATGTCTTTGGAAAGTTCGTCTATAACAGTTAGGCGCTTCTTCAAGCCCAGCTCATACAGAATTCCTCCCGTTGGGCCCCTATTACAAACGACAAAAGAGTACATTGAATGGGCCTTGGTCTTCAGTTGATGCTCCTCCCCTATTTCTTCCCAAACGGGATCATTCTTTGATACAACCTTCCCGTCCTTAATGAACTTTTCTTTACTGGATAATAAAGCATTTTGAAGGGTCAGGGGAGGATCTGGCGGCTTCGGACCAGGCCTACTCTTTGTTTTTTTCTGAAATGGAAAAGTAAAGTTAATAGAATGTGTTTTAAGTACATGTTTACATATTTTTGAGAAAAATCAACCGACCTCCCTCGCTTTTTTGCGTGAATTTTCATCACTCTGCTGTGCGGAACACGTGTCCATTGTCTAGTGGGTTTCCCAAAAATCTGGTAATGGAAATAAAAAAGTTAATGTACAAAATAAATTACTAGAAGAAAACAACAGTTGGAAGTAGCTGCTGACAAAGTCGGTCAAGACCCACACAGTTAGTGGTGTTATGTAATTGCATGTACACTCTCATCCTTTAATGAACATTTTATTTGTTCATTAACGTTTGTGCACATTATCAGAATTTCGTTATGAAGCTCAACAAAAACTAAATGTTATGTATACAATTCCGTACGAGACATCACAGTTTTTGGTGCAGATGGTCTTTTCGTGCAATTATTGTACGAAAAATTGCACATATTTACCCCTTTTTTGTACAAAATTGCGTACACGTATGTACAAAAAGGTCGTGTGCACCAAAAACTGTGACGTCTCGTACAAAATTTGTACCAAACAGTTAGCGTTAGGACACTTTTTGCCGATGTTTTCTTTTTATTAAAAGTTTTTTTTTACGTCTTTTAAAGAACCCTAGTTCGGGACGCACCCCTGGAACAAATTTCAGGTTCCTAGCTTAAAACTGTTGAGATGTGCGAACAGCCAAGCTCGAATTTGAACGAACACGAACACCTCTAACTTCCAAATCCTTCGAACTAACCGAACCGAACTGTTTTCAAAATTTTCTCGAACGACCCGAACGAGCAAGGTTTTTGTTCAGATCCTATCCGAACACACACATGAAAGTGCACCACCTTGCGTGTTCGTACACGAACACTATGAGTTCATTTTTCGAACAGTTTGGGGTCGAACACCGCAAGTTCGGGTTCAAACAAACCGAACAGTCCGCCTGTTCGTTCGAATGCGAACATGTTCGCACATCTCTACAAAATGCTCAGAAAAGAAAGCCGGGACAAAATCTTTTCTTCAAATTTTTGCTTGGAGTGTACCTTGCGTCAGTGCGCTGCACAGTGGGCCAGAAGACCGCTGGAGGCGGTCAAAATCCCAAACGGATTTTGAGGTCCAGAGTCGCGAAATGAAACGGGACTAGAACCGAACGTGTGACCCCACCAATGGATTTCTCTCCGAACGAAGAATCTTTCAGTGGGATCACACGTTTGATTCGAGCCCTGTTTAGCGGCTTTGAAGTTTTAACGCCGCCTGCACAACTGAAAGAATACTGCGATTTTTAAAAAGACTGCAGAAACAATCAGTTGGACTACCCCCTCCCATTTCAGTCATCGGGGGCGAGCCTTCAACTCCTCTGGGAACTTCAACAGAGGAGGCAATCTCTTTGGTGTGGCCAGCCTGCTCCTCCACTGCGCACAATGTTATGGGCATTGTTAAAAAGGCTCAAATAACTGCCGAACAAATGACTGCAATCGAAAACAAAAAGGAAGTCAGATAAATTATGGTATTTGAGTGAGAAATGCAACGGATAAAGCGATCGTACTTACTCGCGTCAACAATGATCCAAAATAGGACACAAAACAGAAATTCTCTTGAATCAAAACAAAATAAATAACTAGGTGTCTTCTTCACCTGACTAAGAACTATATATATACACATTGTGACACTGCGCACAATGAATGTTATGGGCACTGTTGAAAAGGCTCAAATAATTGCCGAACAAATGACTGCAATTCAAAACAAAAAGGAAGTCAAATAAATTATGGTACTTGAGTGTGAAATGCAACGGATGAAGCGATTGTACTTACTCGCGTCGACAATGATCCAAAATAGGACACTAAACAGAAATTCTCTTGAATCAAAATAAAATAAATAACTAGGTGTCTTCTTCACCTGACTAAGAACTCTATATATAATGTACTATCTGCACAATGAAAACAAAAACTTGAAAACAAATAATTGAATGTTGTATCAATACGAAGTATGTACAGTAATTAAAGAACTAAACAAAAAATCTGAAACAAACAACAAGGAACGAACAAAGGCATCAGATAATACTTTAGGGAAATGAAAAAAAAGGTGACTGTGTTGATTTAGTACGAACCTACTGGCGCTCAATGCCTAACATTCGAAGGATGTCGGCAACAATGTTGGCTGTTTTTAAGTCTCCAATTGTCTTTCCACCAGATCGTTTGACTCTGCCTTGAAAAGCTCCATCAAGTATTAAGATATGCAAATTTTCTAAGCACATTGCTCGACTCAGGGCTACATATGACATGCCATGGTCCCACACCGCTCTTATGAGGTACAGACCGCATCTTAATAGTGTTTGGCTCTGACCCTTGTGTATGGTAAGTCCATATGCCAGCTTCACAGGGAACTGTACTCTCACAACAGCAGCTGGACGTTTCACCTCGTCATCAGTTAGTCGCAACCTTGGCAAAACTAATAATTGATGAGCCATTTTTCCCGTCAGGACTCGAACTGTGATTGTGTGGGTGCCCAATGCAACAATTTTGCCTCTGGTTCCATTAACGATACCACGGGCGAGACACAAGTTTGAAGGAATGATAATCAAAGCATTGATTATCAAATCAAGTTGGTGAGGTGGTAACGACGAGCTTTCAATCTTCTGGGCCAACAGGTCTGGGCGTGAGTAATCCATAACTTCTTCGCCTTCATCGTCCCGGTTATGCACTTCACTTTCTTCTTGTCTTTCCCAGCAGGAGTATCCAAAATAAGACCGAAGGTAACCTTCAATGAGTTGTAAAACTTGCGCATTTATAATGTTGCAAGCACAAACAGTTGGTGTCAAAATTCCCAGTCGTGGATTTTCATAATCATTTTGGAATACAGCAGACATCAAATCACCCAAATTCAGGTGAAAATTAAACTTTCTTCTAGATCGTCCATTGCCTAAATATTGTGGAATCACAAGTGTCTCCGAATTGACTTCATTAAGTTCCCCCGTTGCAACTCTCTTCAAAAACATTGCAAACTCAGGATCCTTCTGTGCACGTACATTTTGAGTAAGGGGTATCCTTATGAAATTGTTCCAATGCTTGTTTCCTAAAACACTTTCAGCCACTGGGTCCTCATGATTTTCAACAATGGGCAAGATCTGCAGAAAGTCTCCGCCTACCACAACAACTTTACCGCCGAACGGGACTGTCCTACAATTGTTGACATCCAACATGACATCCTAGAAAAGAAGGTGGAAATTAGTATTTGTCATACAGATTCAATGGAGAACAACAAGTATTAAATGAACAAGGACAATAGGCGACAAATAATACAAGGTAGGTTTACGCCAGACCGTGTCTTGTCGTAACAGGCTTCGCGATGCTGCGCCAGTTACGACAATCCACGCCTGGCGTAACACCTACCTTGGCCTGCGGCGCTTCCCTGCTTGCCTTCGGCAAGCTGTCTCAAAGATATTTGAGGCATTGAGTAATGCACCACGTGAAATCTGCAATAAAATTTTTTAGTCGGTCGATCCCCTTTTTTCAAGATCCTGATTTGGCCAACTGATGAAGTCGGGCTCCTAGACCCCCCTTCCGACCCCTCTTTGAAAAGGTCTTGCCGAGACCTATCGAAATCTGCAATAAAATTTTTTAGTCGGTCGATCCCCTTTTTCAAGATCCTGATTCGGCCAACTGATGAAGTCGGGCTCCTAGACCCCCCTTCCGACCCGTCTTAGCAAAGGTCTCGCCGAGACCTATCGAAATCTGCAATAAAAATTTTTAGTCGGTCGACCCCCTTTTTTCAAGATAAAGGGTTGAAGTTGATAATGTTAGTAAATTCGGGCCGAGGTAGCCAATTCGCAGTTTAAAGTTTGGTCAGGGGTTGAAATTGATTTCATCTTCGTCATCAGGAACTTCAAAAACATAAGAAACCATATAAAAATGTCTCTAAAATATAAAGTCACTAAAAAGTTGCACCTTTTCTGCCGTTTTTTTAGTGTTTTTTCGTTAGTACGACTGAATGGAATGAGATAGAAAACTGAATTTTTGCGTGTGGCGAGCCAAGGATATACCTAACAACCCTGCAAAATCTCGTCTCGATCGGCCGAGCCGTTTGGGAGGAGTAGTGCGGACACACACACACACAGACAGACAGACAGAAAAAGTTTTTCAACCCCAGTGAAGTAACTGGCTTCGCTAATCGCTCAGCCAAAAATTTTTTAGTCGGTCGATCCCCTTTTTTCAAGATCCTGATTCGGCCAACTGATGAAGTCGGGCTCCTAGACCCCCCTTCCGACCCCTCTTTGAAAAGGTCTTGCCGAGACCTAGCGAAATCTGCAATAAAATTTTTTAGCCGGTCGACCCCCTTTTTCCAAGATGAAGGGTCAAAGTTAATTATGTTAGTAAATTCGGGCCGAAGTAGCCCATTCGCTGGTAAAAGTTTGGTCAGGGGTCGAAATTGATTTCATTTTCGTCATCAGCACCTTCTAAAACATACGAAATCATGTAAAAATGTCTCTAAAATATAAAGTCACTGAAAAGTTGCACTTTTTCTGCTGTTTTTTTTAGTGTTTTTTCGTTGGTACGCCTAAATTATTTGAGAAAGAGAGCTGAATTTCGACGTGTGGCGAGCCAAGGATATACCTAACAACCCTGCAAAATCTCGTCTCGATCGGCCGAGCCGTTTGGGAGGAGTAGTGCGGACACACAAATAGACAAACATACAGACAAACAGACAGACAGACAAAACTTTTCAACCCCACTGGAGTAACTGGCTTCGCTAATCGCTCAGCCAAAAATTGAGAACAGTGTCTTTTTTTCTGCACGATTTACGACTTACACGTAGAAAGTCATCAATGACACTAAGATGCCAAGACTTCATCATTGAGACTTCATCAATGCAATGCAAATCAGCATTCCTAAGTCGATTTGCACGTGCACTTTCCATCTGAATTGAGCTCCTTGCCTCCTCTTCTCCTTCTCTTCTACGAAGTGGAATGCCGTATGCTGTGTGGCATGTTGTCCCATCCGGGAGTGGCTGTGCAGCATTCCCACTAAATGCACTACAACAAGTGTTTTTCCCAATTCTTCTTAGCTCCTCATCAAGGACCTGATACAAAAAGGTTTTCCCAGACCCAGCTGGACCGTCTACGAAAAAGAGCCTGAAGGGACATTGTGGGTTGTTGACAGAGGCCATGATTCTATCAAACGCTTGGCGCTGCTCAAAGTTAAGCAGCCCAACCCTGGACAAAGGAATGGGACGCTCTGGCTGGGGTGCATAATTTGGGCGAC
The DNA here is from genome assembly GCA_030522485.1 of Stenchaetothrips biformis. NCBI lineage: Eukaryota > Metazoa > Arthropoda > Insecta > Thysanoptera > Thripidae > Stenchaetothrips > Stenchaetothrips biformis. Next base: position 1,795,510 of record CM060089.1, on the reverse strand, counting down.
AATGTGGCAATCCACCCATATCTTCATTATCAGAAATACCCCACTGGGCAAGAAGACTCCAGATTTCAGCCAATGCTTTTCGTTGACGAACCTCTACATTGCGGCCCTGTATGTCGTCAATAACAGAGGGCTTAAGGATGTTCCACAACTCATCGCAATCTGATGGGCGGTTGTAAAAGATAAGCATTGCAAAGGCCAATCGACGAGAAGGGCTGTCACCAACTTCAGTTAACTCACGTACAACCGGTTCATGAAAATCTTGTGTGAATATCAAGCCTCGTGCCCTTGCAGCCTCCAAGAAAGTATCATACTGAACATTGTCAACTGTTTTCAAGGAATTCCAGCTGGAAGCTCCTTTTACATTACCCAGAAGAAGATACAGAGCGTACCGTTCCATGTTGTGAGGACTGGGTTTCACCTCATAAATGGAACCTATGGTCTTCGTCACATCCCCATCTTTCTACTTACGATGTTTCTTGTCAAAGATGAAGTGTTTTGGTGTGTCCTGATAACCTTTGTCGGCCATGAACTCGGGTCGTTCTGTCACCAAGTCGAAGTATGCTTGCAGCATACTTTTAGTAGGTCTCTCAAGTGCTTCTACAAGATCGTCAAGTTCTTCCCCTTCTATGAGAACGGCTTCATCATCCTCCAGATGGACAGGTAACATCACCACTTTGTGGCTCATAAAGAAATTCTTGACGAATTGAGTCTTCGTATGGAGCAGACGAAATGCTGCTGGAGCACAGATATGTCTGTTATCCCGGAAATAATTTATCTCGTCCCAGTCCATCTTTTCTTTGCCAGCGGCCTTTTCCTTGACGTAAGTTGTCATCGCAGGTTTGCCTTTACGATGACTCCCCGAAGCACATTGAGTGTAATACCTAAGAGGAATTGATTCCTTTATATCAATTCTCGTTCCAAAAATGTAAGAGACAAAAAAAAAAAAAAAAAAAAACAAAAAAAAAAAAAAAAGGAAGGGCATTGATATACTTACTGAAACATGTACTTGTAAACGCCATCAGACGTTACACGTTTAATACTTTGTGATGAGGGGTCCCGAACGAGCAACGCTGGATTGTAATCCTCTATGTCTTCATTGGTTATTAGTCTCTTAGAGGGTGCATGGTAAGCTTCTGCACCAGCTCGCCGTCTTGGAAAGACGCCTTTGTTGCCAACAACAGAAAATTCCTGGAGCTTGCGAGGGAATTTAAAGGCACAGTCCCCTGTTAATGTCTTTTTCCTGCATACCGCTTCAGGGTTGTCATTACAAGGTTGATGGACTTGATGAGACAAGTCTTCTCATTCTATCATCTGATGGAAGTTCAGCAGAAATGACACTGTTCAGTTGTTCTCGAGGACTATATGCAAATGTGGCACAGCTAAATTGAAAGCAAAACAAGAGCTATGACTTTTGTTATGTTGAAAATTATATTATACTTAGTTTAAAGCCTTTTTCATACTTACTGCTGTCGCGATCTTCGACCACACCAGTATACCCAACACATCTGCCTAAGACCTGCTTTTCCAGTATGTCGTCAAGGAAAGTATCAATCCTGAGTTCAAAACTTCTGGAAATGAGGCCAGGCCTAAAGAATGCGTAACTACGCCGTTGACCTTGACGCCTTAGTTCCCCTTCAATTTCAGCATTGTTGACAACAAGAGTTTTTGTGCCAAAGTATGTTGGGTCCGGTTCTGCAATTTGGTCTGCGATGGCCAAGCACTTCAAGTACATGTTCCTGAAGTACCTTGGACCTCCAGTGTGAGATGCCGATAAGACCACTACAGACCCAACACGCTTTTTATCCCCAGGAGCCATTGATGCTAAAATTTCCTCTACTTTTTTTTCTTGAAGAAACATGGTACCCTGTGTTAACGTTTTTGTTGGGTTTTAATTGCATCGCTCTAAGGAATTGCAAGGATAATTCCTCCATTCTAATTGCAGCGTTCATGATGTATTCTGAAAGGTCATCGACATGTAAAAATTAGGTAATTAAAAAAGGAAATTAAGTGACGAGCTTGAAGTCGGAATAGACGACAAATTATAAAAATATGGAATCTCATTCTTACCTAGATAAAGTCGGCGTGACCAATGAAGAATGTTAAAGTCATCTCGTATGGCCAATCTGTGTGTATAGTACTCCCTTACGAGTGTTGCTTTGTCAGGTTGATTGCTGTCTATGTAAGAGTCCTCACCATGGAGATGAATAAGAGGATACAGCAATACATCCAGGATACCTCGGTCAGACCTTATACGCTGCTCTGAAGGCTTACCGAATGGAGGATTTTTCATAGACATTATGAAATCGTAACCGATGTTACCTGTGACACCTGTTACAAGCGTAGCTAATCCAGCTTCTGCAGGGACAGAAGTTTGAGGTATGGTACTCTCTTGTCTCAATTTCCGCACAAACTGTCTGTTTGTTCCTCGGAATTGCCCAAGGGGCTTTGGATTAAATACAATCTGAACATCTGTTTTAGAGTCGTTCTAAGGGGATCATGAAGTCTTTTAGCTGTTTCAATAACTTGAATGTAATAATTTCTGTTCCTTAGGTATTCTTCCAAGGCATGCAACGTATCTTGCTTCAAAACATGTGGTCCATACTTAATAAAGGACGTCCTTTCATTTGCAGAGATTGCCAGAGATTCGTGAAAGTAAATTCTCGCAGTACTTGGTCTCTCATCTTCATTTGGATTAAATGCACTACCAATGTACGATACTTTTCCGTTGAACCATACGAGCCTCTTGCCTCTAAATCTAAGAAATTCTCGGCGCACAAGTGGGTGAGCCATTGCCAAAACACTGTTGTAATACTGGATGTTATGTTGAAATTGCTTTGCAACATCAGAGTCATCAGTGTACAGTCTTTTTATATGTGCATCTGGCTCTTGAAATGTTGAATGATCTGATAATTGCAATTTTCCATTTTTGCCGCAACATACAGATGGTGTGTTCTTGTGCTTGTCCGCTCCCCTTCCGATAAGTCGTTCCGCGTGAAAGTACCTTGCTCCACAGCCTTGTACGCAAAGGACCTCCAAACCTCCAAATTCAATCGGTAAATTGGTATCTTGACCATCAATGCACTTGAACGGTGTCTCACCAGCGAAAGTGGCAGCCCACATAAAGGTGTTCCCAATGTTTTTGTTTAGAAGTTGCTTACCTCCCTTGGTACGAATAACATCTACAAAGAACACATCAAAACATCCAAAAAAGTTATCAAAGTTCAAATGAAACTTATATTAGAAAAAAAAAAGGACAAAGATAACCTACGATTCAATGCTTTGGCAGGATATTGCCTTGGAGGAAGATCACAATAAGAATCATATGGAAAGTCATCCTGGACGACAGCGTCGTCGTAATGCGGATCATTATCGACGGTTCCCAAAGAGTCGATAGACTCATTGTCATCATAATCATCGTCACAGGACGCGTTGTCGTCAATATCCTGGTGAAAATAAATATATTAATAAAACAAAGGAGTAATTTGAAATCAATTTATCGAAATTGTATTACCTGAAGGATGTTTGCAGGAATACTAAGTTTCACCCTTCTGCAAAGATTGCCATCGAGAAGAGTTCATCCAGGATTCGTCATCAAGTTTTGTTAGGCGCAACTAAAAGAGGAAACTAAAAAAAAAAAAGTTACTATAATTAATCTTTATTCATGTAATATTTTAAATTTGTTTTCGCTTTTCACAAACCTGTAGCTTCCTTTGATGACGCACAGCAGAAAGGGGAACTCGGATAGACATTCCATCATTCAGACATGATAAAAGTACATCGTTCATCCATGGTTCCTCCTCAAGCCTCTTCAGAACGATCTAAACACACGCATAATGAATCAACTGGAAAACATTTTATATGGTCAACTCTAAACACAACACGTACCTGACAAACTGTATTTGAAACGTTGTCGGGATCACGAGATCACATCTGCTAGGTGCATTCGAGAGCACAATTTGAGCACAGTATTTTGGCGGTGGTCAGATAATGTGTGCTTGTACGAAGTTTTTTCAGTGTAGAGGCGTACCCGACGCTTTTCCGGAATTTTCCAGCTTTTTTGGCGGATTAGATCACATCTGATAATTGCATTCGAGGGCACGATTCGAGCACAGTTTTTTGGCGGTGTTCCTGTTATCCGTGCGCGTGGGACGGTCTGGAGTGTGCAGGCCGCGCCACGCGCTTTTCCGGAATTTTCCAGCTTGTACGGCGGACCTGATCCCTCCTGATAGACGCATTGGAGAGCACAATTCGAGCACAGTTTTGTAGCGGTGTTTTAACTCTTTCTGCTGAGTGTTGTCAGTGGCGGATCCATAGGCGGCCTTTGGGGGGGGGGGGTGTCAAGCAGCACTTCTTGCCTCCTACAGGGGCAAAGTAGCACTTTTTGCCTACCTTTCAGGCGGCTACCTAGGTGCTATGGGGGGGGGGAGGAACACCCCCCACCCACCCTCCCACTGTACCCGCGCCTGAGTGTTGTTAGATGGGGAATCGATAGACGGTACAACAAAAATTCTCTTGATTTCAAAGTTACTATAGCAGCGTCTCTATTAGAGCACCGTTATTTTGGAGGGTTTACTTGGAGAGCACAATTAATTTTGGACGGGAAAATGTTGTTTTGGAGGTTAATTTGTACATGGGTGAGGCGAGTGTGAAATGAGCCTCACCCATGTTTACTGGTTTCCTATTTAAGCACAGTTATCGTCTTTAGGCGCATTCGAGAGCACAATTAGAGCACAGTTATTTGAACATGGTATTATCAATTGTGCTTAGCTGGGTGAGGGCAGCGTTATTTGAGCCTCGCCCAAAACTTAGTGTCTGCCTGTGCATTCACAGTACGAGCACAATTAAAAGCATTGTGATATTCTGAGAGCACAGTTAGAGCACAGTTTTTTGATCATGGTCCTAATAATTGTGCGCGTACACCCAGGGAACGATTTACTTGTTCCAAGAAAAATTGCATTGGCACAAGACAAAATTTGTCTCACGGTTGGGCAATGCAGGTTAGGTCATTGGTATGAGAATGGAGATTGTCTGCCTCCAATGCAAAAATCCACTCGTATCGAGACAATATTACGTTGCTGCAAGTGGTTTTTCATCAACTAGAGTAAATCCCAGCATCAGCGATGTGACGTCAGACAGCAATATTTTCGCGAGGTATTTGTCTCAGCATGTTGCTTGCCACAATGCTACATGTCTCAGCAAGTAGGGAGAAAGGAGGGTTTTCTCAGACTGAGGCTCATATTCTTGTATTTTCTGCGCCTGCGCACGTCTGATCCAGTCGACCAATGAGAAGCAGAGCGGGAACTTTTTCGGACGGTGACCCAGTCTCTGATTGGCTGGGGCCTGCCACACTGAAGGAGAGCGCCGCGCTCTATGACACTCTTCCAAACGCGCCATAGCAGCAACTGCTCTCGTAGCACAGTGGTAAAGTGCCAGCCCTCCTGGATAGTAACCCGGGTTCGGTTCCCACCGAGGCGCCACCAGTTTTCTCTGGCCAAATTATCACGTAGCAACCCAGGGATGGACGGAAGTATCAAAATTTCCGGAAGGAAGGGGGAGTAGTTTTTTCCAGATTTTTTTTTGACGGAGGGTTGGGGGCGAGTAGCAAAATTACGGGCGGGAGGAACCGATCCCGTGGTCTGATTTTCCCAAGACTACCGGATTTGCTGCCGACGTTGTAGTTGCCATTACCGCTCAAAACTCGAAAAAAATTACTGCGGTGCCGGCATTTGAAGGTGGTCAACGGGGTGAGGCGAGAAATGGAACGCGGCCTGAGCATCCTAGACTCAGTAGTATCATCTTCAAGGATCTAAACTAATAAAAATTATACAGACACTGCTGGGAGTTGAACCCGGACCCCTGGAGGTCAAAGGCAGGTGCCTAACCTACTGCGCTACTGCTTGTGTACTTATCAGGCGCTCAACGCGGCACCTTGGTAAACCACACAAGCTCGGCACTCATGGAAAGCGGGGGCCTGAGAAACGCCAGCGCCCAGTCATCTGTCATCGCCAATCCACCTCCGTGGTGACGTGGGCTAGGCGACGGCTCGCCACTGCACGGATGCCAAGTTCGACTCCCACTTGCAAGCGTTTTGCGATAATTCTCTCAAAGTCTGACACAATATTTGTCTCACGCATGAGTCAAAGTACGTGAGAAAAGTGCTCAATTTGAGAAGAAAATGTCTGAATCAAATCAAATATTCTCAAAAGTCATATGAGACATAATCCAGCATCGGCACAAGTAAATCGTTTCCTGGGTGTACGGGTAGGGCCATCTTCACGGAGGCTGTTACATGCCCAAAACTGAGTGCTTCAGGCTGATACACTCAGTGTTGCCAGAATACTTATATGCTGGTAAAGGATAGTAATCAATAAGATTTTTAAGCAACATATGATGATATTTTGGCTTGGAGGGTTCTTTAATCTTGTAGAAGCCATTGAAACTATTGATTCCTTCTTTCTCTTTCAATAAAAATGAAACATTGTTTGTACTATCAAGTAGAATCAAGTCAATCTCTCCAAAAATCAAATCTGAATTTTTTTCATTAGCAGCAAGAACTAGATAAAGACCCTTTTGATATACAGTGCCTTTAACTGTAACTCTATTAAGGGAATCCACACCATCGAAATTAAAATCATTGGGTAATGCTTGCAGCTTTTCCACTGACAGTTGAGCAGGTAAGAGCTGCTCTACCTGGGTGGGTTTGTAATCAATATCTGGTCGAAGAAGACCTGAACTGTGGTCATAAGAAAATTTGCACATATACTTTCTAGCTAGAGTATAAGTAATGTTGATATAGTTTTTGCAGGTTCTAGCAATTCTTTTAAACAGCATATGCTTCGATTCAAAGCAAAGAGTAGACAGACCAATTAGAGGCCCAAAAATGGCTATTAAATCACAGTAATGAGCAGCGAAATGTGCCTTGGGGATTATGCAGTCTGGAAACAGTTTCTTAACTGAAGATAGAAAGGATCGAATTATTGATTTCAGGTAGGCCACTTGAGAAATAGAGATTTTGGGTGCAAACACATATTCACAAATTTCTTTCAGAGACAAGTACAGTTGCCACACTGGGTCATCTTCCTCTTTTATCAGATCACCAATAATGAAGGGAAGCAGCCTCAGAAAGTTCCAATTCTGACAAGCATTTCCAGATAGTTCAGTCAATTTTTTCAAGGGCTTTGGTGGATCCAGAGAATCTGTAGCTTTGCATCTGAACTTCTTAATTCTTCTGTTCAGAACTTTCAAGTCAAACCACTTCTTCCTTTCAATAAAATATTGCATCATTTTTGCAAGAATACTCTTCAAGATTCCTTCTAGAAAGTCATGTGCAATGCAAGGAGGTAAAGCTGGTTTGGAAACATGAAACTTGAGATCTGCAGAGTTGAAGGGTGATGGCCTATACTTGACACCCCTGACATTAATTGCACAAAGTTTTTGGAACGCAGATTTTGAGAGTGATGTTTTAATAATAGATGTCGAACGATTACCACTTGCAGACTTCTTTCCAGCTTTCCTTTCTTGTGCCCTCTTGGCAGCTCTTAGAGCTTCTCTTTTCCTTCTTTCAAACAGAGCGTTTGCAGTCTTCACAGCTTGATCATAGTCTTCTGGGGATCTAAAGGGATTCACTTCATAGGGCGTATTCTTAAATTGAGTCTTTGACATGTCATACAGCCTGCACACAAACTCTGCACTAAAACTTTTCACATAGCCACCTATGGTGTGCTGCCCTAAACTGTCACCAAGAATGTAGAGCAGACAGACAGGGATCCTTTCTCCATCTATTTCAATACCTTCAGTTTTCAGTCGTTTGAGCTCATTTTACCTTTGCAGACAAGAATAGGCTGGCCATATCATACGTGGGAACACTATTGGCAGGAGCATCCTGTCCGACACCAAGCAGGCACATGAGGTTGTCGAATTGATTCATAAAGTCTTCTTTTGATTGTAGAGCTGTTTCATACAGTGCCTGCTTGGTGTCCCTGCTTATGGGCCCACGCATTCCTGCAGTGTATTGGCCTTTTGCGAACAAAACAGCCCTTTCTCTGTTTACTGCTTGCGGCACTTTGCATTTTTTGATGTGGTCAAGGCGGTCCACACCATTTCTGCATAGTGGGCAGAACTGCCTTGGGTTTCTGCCTGAGCCGGACCTGTTCCTGATAGCAAACTAAACAAAAAAACAAGAGTCGGTGAGAAACGTACTTAAACCAAACAAAATATACAATTTCAAATCCTTTTAGTTTACATACGCCGGCCTCTACCGCTGCCGCGGCATTTGTTTTTTTCACTGTGTTATCATCCTCTTTGCTGCAACTACTGATTTTCTTCCATGTTTTGTCTTTGTTTTTACGTAATCGCAAAGTGGGAATCTGCAATCAGAGAACTCATTAGAGCACAACATGAAGTTCAAAAAAATTCTTACCTTCCCTCTCCCTGCTTCCCACTCATGTCTTGATCGAATCATCATTACTTTAAACATGGCTAGCACCTACTTTTGATTCATCCTCGTTATGCTTCTGAAGATGTCTCAGGAGCGTAAAACGAAATTTAAATGTCTTTCCGCACTCTGTGCATTTGAAGTCCAATCTGGGTTGTTGCAATACTTCCTGTTCTTGTATTTCTGAAAAAATAAAACAAACAATGGGGCACCATTGAATACGGAAACACACACGGCCAATTGGGAAAAACTTGGCATCTGAAATGACATCTTAGTCTTACCTGGTGTTTTGGGAATGGGGGTAATGCCCTTAACAGTAACCCCGTTACCACACGGCTGAGGTGTCGCCTCCTTGTCATCGTTGAGTACAGCTGAAGAAACGCACAAAAACCAAGAAAAAAATTATTAGAATTAAAATATGTTTAAAGAACACCTAAAGAACCAATTTTCTGGTCATCATCTCACCTTCCATTTCGTTCAGTAGTCTCAGGTCGTTCGACGCAAGACTTACACCGCTTAATGTTAGAGGAAAGCCAATAGCAGTAGAGGGAGTAATTTGACCCAGCAGCTCATTTATTCGTGAAGTTGACGGGGTTTCCAAGAGTGGCATTGATTGTGCATTCCCGAATGGAGATGAGTGCAACACTGCAAATCAAAATTGTCATAAATTTCAAAGAGAAAACAAAAATAAATAAAAAGGAACAGCTTAAATAACGAAACGTACAACCAAGGGTCCCAAGAAAATTCTGCTGCTCGCAAAGAGAAGTTTCAAAAGGAACTGAACTGCCTCTGAAAGCTGCAAAGAAAAAAAACAAAAAAAAACAGTTATATCAAATAGGCAAATTTTATCCAAAAAGTCAATTCTGTTTTCTGTTGACAAGGTTTAGAAAGGTTAGAGTCAATAAAGTAAATGGAAGTACCAAAGGGATTGTTGTACACGGGCACGGCCAGTGAAGCATTTGGCAAAGAAGACAGAAGTGGTTGTTGCATCTTGTCCGGTGACTCCCCGCTTGGCCGGTCACCCGAATTTACACTGAACCCTGTTCCGGTAGGGCTCGACATGTCTTCTTTTAAACAGTCGTCTAGAACAAGACCAATATGAACGTCAAGATACATTTTTTTCAATCACATCTGTGAGAGTTTACTGCGGGCATTGCTGGAAAACAATTAGAAGCATAAAGAAGCAGAAACAAAGTTAAATTAAACAAAAAAGGCTTTCAAACGCACAACACTGGACGCTGTTAACGACTGAAAAATAATTATTAGGTTAAAAAACAGCTGCAGTGATATGACGCTTAGAGTCAAAGTAAATACACGGAAATAAAACATCAAAATAGCACGTAGAAAGAATGCCACAGTGCCCTTGACAAAGTTACGGTTGGAAAGAGAGAGATAGAGAGAGAGAGAGAGAGAGAGAGAGAGAGAGAGAGAGAGAGAGAGAGAGAGAGAGAGAGGTCAAAACGTACCTAGCTTACCGCAAAAACTGAATCACCGCTGTTATCTACCTAGATGCCACCTATGCGCTAAAAGGCCTGACGCAGCGTCGGGATTCCCGATTCATTAAAAACGGCAAGGGGAGGTTGTTACAGAGGACAATTTTACATTGAACGCGACTCGATGCTTTTAAAGCAAGGTGCCAACACTCGCAAACAAAGAGAGAGGGTGAGAGAGAGAGAGAGAGGTCAAAACGTACCTAGCTTACCGCAAAAACTGAATCACCGCTGTCATCCACCTAGATGCCACCTATGCGCTAAAAGGCCTGACGCAGCGTCGGGATTCCCGATTCATTAAAAACGGCAAGGGGAGGCGGTTACAGAGGACAATTTTACATTGAACGCGACTCGATGCTTCTACAGCAAGGTGCCAACACTCGCAAACAAAGAGAGAGGGTGAGAGAGAGAGAGAGAGAGAGAGAGAGAGAGAGAGAGAGAGAGAGAGAGAGAGAGAGAGAGATTCTTACGTGGTAAGACAAAGTAAGAAACAAATAACAAAACGATACCAAAGGCAATGAAAACAAAACAAAAAACAATTTGTGTGTTTGCAGCAGCCGTTGTGACCAGGCTAGAGGCACATGGGGCAAACAATATTGGGCGCGGTCACGGAGATTCCGGCCAATCATTGTGATCCACGCTGCGAGTAAACAGTGTTGTTTGTGATGTGCGCAGTGTGTTTGAAGCTAGAAGAAAATTCTAGACAAGTCCATCACACGGTCACTTCGCTTCAAACATTCAATGCACAGGCTGGGCCACATTTGCATTCAGTGCTCTCCACTGCCGTCAGGACACAGATATTTTGCAGGAAACATTGCACACCAAAAAAACAACACTAACAACCAAGTTCATTTTTACAATAAAGCGTTTATCCATTTTCGGTGATCGATCTCCTTTAAATGTGGGTAAAAATGAAAAATGACCTAAACAGCCCCTAAATGGGCTCGGAGGGGCTCGATTCCCTACGCGGGAGGAAATTATGGCCATTTCAAGCACATTTGATTTTATAATTTTTTTTGTCAGACCTCTCGTTTGCAAGTTAGGGTTAAAAGTGTAGTTAGGCCCTAGCGAACGGGTGGTTCATCCCCCGGTCGTGCAATTAAAGAAACCCTCTGTTAATATAAGGCTGGAGCCTAGGCTAGGCGTTAAGGTACAATCCGTTGTTGGTTTTTCATGTTTGTTTAATAATTCAGGGAAGATTGAACAAAAAGGGGTGGTTTTTACGGTGAAAGGGATGAGTTCCGACGGCAATGACAAATGAGGATAAAGGGCAGGGGTTAGCGAGGGGTGAATCACTCAGTGTTTTGGTGTACACATGAGTACATGAGTACGGGGGAGTACACCTCACAAACCTCGTAAATTTCACCTTTTTAGACGTTTTTAGGTATTATTTAGCGTTTGCATACGACATACAACGCCAAATCGTGCAAAAATAAGCAAATTTTGCCCCATTTAAACTTGTGAGTACACTGAGTACGGGCCAATTTGTACACATGAGTACACTAGTGATTCACCCCTCGGGGGTTAGGCCGCACGCACAGAGGGTTGGACGCACAACAACGACGTCGCTTCCCCGGCAACAACAGCATTACAGAAAGCAGCATTTTTCCCTAGTTTAAATTTTCGCGCCTATCTCCGCCATATTTTTTTTTTGAATGCGCAGCTTCCTGTATGAAAAATGGCGCTTGCAGCTTCACCTCTAACATCTAGAGGGTGCTAAACAGGCAAAAACCACGAAAGAAAGGATTCATTATACTACCCGTTCGAATTTTGACACGTGGTTTGCGCCAAAATAAAGATCACATCACTACGCACAAGGGACATTGGTAGGAACACGATTGCAGCAACGTGACAAGGACAATTGACAAAAGATTAATAAACTAACCCCCTAACCTCTGATCCGCCACGTGGTCGTAGCAAAATCAAGATAAAACAATGTTTGTAGCACAATTCGATGCAGATTTGACTTGCCAAAGATGAAGGGTGCTCCCACGAAGAAATTTTCAACTCGGAGAAAGCAGATGGCAACAAATACAAACGAAACTCAGGTGAACAAACCAACATGAAGACTTCGAGCACACTCGCGAACAATGTGAGAAAAACACAAGGGTGCGTTCAGTTGACAACCACTTCCTGAAGACCGCCAGAGGCCTGTTCACATAAGGGTCCAGCGCAAATGCACATAGAGGCCGCCATGTTAATTGCGCGGTCTGTTTAAAAACAAAGCCAGATCGGAGCACCGTTTCAGCAGGGCGTCTTCGGGGGCCCCGAAGGGACCCGAAGCCCCTCGGTGTGGTTCGGGTACGGTCAACAGTCAAATGGGGCAAGGCCCGAACTCGGGAACGGCGGCCGATGGCGAGACGGTTCCAACGGGGCTTCGTCAAGGGTTCCGAAGGGACCCGAAGCCCCTCGGTGTGGTTCGGGTACGGTCAACAGTCAAATGGGGCAAGGCCCGAACTCGGGAACGGCGGCCGATGGCGAGACGGTGCCAACGGGGCTTCGTCAAGGGTTCCGAAGGGACCCGAAGCCCCTCGGTGTGGTTCGGGTACGGTTAACAGTCAAATGGGGCGCGGCTCTGTTTTTAAGGCTGCAGCCGCTAACGCCCCCCTTTTTTCTCTTCCTCGTAGTCGGCGTCGTCGTTTTCGTCGCTGCTGGCGCTTCCCGTCGAGAAGGCAAGAAAGGTTCGGGGATCACACCAACAGAATGGATATAGAGACCAAATTCACTCTAAAAACCAGACTGTTGGGCAACCCCCTCTTCTTCTCCAATAGAGGCGAGCCTGCACTCCTTCGACGCTTCACATGTACTGCAACAACTTCAGACAAGTCGTACAAAAACATGGCGTGCGTTAAAGGAGTGCTTCTCTCTGCGACATAAATGAAGGTAGTGGTGTGGCTAGAAGAAATCAACAAGACACAAGCAAACAAAAAAAATTCTTGTAAAGTACCAGAAATGCTGTAGAAAAATTGGGTTCAGTGATCCTTGCAACGAGAGAAGGAATGAGGAATTTAAAAAAAAGTAAACACCGATGCGCAATTTGAGAGAACAAACAATAACATCTCTTTTTCTGAAGTTTATTCCCTCCTTTTTTAGCACAAATTTCCCTTGTCTCAAAGGCATACACACTCAAATACACACACACACACACACACACAAATAATAATAAAACAATGTCGGTGCAAGCAATTCAAATGGGACATCTGCAAAAGAGAAGGAAATCACTCCTTACCCCATGTCAGTCATTGTCAAGTTTGTTTCTTGACCACGGCAAAGAAAAAAGGGAAAAGTCAAGCGTAAACATAAATTTTTGTTGTACTTGAATTGGTGAGTTTTGCATAGAAATAAAAGCTTTGACGGCATAGCCGAGAAAACACAAAAAAGGCCTTAAACGAAAAGGCACAAACTACTTAAGAGGAACAAAAATAAATACAGTCATGTGCGTCGGGTAAATAAAAATCCTTTTGCTCCAAAAAGAAAAAAAACTTGAGCTTGATGACTGTAGTTCAAGAATGAAGCCATGTGTCTTATAAAATTTGTCGTTATGCAGCGACGAGATACCTGAAACATACAAATACTAATTCTCACACACACTCACACACAAACAAAGAAAGAAAAACATGGTCCAAAAAGAGTATTTGAAAGGAAAGTTAAAAAAAAGGCACGATGAAAGGTTAAAAGTTCTTACTTGTTTCACTCATTCATCATCTGACCGCCTCAAAATATTTCGGTCGACAATATTTACAGTTTTCACATCTGACCGCAGGCCTCCCATGAGTTTTCTTTTGCCACCAAATATACTGTCGACGACCAGGATGACAATATGGGCAAGGCTCTTTGCTCTGCCAAGTGCAACGTAGAGCTGGCCATGTGAAAAAACAGGTGTCTTCAAGTACAAACCTACTGTCTTCGGGTTTTTTCCCTGACCTCTGTGAATTGTGTAGGCGTATGCAGGCCGTAATGGAAATTGAATTCTTACAAGTTTGTGAGGAGGTGCTACATCATCGTCAGTCAGCCTTATTCGTGGCAAGAGAATGCTTTTTCCTTGGGAGATTCCGTTTAATATTTTGACTTCAAGTACATGAACACCTATGTGTTGCAGAATGCAGAGAGTGCCGTTAACTAAGCCCCTTGCAAAACAAATATTTGAGGGAATCATGTAAACGGCACCAATTTTGCACAATAATTTGTGGGGCCCCATTCCAGGTGGATTTGTTGACGCTGCAATCTCGTCCGGGATGGTGAAGTCAGCGTGTTCATCCTCCTCTTCATCCTCTTGTTGCTGCTCTCCTAGGTCAATAACTCGATTTGGATCACCTTTTTCAAAGAATGAAGTTGCCATTCTGTCAATAGCCGAGCCAGGCAGTAAATGAAGAATGACGAGTTCATTCACTTCATCACACTGTTGGTTTCTTGGAGCGAAAATGGCAGCATTACCAGAATGGAAGTCCCCCTGGAAAACTTCTTGGATCAGGTGCTGAACATCATTTGCAAATCTGGTCACTTTCTTTGACTTGCCACGCTTTGCTTTTTTCCAAGTAGCTGGAATTATTATAGATGAAGGTTCTTCTTCCATATTGGCAGTGCCATCCCCCACTTTTTGTACCCAGGCGGCAAATTCCGGGTCACTTACAGCTCTTCGGTTTTCAGTTAATTTTATTTTTCTAAACGATAGCCACAGACGGTGATTAAAGACACAGTTGTCCTCGACTGTGCCCTCAAACGCTCTCGAAACAATTGGGAGAACTTGTTTGAAATCTCCCATTAGAACAACTACTTTCGCCCCGAAATTGTCATACATGTTTTCAGAAACGGAAGACAAGCACCTCTCAATTACTTCAAGCTGCCACTTCTTCATCATAGACACTTCGTCAATTATGTGCACAGCAGCGTTCGAAAGGGCTTCGGCCTCGGGGGTACCAAGCCTTATCCAAGAAAGACTTTCTGTGCCATCCTCGTTCGGCCTTGGTCTGACGCCATACGTCGACGCCGTGGTTTTTGCATCCGGCAGTTCCATCGACGCAGTGCCACTCCAGGCTGAACACACGACGTTGACTCCATGATATGTGAGTAAGTCCTCTTTTATGGCATGAGCGAGAAATGTCTTGCCGGACCCTGCGGGTCCAGACAAAAAAAAGAGTCTTGGCGTGGCACACACATCTCTTGCTGCGGCTGTTATTTCATTGAACGCCTGTTGTTGGGCCGAGTTAAGACTCTCCGATTTCCTTTTTTGTCCTTCCTCATAAATCGGTGGGCACCACGGAACGCCAGCAACCTCATCTCCCAAATCAATAACTCTGCTCCCCTTCTTTTGTCCGTCTTCAGTTGAGCGTTTTTTAGGAGGCTGAAAGTCGAACGTTTCAACGTTGCCCTTGCTCCTCAGGAGTGCCCAGATCTTTTGCTTAGCCACTCTCTTAGCTTTACGGTCAGGCAAACCCTTCTCGGCAACAATGTCCCCGATCATAGATTGCCAGGACATCTGCCAGACGTCGTTGGCGTCTTCAACTTTATTATTCATAAGGAGGAGGGCAAACAGGAGTCGCCGCGAGTCACAGCTGCCGATGGTAGCTGCTTCTGCCATTGTTTCACGGGCTGTATTTCCAGAGTACAAGAGCCCGCGTGCTTGACATGCCTCGTGGAATGTGTTGTATTCAACACCCTCTACACATTTAAGGTCTTGGAAGGACGTAGGTGATCTGACATTTACAAGAAGAATGTACAGCGCATACAACTCCGTGTTAGAAGCAGACACAGGTGACACCATGCCGAGGGCTTTCGAAGTGCTTATAGGTAGCCACATACCATTTTTCCAAGAAAAATGTTCCACTACCTCACTATAAAGCAAATCTGTAGTCAATGTATTATTTTGCTGCCGCCCTTGGTCACACAGTTTTAAAAAGGCAATCAGTTTGCTGTTTGGTGCTTTCCTAACAGCCTCTTCAAGGGCTGCCTTCGACGTGCCTGAGAACACAAAAACAAAAGAAAAATCGATTAAATCTGTTTCAGTTGTTAACAAAATTATCTTAAACCGAGAGTTGTATATTTTTCAAGAGGGCTACCTCGAATGACGACAGGATCATTTTGTTCCAAATGAACTGGAAGTATTTCCAAGTGATTTGAAAAGAAGACGTCCTTTGAAAATTCATGTTTGCCGAAGATTTTGGACACTGCTTGCGTGGCGTTCATTGTCCTCCACTGCCTTCGAAACTCAATTTCATTCCACTCGTAAAATTCCTTTGTTCCAGCATTGCTTTTTACAAACGCAGACATAGACATGTTAGTTGTAGAAGAAAATTGATTGTTTTTGAGGATGTACCTAAGGAGTTAAAATAAAAACCAATTAGGATCTGAAGAAATACCTTAAGAGAAGAATGAAATGAATAAATTAATTTTTAATAGATAAAGAATTAGATAATTAACTAAATACATAAGTAAGTCATTACAATTTGCGTGGCTTGAGACACTTTTCAAAAACAGGAACAATGTGTTGTTCTTTTTTATACTGACCCGAAAATGTATTTAAACGATCCGATCCCACGGCACAACTCTGCATAATGGTCACCCCACCTTGGGAGACACCTTGAAAAATGAGGCTTGATATCAGCATTTGTGACGGGCCTGTCATAGCCTTCCACAGTAATTGAAGCTCCTTCTCTTCTTCTCGGGAACACTCTGTTTCTGGTGATGATTGTTGTCTCTTGAAGGTTCCGAGGAAAGTTGTTTTTGCATGTCATGGCATGACCCTGTCTGCAAACTGCCTTGTCAGGATTAACGTCACAGGGTGGATGAATGCTAAATTTTTTTACAAAGCTTTGTAATATTGGGTCACTTGGTATCTCAGCGGTTATGAACGCATTAATTTGTTCCGCGGTTTGTGGAACATCCTGTGGTTCCATGAAGAAGATTATATGAAAATGAGGGTTGGCTGGAAAACAAAAATACTAGTTAACAAAAATTTCAACAGTTGTTAAAAGTTTTGTTTGTAAGAAAACAAAAAAAAAACTCATTATGAGGAGTAACAAACAATGCCACACACAGACGCACATTGCAAATGTACCAAACGTTAAAAATAAAAAAATAAAAAGAAGATGCTTACTGTTTTTTTGCGTCTCTTTAACTCCAAGCCATGCTAAACATTTTCCAAGTATTTGTTTTTGAATAACATCATTCATTAGTGTGACAATGCGCATAGTAAAGCTTCTTGATGTAAGATCAGGTCTCCAATAAACGTATCGTGGTCCTTGACCCTCAAGTTCTAGCTCTTTCATGAGTTCTTTATTTGCAGGATCCAGGGTGAGAGTAAGCATCCACGTTGGGTCGGTAAACTTTCTTCTCATGGCCAATCCAGTCAGAAAGCAGTACCTTACATGACGGAATCCACTGGGAAAAGACGAGGGAAGGACGGTAACCTTTCCAACTTTCTTATTGTCTTTCTTTGCCATATCTTTAAGTATTTCATTCACATGTTGTCTGCTGTCTATGAATATTTCTTCTTGAAATCGCTCGTAGAACGACAGTATTTCTTCCTCTAGTTTAAGTGCAGCGGCGATGACGTACTCTAAAAACAACCTCTGTCCATGATGAAGGGGTGAAAAGCTGTTCTCTCTCACCATGAGACGGCTAGCGTAATACGACTGCATAGAATCGAACCGCGTCTCATAATTATCAGCCACCCGGTACTCTTCTTCGTCTATTGCAACCAGCAAATTATCCCTTCGTCGTTTTTCACCACAATGATCAAAATAGCTGTCTTCACCATGCAGGTGAAAAAGGGGGAATGCAAGAACGTCCAAAAGTGCACGCCTTCTCTTGATTGGACGAAGATTTTTCTGGTATTGGTTTTCATCTTCACTCGCCACGTCCTGAGCTCCTTGTCTCTTTACTTCGGCGTCGTTTTGTTGCAAGAAGGGGGGAAGCCTTACATTAATTGCAAAATCATAACCTTCCCCTGCTTGGAGATTGCAATAAACAGCGCACAAGCCAGATCCAATCGGTGGAACCAAAACGCTTTCACCGTTCCTTACAGCATTAACATAATCGCGATCTATGCCGAATAAGTTGCTTTTAGGTCGTGGATTTATGACAACAACTGCATCTGCCAATTGCTCGTCCGCATTCCTGAGCACTTCCCCAGCAGTCACGAGTGCTTCGCAATACGGGTTGTTGGACCGCAGGTAATCTTCCAAATCAGTAAAAATTGTTGAATCTATGTTCTGGCAGTGTTCGTTAAAAGAGCGTCTTCTCAGAGCTGCATCTTCTTTTTCAGCTATCAGAAATGCATGAGCCGCACTTTGATACCTGTCATGCTCTTCCGGGGCAAACACGTGGCCCTGGTACGTTAGCTTGCCCTCAAAGTAAACCATTTTGAGGCCGTGATGGTCATGAAAGTTTCGTTTCACCACAATGCTGGCCATGGCGAAACTACTGTTGATTACCTGGATGTTTGCACGAAATTGCCGTGCTCTCGGATTTTTAGCCACATAAAGCTGTTTTATATGTGTTGCAGGTTCTTTAAATTTGGCCTCGGCCGGGGCTCTAAATAAACCGTCGTGGCCGCAACAGACAGATGGTGTTTGCGTTGATTTCATATCTCCTCGACCAACTAACTTTTCTGATGGCCAAAAAAGTGCCCCACAGCTCGTTTCTCCTCTGTTGCACTTAACAGACATAGTACCAAAATCTAAGGGCTCCGACTGACCGGATTCACCAGCACAGGTCAGACCCCATCCGTAGTGCGAACATGTTCCTCTCGTTTTTGCAATTTCACCACGAGTTTCAATAACGTCTGGCAACAAAAATCAAAACAGAAACGATCAATAAAACGTTGCAAAACAATAAATATTACTAAATGTATTAGATGCGAAAATAACAAAGACATTAAAACAAAACAAGAAAAAGGAAAAGTTTTTTTTTATGGCGAAACAGGACTAATAAGATTAACAACTTACGTGGAGGCGCTATTGGCAAACCGTGAGGGGTTCTTAAATTCGTTTGGCGAGCAGCAACACCCTCTCCTCCAGGGCAGATGTAAGGAACATGAGAGGTTTGATTCTCTTTACTAGAAGTTTGACTGTCATCATCTGAATCAGATAATTTGAAACTTGAAGCATCCGAAAATTGCTCATCAAAATCGGGATCAGCTTCTTTGACATCCCCTAAATGTGATCCTTGACTCAAATTTTTTTCATTTACTGTCAAAATAGATGAGAGTGATGTGGAAACCTAACGTGAAGAAGAGATGTAATAAGTTACGACCTTTATCTTTAAAAAAAGAGGAAAACAAGATGAGGGAGTCAATATACAAATGACTATGAAACAATTAATCAAAACCTGACAAGGAAGAACAGTTAAACCTTTACGGTGCCCTTTACTTACTTCCGGAGCTGCCTGAATGTTGTCAATGAGACCATCCGCATCACATACTTTCTCATACATGGCCATGTAAGTCTGCAGCTGAACTTCTCCACAGTTAAGGTCAATGGTTTCGATCGGCTTTATCAGAAATGAAACGAGAAAAACAAAATTAACTTTACCAAATACTTTACATTGTAAAACAAAATAAAACTAAAAACTCTTGTTTCCTTTAAAGGTGACATGCCCTTCAAACCTTAGAATCATCAAAGAGAAGTGTTCCTGTGGTTCGCCAACAAGCTGCCCTGTAGTGCCCTGAGTCTGCAGTTGGGCCTGAATGGAGAATGGCTCCAACAAGCTTATAGTTGACATTGTTTACAGACAAAGCCGTAGACACTGCAACTTTTGCAACGGACCGTTCTGGTGCAAGTTTTTGAACATTAAACGTAAACCTAAAACATGAATACGATAAAAACTCAACAAACGCAAAAAGTGATGAAAAGTATTAAGCAAAGAATGGAAGAAAGTGAAAATTGAAACATGGTTTTTAAATATTTTTGTTAAATGTATGACTTTTGTTTTCCAGTTAAAGGAAAGGAAATGGAAACCCTTCCAGTTTTTCCTTCAATCAATGCAAAATTATTTCACGCACCGACTTAATTGCACACTCAGCAAGTCTGGCAAAGAAATTGGCACTTCCATCAATGAGAAGTTTGTGTCCATTTTGCAAAGAGAACAGTGGAGTTCACTGACAGATTTCAATGAGTTAAGCAACGAGTCTTGGGTTGTGCCATTTATGGGAACCTGAACCGAAATGAAAGGTTGATGTGATACGATTTTCATCTGACATTTACTGCAAACACCTGGCAAAAAATGAATGAAAGAAATTGGTATTTACAAGTTAAAAAACCGTCGGTCACTATGGTTATATTAAAATATGCATTCCTCAAATCATCTTCTTACCTATCATTTCCATTTCACCAGCAGAAAACGCATCTTGGCCGAGACATTTCTGAATTTTCTCAAACAGATGTTGAAAAAAAGCATTAGCGTCCTGCTGCTCCAAAAATTCTGAGTCCGGCAAAATTTCTTAAAGAAAAAAGGGAAAACTACTTTGTTTACACGATGAAAGATCACTTCATTTCATATTCAAGATGTGTTTGGCGAGCGGTTACCTTTCAATTTGGCTGCCACATTAGTAGGCGCAACGCTGCTTGACCCTTGTTTAAGCCCTCGAACATTCTCATAATCTTTAAACATGTCACAACAAATACAAGCTTTGTTCTTGCAGCAAACACAATGCTTTTTTATCGTTTGAAGAAATAATTTGGAATTGAAGAGCAACTGAAAAGGAAAAATCCGGATAAAAACAAGAAACTGTTACAATTTTATGTTGCTTTTTTCATAAGAGTAAGGTAGAGTTTATCGTGGGGTAAAGTATACTGTAAGCAAGGGTTTTGCAAAAACAGAAAAAAAGGCACTTACTTGTAAAACTGAGTTTATGAAGCAAGTATTTCCTAAATTCAAAAATCCAGCAAGTGGCAAATCATCTTCTGTAATGTTAACATTGACTTCAATTTGCTCACTTGAATCTGCCTTTGGTTTCCAAGCAAACGATGGAAGCTGTAACATTATATTTTTATAATTGTTAAGAGAAATGAAAATAACTGAAGTAATCGTAAAAAATGGAAAACAAAAAAAGAAAAATATGTATCCGGTACAAACACTTACTTCTAAAAGGAAGGGTTCATAAAAAATAGAATTCATGTAAGACGTTGCTCTGAAGTAAACTTCTTTTCCACCCATATTTTTTGGAATTGAAGATTCTTTTCCATCATGCAAGATGGTGATGTTTAAATCATAAATGAGAGCTGCTGCCATTACTTCAGCTCTTTGCACAACTGCTTGATCACTCAAAAAATACCTCTCAAAATCAGCGGCAGTAAGAATTTTACGTCCACGTTCATCGACAAGTTGAGAAAGTATTGTCGTAGATTGGTGCTCAAGAGCAAAAAGGTGTCTGATGAAAACAATGATGTCCCACTGTATATCGAGTACGTGTGACTTGATAAAAAAGTTGAGTGTGTTTAAAAAAGAAAACTTTCCAAGCCTTAAAGAAAAGAAGTTTCTTTCACACATTTCATCAAAAAAGACAAGGTATGGGATTTTGTGCGGCACGGCCTCCTACACATAATTTTAAAAAATCAAGGATAATGACAAACACACAAAGTAATCTGTTTAAAAAAATACCAAACGTTTAATACAAACCTGAGCTGTGGACCATTTTAAAATTTCATACAGTCCGTAAAAAAGGGCGTTTTCCTCCTCCAGTAGCTTTAAAACAATTTGCTTTGAGCTGACACCCAAATCATTTGAATACTTTACCGTCCTTCAGCACAACGATGTAACAACAAAGCATATTAGCCAACAACATGAAGTCGTTGTCTGACGGAATGAATGACTGGTCGAAAATAGAACTCCAATACTTTGCCTTCGTGCGTTTCACAATGGGAAAGACAATTTCCCAATTTTCGTAAACAAACTCTAAAAAAGTTTCTTTCATGTCTTGATATGTAACATTGCACTTTGAAGCAAGAGCCAAAAACAATGATTGCCCGTTTTTGGAAAAAATCCGATATCTAGACCCTGCTAGGTACCCTGATTTCTCTTCCAGAAGGCTGTCACGTTAAATGATTATATCACTGTTACAAGACAAACGAATCAAATTAGACTTTTGCGACTGCTCCAACCATCCCAGCTGGTAAGTTGAAGATTTTGAAAAATGGAAAAAAAAAAAAAAGAACTACCTTCTTACCTTTGGGTGTTTTGTGTTTTTACTGGTTTTGAAGGTTGTGACGGCTGTGGTATTTCAGGTTGTAGAATAAAGTGGTTTAATTTAAAAACAGGACAGAAAAAATCTTCTCCAAAATAGAGCAGATTTATAGGCCAGCCAACGCATAATGGGTTGACTGGTTGAAGTATGTTTTCCTGGAATATAAATAAAAAAATACATGGGTTTTGAGAACAGCAGAAACACTTATCTTCTAAAACGTTGTCTTAAGTTGGCATTTAATTCAGGCAGGCAGATACACTAAATTTATATGAAACGATAAGAAATAAAGTGTTCTTACAAGATCTGGCACATTCCATACAACATTAATACGGCGACAAAACAAAGCGGCTGCTTGGTTTATCTCAAAGAAGGTCCCCCTTATTCCATTCGTGCTCATATAATTGGCGTATTCGGAAGAACCAGTAAAAAAAGCATGTTGGTTTTGCCAGTTTATGCAGCCATAGAGAATTACCAATAACTTTACCTAATTGAAGAAAAAAATAAAATTATAAATATAAGCCAGGGCATGTTTGCATTGTTAAAAAGTAGCTTTTACTCACCGTTTCCACAACACCTAGTTCTTTGCAAAACTGTTTGAATGAGTCAAAAAAGCAACAGTTTGTTAGGCTTTCAATAATTATAAGTACTTCCTCATTGTTTCTGCTTAGATCTATAATAGGCAAAAGAGCGTTTTCGAGATCCTGACGGCTCAGAAAATAGGATAAACTCCTATAGAGACAGTCATCATCTTCTTGACGAAGCCGCTTAAACGAGGATTCTTTAAAGTACCCAGTCTTAAGCACTTCATTTTCACCCATTTCAGCCTGTGGAGTCATCCTATTGGGGCACACATAAAACGAAAAAAATCATCATCACCACGATTTAAACTGCGAATTTTAAAAATAAACAGTTGAAAATTTTTTTCTCATTTTGACACAAACGCAGTTTTTGTAATATTAACGAACGCCTATTTACTTTGTTGCAAAAACGCAAGGTTCTTTCATCCATTCATGTCTTCATCGGCGAATGAAACGTTTTTTTGGAACAAGATAAAATTCAAAGAGACAGACGATGCCACTTAGCAAAAAGTTGTGACCCAGTCCCGAAAAAAAAAAAGGAATTGGAAAAGCACCTTTCGCGTAGAAACGTTTTTGAAAAAAAGGAATGGGTTGAAGCGTTTTTCGTAGGGAGCTGTGACACCCATCGTTCTTCAAAGAGTCGGCATCAGTTTAAGAAGGTCGACATACTATCATTTATTTTTCTTTTGGAAGGAGCCAAAAGAAAGCGCCTTTTATATCATATTACTTTCACCAACAAAACAGGCAAGGAAGGATAAAACATTAAGACAGCATGGCAAAAACATCATCTTATGTGTGTATATGCAGCATCCTTAGAGACCAGACTACTGGCACATTGGGGCATACAATATTGGTCGCGGTCACAGAGATTCCGGCCAAAAATTGTGATCCACGCTGCGTTTGAACAGTGTTGTTAATGGTGAATGCAGTGTGTTTGCCCCGCCGCTGCTGCAGCGCCGCTTCGTCCGCGTGGTGAAAGAAAAAGGTAAGACAAGTCCATCACACGGTCACTTCGCTTCAAACATTGAATGCACAGGCTGGGCCACATTTGCATTAGATGCTCTCCACTGCCATCAGGACACATTCACCAACATTTCATAAAACACAGCCCATAGACAAACATGCAACCTCACCGTACTGATATGCGAAACCAGACCATTTTCGCGGCTCCCACGGTATCGAAATTGCATTGGCACTAACACTGTGACGGCACTAGCCCCCAATAGTTTTTCTTTTTTCGAGAGAACGACGAGGCATATCAGCAAAAATGACTGATGATACAGAAAACCGACTACCATCGCCAATGCTTGTGCATCTATGAGCACCACTAACCGCAAAAATAAAGAAAAAAGGAGCTTTTCAGAGGACGCTCCTGCCTGCCCAAGGCAATCTGGCGGACATCAGCGCCGAGCAACATGTAGCCTTGAAAGTCTAATAAAAGAAGACAGCACTTACGTTGCCATCGCTACGTTTTGTAGTCGACAGACCGAAGAGCACTGCCGTCGTCCTACTGCGCTGAGCGTGGCAGGACCATTGAGGCGGCAGAATAAAGAAGCTTTCACCAAATCTTTCACGATCCAAAGCACCCCAAAAACTGAAAAAAAACAAAAAAAAAAACGCAACAACATTACATAACAATTCGTTTATGCGTCGAAGGAGCTCACATCTGAGGCTCCTTACATCAGGAAAAAAAAAAAGGACTATAATGAAAAAGAAAATAACTGTTTACACGCTCAATCTTGAAATGCTAAAAGAATCTAAGCTTCGTAACTGTACGCCTCATTATTGCAACGGGGTTCCCGCGTCGGTGTGCCAGCTGACCCCGGGATGCCCGAACCCGGTGTCCCGATCCAGGAATCCGGGTCAAATGGGAAAGAAACGTCCCGAAACGCGAGCATGAAGCCCGAAACAAAGGAGGAAAAGGCGTGGCAAGTTTAAGGGAACCAGTAGGAATAACAAGAGTGGCTAAGAGAGAGAGAGAGAGAGAGAGAGAGAGAGAGAGAGAGAGTGAGAGAGACAGAAAGAGACAGAGAGAGAGAGAGAGAGAGAGAGAGAGAGAGAGAGAGAGAGCACGCGAGCTCAACGCCGCTGTGGACTGGAACGTACCTCATGGACGGATGAACGCGATCCGTTGCGAGAGCACTGTGCAGGGTGCACGGGGCGATGCGACGGGATTCCCGCGTCGGCCTGCCGACCGACCCGGGATGCCCGAACCCGGTTTCCCGATCTAGGAATCCGGGTCAAATCGAAAAGACACGTCCCGAAACGCGAGAATGAAGCCCGAAAAGAGGGAGGAAAAGGCGTGGCAAGTTTAAGGGAACCAGAGTGGCTAGGAGAGAGAGAGAGAGAGAGAGAGAGAGAGAGAGAGAGAGAGAGAGAGAGAGAGAGCACGCGAGCTCAACGCCGCTGTGGACTGGAACGTACCTCATGGACGGATGAACGCGATCCGTTGCGAGAGCACTGTGCAGGGTGCACGGGGCGATGCGACGGGAAACCCGAAAGCATGATTTGACGAGGCACTGGGCGAAGCGGCAATAATGGAATAAGCTCTGGTGCGTAGTGGGGATATCTCTCGTCAACGCCCATTGATGGCTGATCATCAGTGTCGGTGCGTAGGGGTTTCACGCGGTACTTGCACGAGGAGCCGGACTTAGACCCAGTAGTCAAGCCAATTTTTATTTTTTTGCTTCTTTTGAACTTCAAGCGATACCTTTGCTTCCGTTTTCGGGCTGCTTTGATGTAAAAGGCAGGTCTTCGCTGCTGCCGTAAAGCTGTCGTTGAGTAGATTTCAATAAGGGAATAGCGCTAACAGTATGGATACAGAGATCAGATTTACTCTAGTACCACAAACTGTGAGGCTACCCCCGGTGGGCGAGCCTGCTTCCCTCTACGCAATAACGCATTGGAAAACGTTTTGCGTAGAGAGAGCATCTCTTAAATTCTTGTCCCTGCATCAACGGAAAAGAAAGGCAATTTAAAAGAAAAAGATGTTGTTAGTTGTTGGTGGCCTTCGTGCGGCTATAAAAATAACAAGCTAGGGCCCGCCCTTCCGTCGAACCGAGTTGCCAGCTCCGCTTCGCTGCGCCGGCAACTCGGTTCGACAGGGGGCCGGCCCAGCTTGGCCTGCCGGCGGCCTTTCCTCGGGCCTTCGGCCCTCGCATCAGACCCAACTTGGCCAGTCGAAGGCCCGGGCCTTCGGCCCGCTCTCATCAAACACCCCGTGAGCGGGTAAGGCAAAGTTATCGATGTACCATCGTGACTTAGGCCCGCCCTTCTATTCACAATATGCAAAAGTCCTTACACTTTTTACTCCAACTGTCCTTAGAATATGCCCATTTCATTTGTCTCTTAGCCCTCATTCCGAAAATACTCATATTTGCCATGCTACTGCAACTCCTTGCAATGGAGGCACAGCAGGAGCGCAAAACGAGCCCGTCGCACTTTTTCACATAACTCATGAAGGCGGGCTCCTGGACCCCCCTTCCGACCCCTCGTTGAAGAGGTCTTGCCAAGACCTATCGAAAACTTAAGTAAAAATTTTCAGTCGGTCGACCCCCTTTTTTCAAGATCCTGATGTGACTAATAGACGAAGTCGGGCTCCTGGACCCCCTTTCCGACCCCTCGTTGAAAAGGTCTTGCTGAGACCAATCGAAATCTGCAATAATTTTTTTTAGTCGGTCGACCCCCTTTTTTGAAGATCCTGATCTGGCCAACTTGTAAAAGCGGCCGATGGGGTCGGGACCAGGTCCATTCATCTTGTCTCGTCGCCCTGATTCCAAAAATACCCCTATGTGCCCTGCTAGCACCAATAATGGCGGAAATCCCCCTCCCGCTCATGTAAACCATGATGCACCTGCAGCAGCCCTTGTGCAACCCGGACGGGATTTGCACCACCGGATTATTTGTTTGGACGGTACTCCTGAAGTACCCTCCAAATCTGGTCACTCCAGCTCAACTCCTTCCTTGTACACAGACGACGACAACAACGACGACGACACACAGACACAAAGGCAAATGCATATGCCCTCCCCCTATTTTTTGAATAGAAGGGCGGGCCAAAAAGCATGCAAGGGTTTTTAAGATAAGAGGGAAGGGTTGCAGCGGACACTTTTTTGATGTTTGTTAAAGAATAACAAGCCATAGACGCAAAGTTCAAATATATTTATTATTTAAATACAAAAGTAATTTATTTTGTCCCGAGATTCTTTAAGTTACAAGTCAATTTGAAAAAAAGCAACAACTTGATACCTCATGACCTGATATGCGAAACAAATAAAAATATGGTATTGGGACAAGAATGAGGAGAAGTGGAAATAAACTTTATGGGCGTCCAGAAAAACTGCCATCTGCTTCTTTGTAAAACGCATATGAGCGTTGAAGCCTAAAACCCCACCATTCATCATTAAATTTTTTCATTTTGTTTGTGGCTGCGTCCTTGCAGGCTTTTTGGTCACAGAATGGAAAGGAACGTTCTCTGCCGTGAGTCACTGCTTGTCCTTCCTTTGGCCTTACGTGGCAAACAGAGCACATGCCTGCGTTGTTTAGTTCCATGATGGATCCTTAAGGAAAAAAAAGGGTAATTAAATATAAAAACCACATGAGGTGGAAAATTTCATCATATCATTACCGCTTTAGGTAGACACGTTCACAAACCTTGCGCAATACGACTTAAACTTCCTCTCTCGTTCACAAGAAGAACGCGATCCGTTGCTGTTACTGAGTGCTGGTTGCACGGGGTAGTGCGACGGGAAACCCGAAATAAGGATCCATAAAGGCAGAGGGAGAACCGGCAAGATTGGAGCGGACTCTGTCGCGTTATGAGGAGATCCCTCGTGGACAACGTAACCGAGACTGCCCGTGATGATTCAATGTCCTCTGAAGCTTGACGGGATTCCCGCTACAACAAGTAGTGACGCGAGTTTGGAGTCTAAGCGATCTTCGTTTCTTCTTAATCTAAACAGATATGCAATAAAAAAAAAAATAGACCATAAAATGACCAAGAAAGTTAAAAAAGGCGAAAAAATAAATTTGATCACCTATATTTTTGTTAAGACGGATTGACCACAAACACGCATATCAATGTAAGTTGAAACGGTTTCATAATCATCTTTAAATGTTTTCTTAATGAACATGTATCCTGTGAAACCGTCCTCTTCATATAACCCAAATAGCCTTACAAGCTCGGGCCTCGTTTTCTCAGTGCCAATTTTGGAAAGCCACACTTTCGCCCTGTGGCTTTCAGCCCCGGCCAAATTAATGTTTAGCTTCTTTATCGGCCATTGCGACCGAAACTCCACATGGTCTAAGTAGACTGTCACCTCGTCCACAGATGCGAAAAAAACACCTCTTTCGCGTAGTTCTTTTACTAAATTCATTTTAAACGTGCATGGGAGGAACCTGAAGTATAAGGACAGCAGATCATCTGTCGCAGTCTTGTTTAAAACCATTTGAAAAAGTAATTCAGGTCGGTTAATCATTATTTATGATTAAAGATGCAGAAAACTGTCTGGTCGGGCTTCCCGACGCACTGCACTGCACCCAGCCGCATGAAAACAGCGCGTTCCGAATCGGACTGGACTTTTTTATTTTACTTCTCGACTACGTGTGGCCGCCTTGGGCGTCAAGAAAAGGTATTCGTCCCTTCCGTCTCCTGGTAGAAAAAAACCAATCTGTTCGGGCGTCCCGAAGCACTGCACCTTATTCGGGTTTTCCGACGCACTGCACCTTATTCGGGCTTTCCGACGCACTGCGCAACATTCGGGCTTCCCGACGCACTGCACCGCATTCGAGTATCCCGACGCACTGCCCCACGACCAGCCGCATGGAAACGGTGCATTCGGTATCGGACTCCTCCTTAAGTTCTTTACTTCTGAAGGACGTTAGGCCGTCTTAGGCGTCACGAAAAGGTTTTTCCCCCTCTTTCATCCGTCTCCTGGTGGGAAAGACACAGTCCGTTCGGGCGTCCCGAGGCACTGCATCTTATTCAGGCTTTTCGACGCACTGCACTTCATTGGGGCTTCCCGACGCACTGCACCGCATTCGGGTATCCCGACGCACTGCCCCACGACCAGCCGCATAGAAACGGTGCATTCGGTATCAGATTCGTCCTTAAGTTCTTTACTTCTTGACTAGGGCGTCACGAAAAGGTATTTTTCCCTCTCTCATCCGTCTCCTGGTGGAAAAAAAAACAGTCCGTTCGGGCGTCCCGAGGCACTGCATCTTATTCAGGCTTTTCGACGCACTGCACTTCATGCGGGCTTCCCGACGCACTGCACCGCAATGTATGTAATTGATTTTCTTTAACTTGTCCTTAGGTTCTCAAAATGGATAAGAAAAAAAACATGCGAAAACAAAAAACGTTTTCTGACAAAATGAAAGATCATGAAAAAAGGAAGAAGGAGGCTACCAAATTTACCAATTATTTTGGGGGACCGCCCGGGAAGGCCAAGAGAGATCCTCAAAAGAAGTTGACAGACTTTTACTCGGCAACACCGAGAAGGAAACTAAGTGTTTCCATTGCTATTAAAACAGAAGAACAGAGGAGGTTGAGGAAACAAAAAAAACTCATACAGTTGGGGGTTAGTCGAAAGGTCGTAAAAGCAAGGATAAAGCAGTCAGAATATGAAGAAAGGGAGGAGGAGGAGGAGGAGGAAGAGGAGGAGGAGGATATATTGGAGATTGATGTGATGGACAGCATACTAGAAGACTGGGAGACAGACGACGAAGATGATGATGACCTTCCACTGGCACAACGCCTTCTAAAAACCCAGTGTTAGAAGTAAGTTGCATTTCATATTTAATCATCGTCTTATGGCCACGGTTAATGAATCTTGTCCATGTTGTTCCAGGAGACGTTCGCGCTGGAAAGAGGAAGAAAAAGGGAACCAAGAAATGGATTTTTTTTTTCATTCTAAATGTCGATATATACATGTAAAGTCTAATTTTTTTTTTCGTGGTATAGTATACTGCTGAATTTGTTTATCTACAAGAATTACTTCTCTGTGGTCAAATAACAATGATATCTTTTTTTCATTCTAAATGTCAATATATACATGTAAAGTCTTATTACTTTTTTCGTGGTTTAGTATGCTACTGAATTTGTTTATCTCCAAAAGCTACTCCTCCGTAGTTAAACAACAATGATATCTTTTCTCAGATAAAAGTCTGTTTTTTGTTTGTTGTTTTTTTTTAAAAAAAATTTCCCTAACCTTACTTTCTCCTCAGTCTTGTCGGTGTGTCTGTCAAAGAAGAAAAAAAAAAAAACTATTCGAATACCGCATTACACACACACACACACACACACACACACACACACACACACACCGAACGCGCGCGCGCGAGCGTTTGCCTTGTTTCTGTTTCTCCTTTCAGGCACCAACATCGGCGACGCCGTCTTTCCCGTGTTGCAGAGAGAAGCACTCCTCCACGCACGCCGTGTGCTCCCAGCACATGTGAAGCGTCCGAGGAGTGCAGGCTCGCCCACCAGGAGGGGGGTAGCTCAACAGTTTGTGGTGTGCGAGTGATTTATACTCTCCACATCCATACAGTTGGTGCTTCCACTAACCTTGTTTTCAACTGCAACATCATCATGAGCTCCATCGTCAGAAGGTTGAAGCCGACCGCGCACAGTGGGCCAGAAGACCGCGAAGGCGGCCAAAACTCTAGACGCGTTTTGAGCTCCAGGGTCGCTAAATGGGACTCGAATCAAACGAGTGACCCCACCAATGGATTCCTCGTTCGGAGAGCAGTCCATTGGTGGGGTCACACACTCGATTCGAGTCCCATTTAGCGACTCTGAGGCTCAAAACGCGTCTAGAGTTTTGTCCGCCTGCACCGTCTTCTGGCCCACTGTGCCGCGTCTCCTTCATGCCCAAAAAACGCGTTCGAAAATTAGTCTTCAGAGCCGGCCCCTGCGGAATGGCGAATCGGCACACGGTTAGCTCGTGTCTTGCAAATGTGCAAGAAACCCTTGGACACCGTACACCATGAATCTTCATGCATCTCCATTGCATACCACGCCATGCAATCGCAGGAAGTGCAAAGGATCGCTTGCACGGATGTCTTGCAGTTTTGCATCGAAAGCCTTGCGTTTCCCTCGGGTTGGGGTGGGGTGCCGTTGCACTTCCCCAAAGCCGACTGCAAGGAGCGCTGTGCACATCGGCATGCGGTGCCTTGCAGCCGCCCATGCATCGTTGCATGATGTTCCTTGCACTTTCGCAAAGCCGACTGCAAGGAGCGCTGTGCGGATCGGCATGCGGTGCCTTGCAGCCGCCCATGCATCGTTGCATGCTGTTCCTTGCACTTTCGCAAAGCCGACTGCAAGGAGCGCTGTACGGATTGGCATGCGGTTCCTTGCAGCTGCCCATGCATCGTTGCATGCTGTTCCTTGCACTTTCGCAAAGCCGACTGCAAGGAGCGCTGTACGGATCGGCATGCGGTGCCTTGCAGCTGACTGCAAGGGATTCCTTGCACTTGAGCAACGGTTCCCCTGCGTTTGTGGTGCATTAGTTGTCTTGCAGTTTTGCATGTGTACCCCTGCGTTTGTGGTGCATTAGTTGCCTTGCAGTTTTGCATGTGTACCCTTGCGTCGGTTGCATTCGTTCCCTTGCAACTCATTGAAAATGCAAAATGCAAAATTGCATGCAGCAGGGAAAAAATGATGACACAAGTAATTTTATGCAAACAGGACAATTTTAATTAGCTGAGGTAGTCTGAACCTATGCTATCTTAACTCATCAATCGGCCATTCTCACAATTGCAATGCTGCCCACCGATGGCATTTCGGCAGAGTAGACACTATTTCATAAAAAAATGAAAACAAACTTTGTGTACAATTACAGCCGAAATGTTAAAAAGACAATCAATAATTAACATTAACATGACATAAATTGAATGATGACACGCTAATTTGAGGTAGCATAAACACAAGTTGTAGAGCTGGGAAGTGGGAAACATGGCTTCCCGGGAGAATTGTGCCAGTATGAAAACAACGAAAATGTAGTTCGTCAAGGAAAAATGCTATGTTGAATTATAACAAACATGAAAAAGCATGAAAAGCTACTTTAGAAAACAGTAACATATGGACAGGGCTACCAAAACAAGGCACCGAAGCCTATAAGGTCTTTCCTTACACTAGTTGATTAATTGTTAAACCGTGAACTCACTGGAAAATATTTATATACAATTGCATAGCGGGGTTGGGCGTCTTGGCGGTTCGTGGCAGACCGCAGACATGTTCTGCCAGGAATCGCCAAGCACCAGTTGTGTACATTGGGAACTTTAAGTCAAAAATAAAAAACAAACTTAGACAACAGCATATCGCTTCTGTGATTGAGAAGTCTCCCTCTGTACCTGTGAAACGTTCATTTTCTAATAATATGGTGTAAGTGGCTTCAGTAGGGCTTAGCCACAGTTGACTTGTGCTGTCCACACGCAAAATAGCGCCTGGTCCAGATGGCTCCTTGCCAAGGAGTATCCATCTGGCCATTTGCTCCTTACTTAGGCCTGGCAGTGCGGCCAGCACATAGTCTCTTTTGGTTTCCAGGGTGCCAGCCGAGGGCATTCTATTGAAGCACTCGGTGACCTCCTTACATTTCGATGTCAGTCTGAGGGCGCGGATGGCCGCGTTACACCTCTCTTCATTGAAAAACTCCTTCACGACTGAACAAACATCGACCTGGTAAAATCTTTCCATGTCATTGGCAATCTGTAAAAAATGTTGCGAGTGTTTATTAACATCATCAATAACCTTCAATTCGAGTAGAAATTTAATGGCAATCCCTACTTACATGGAAAGGGTCCGCTAAAGGAGGGTATTGTTCCAGGGCTTCCCTGATTCCCCCTCTCAGAAATAAGTTTCTCCTGCTCTTGTTGGTAAGGTTTAAGCGTAGAGTCAAAGCGTTTATGTTAGGGGTGGCTTTCTCCCACTCCTTGACAATGAGCTGCCGTATCTGCTCTTCTGAGGCTCCATCGGCGTCGTCCAACTCCTCATCTGGGGTAGGGATTTCCCTGCAGACACCCTACAATACAACCACAAAGAAGTCATTAGTGCAAAGTTTTCACACTCCAAACCCCAAATCAGTCAATGGCGGACGCAGTTAATTACCTCACACAACCTTTTGGCCTTTTGACCAGCCTTGTCCACCCTCTTGCCCCCCTCTCTCTTCGGCCTGGTGTCAATCCCCAACCTGCTTTTGGCCGCCTGCACGCCTGGGTCTTTTTTGCCAGACGTCCGCCTCCAGTTGTTGAAGTTGTTCACCAATGCGACCTTCCATGAGAACTGCAAACACACACAGATAATTAGATTGATGAATGTCGTTCAGTGCTAATTTCTGGCATAATTTCTCCAAGACTATTTATTTCCTTCGATATCTTAAAAAGAATATGTATAATTTTTTTTTGAAATGATCTTGTGACACTTTGTAGCAAATGTGGTATCAAACAATACAAAACCAGCCCCAACTTTGAAGGCTAAGTGGTTGAACTAAAGCCCAGCGTGCAAGCTTTATAAATAGCACTTAACATTGTGCACGCTGTCAGGTCAGAAGTGCTACCACCCCATACCAAATCACCCTTTTCAACACTGAATATGATGGAGGAACATTCTCATGATGAAAAGCATACCATACCAACTAGAATAAGGAAACAAATGAACCACAAATCAAGTTTTGGCTGAAAATTTTTTAAAAAAATTCCATATTAAACTCCTAAAATCTCTTCAACTTGAATAATTTGCCTAACACAATTTTTTAATAATTGTTTTCAGTACACATTGAGTTTGGGTTTCTTAATTTGTGTTCATACTATCTTGGTTGAGGGCAGGCAGGATCATTCCGGTCATCTGGAGTCATGTTGAAGCCCCAATCCAGTCATACCACAAAAAGGTAAATATCGTAGTTAAATAAATTCCATTTTGTCATTTTCTTGGCTTATATGGGATTGTTGCTCCTGAGGACTATGCAGTTCATTTAAAGAAGGGGAAAAGAAGTGAAAATAAACAAAGTTGGTCCCAATAGAATGTGGAGTATTTTGGGTATAAGAGTTGCACCACATTTGGACAAAATTGCTCGTAAAGCCCAAACCAGACTCCGTTCAATAATTTGAGCTGAACTGATTTCACTCCTTTCAATCTGATGAAAAATAAGAAACACAAGCCAGAAATGTGCAAACAGTTTGTACCATCAAGGAAAAAGAAATCAATATTTTGATGCTAAATTTGTCAAATTCAGGGAAATCTAAATATCTGAGATGTTCATTGAGCTACACAACTTTCCTTTCAGGGTTGATAGGTCCTAGTGGTACCCTTTGAACTCACACAGTTTGAATCCATTCCGTGACCCAATCCTGGATTTCGGTCCACCTTGGGTCGGAGTTAACAAATTCTTGCAATCAGTAATAGTGGGTTGTACCTAAATTTCAAGGAGAAATTTCCTTCTTAGTCAGAAATTGAACGGTGCAGTGGTGGCCTTATTTACAAAGCAGCAAGCTGCAACAGTGAAGAACCTGTAGCGCACAACACACAAGGGGTTAGGGTTGAAACCAATGCAACCAGGTCATAATGATACACATTGCAGTCAGTGATTCCTTTGGAAATATTTAAACTTTGAAGTACTAGCGAACAAACACAGAGCACGTTTGGAAATGTGGAACATTAAATAACGTTGAAATACTGAAACTGATAAGTTGGCGTGTTCATTGATACCTGTTGCTTTCTTACCAATACAATGCTGGCGAATGGCTCCTTCACAGAGCTCAAGAAAGAGGTGGCCTTCACAATGAAAACAATTTGATAACTCCTGGATTTTACGCGGATTGCACTAAATTCCTTGCTCTTTGCTCTCAAGGAAAGCCTTGAGGCCGGCACTCCACGCTGTGAGACACGATAAACATGGCAGATGGCCGCCGGAGCCGGAAGGGAGCTGCACCAGCACCAGCTGCACCGCGCGCATTGCATGCTGGGACAGCGTCCCTGCCCGGGTCACCCCCGTCGCCCCAGGCCGCCGTGTACCAGAAGGAGAGGGCAGAGAGGGGAGAGAGAGAGAGAGACGTGCGCATTGCATGACGGGACGCCACGTCTAGACGACGTTAGCGGTCCTTGTGCTGTGTGTCTGACCTGTCAATCAGGCGAGGATGAGGGGAGCAGAGGCCCTGGGCAGGTCCTATCTGCAGGGCTGTTCTGTGGACCACTTTTCTGCCTTGTTAAGCTTTCACGGCTAAAAACTGAGGCCTTGTACTAGAGCTAGAAGCATAAACTATTGAACAGTGGAGTTGTTTTAAAACATTAGGGAAGGAAATATTTGCATTCTCCCTCTGAAAGTCGACGGTTCGTTCCGACCACCGTCCTGACCATGAGTGGCCCTTCGACATCAGCGCCTTCGAAACCAACGACGATATTTTGGGGAATTTTCAGACAGAACTCGTAAAAATCCAAGTAGAAATGTTTTTGGACGCATGAATTAAAGGCATAATATTGTAGACAACTTGGATAAGCCGATTTTAATTCTGGAAACGACTTTTGGCAGAGGACCAGCGCAGCAGACGACACCCGGTCGCGGGCATCCGCGGGATCCTTTTTGGTCATTTCCAGTAGTAAAAGCAGCTTATTCATGAAAAGAGGTCCGCTGTTTTGTAGAATATGTTTTATCATTTGTGCCTGAAATTATATTTCTGCTTAAATATCCTTTAAATCGGAGTAATTTTGGTCCACAAACACTCGGGCCGCCCCTCGTCAGGCAGCCAGCGCCGAGCTTCCGTTCCCGAGCCGAAGGCATTTATTGTTCTCCTGTGTCAATCCATCAGACAACTGGATAACGAGGTGTGAAGCCCCAGCCACTGGCGGATTTGTTCAATATGGTGCCTACTTACTGCCCCTTCGAAACCATGAGGGCAGACATCGTTATGAAAGGCAAAATGCCATGCACACATTGCAATGGTGGCCTTAATATTGAGGAGGTTAAACAGGTAATAAGAATCCCTGAGGTCAATAACCCAGGTGACAGCCTCTGACCTCTGACACCACTTTTGGTTTTTCCAGTGTCTCAACGCTTTTTTCGAGTATGAAGCCCTGCCCCTGGTATGCACTTTCGTGGCTTCGTGTGCTGAGTTCCGCAAGACAAAGGGGCATAGAGTGGTTGGCGCCTGGCTTCTGACTGTCGAGCATTCAGACGGGGCCAACATTTCCACAACAGATGCCGTCATGAAAACTGCAATGCGTAAACTAGGTGTAAGTTTGACTTTTCGTCATCCACATAACAACTGTACTCATGCAAACAATTGCCTTGCAATGATACTAATGCAATGTTTTGTTTCAGGCAGAGGGTAGCTGTCAGGTGGGGAAAAGTCTTAACATACGTGTTCTGTGCTCACACCAAGTCCTTCGACGTAACATGATGGGCTACACCAAACGCTGTTGAGATGAGCATCATGTGTACTGAAGTGACTGGGAAGAAAAGATGTTTGGAGAAAATATTGCTGTGCTTTTTAACATGTGTGCATTGCCAAGGGATGCATGCAGTAGATTTGTTGGTTGCAATGATAGCCAAACTGTGTGCGTGTTGAATTTGTTGTTACCTGCCCGAGGTCTAAATGTGGAATTTTTTTTGTTAGAGCATTTATTTGCAGAATCATATGCGTAGATATTATGTTATTACCATCTCCAAAGGATAAATGGTGTATTTTTCAAATATAGAGTATTTAACCTGTGAAAGTGTTCTCCAGTTCTTTCCTTCGAGTCATTGCAGTGTGTAAGGGTTGTGTAAGGGATGAGGAGGGCTTCCTTGAAATTATTTTTGCCTTCACTGGACTATGAATATATAATTCAGTGAAAGTCCTTATTTTGTATTTATTGGTGAACTCCCAACTCCCAAATAATCAAGAGGGGGCAATTTGAAATATGACTCACATGGTTTTTTGAAGTTTAGAAATGTAACCACCGCAGCTACTATTATCCAAAGTCCCTCTGTGCACATAACTCCAATCAATTGAAATGTCCGGCAGTTTTTCAGAATATGTAAATCAAGCAAGTGGTTGTATTTTTACGAGCCAAGGATTGTCAGATTGCGAATGTGGACATGTCACATTTCAAATTTGATTTATAAAACTATTTTATTTATCAAAATGCAAGCCTGCTTACAGGCATTGAAAGTTAAGAAACGCTACTACCACTTCCTTAATATTGCAATGTAAAATTAAAAATTTACTTTGAAGAACTATTTTATTTATTAAGAAACAAGCAAGCAGAGAGAGATTGAAAGTTAAGAAATAAAACTCTTACTGCCTTATTTTTGAAAAGTAAATGTAAACAAGCAAGCAAACATAAATTGAAAGTTACAAAATGCAGCTACTTATACATTATTATTGTAATGTAATGTAAAAGTAACAATTATTTTGGAAAACTTTTTTTTTAATGAAGATGCAAGCAATTAAACAGACATTGAAACTTAAGAAATGCAACGACTAGAACCTTACTAATTATTAGTTGTGACAGTATAGCTAAGTTTATCGATTTAACAACTTGCAACTATCTCCTGAAGTCTTTCTGTCTTCATTGACAACAAGCAAGCAAACAGAAATTCAAAGTTACAAAATGCAGCTACTTATACATTATTATTGTAATGTAATGTAAAAGTAACAATTATTTTGGAAAACTTTTTTGGCCCGCCCTTCTATTCAAAAAATAGGGGGAGGGCATATGCATTTGCCTTTGTGTCTGTGTGTCGTTGTCGTCGTCTGTGTACAAGGAAGGAGTTGAGCTGGAGTGACCAGATTTGGAGGGTACTTCAGGAGGGCCGTCCGAACAAACAATCCGGTGGTGCAAATCCCGTCCGACCCGCGCAAGGCCTGCAGCAGCTGCATCATGGTTTGCATGGGCGGGAGGGGGATTTCCGCCGACAGTGGTGCCAGCAAGGCATATAGGGGTATTTTTGGAATCGGGACGACAAGACAAATTGAATGTATCTAGTCTCGACACAATCGGCCGCTTTCACAAGTTGGCAGGATCGAGATCTTGGAAAAGGGGGGACGACCGACTGAAAAATTTTATTGCAGTTTTCGATAGGTCTCGGCAAGACCTTTTCGGCGAGGGGTCGGAAGGGGGGTCTAGGAGCACGACTTCGTCAGTTGGCCAAATCAGGATCTTGGAAAAGGGGGGTCGACCGACTGAAAAATTTTATTGCCGTTTTCGATAGGTCTCGGCAAGACCTTTTCGGCGAGGGGTCGGAAGGGGGGTCTAGGAGCACGACTTCGTCAGTTGGCCAAATCAGGATCTTGGAAAAGGGGGGTCGACCGACTGAAAAAAATTATTGCAGTTTTCAATAGGTCTCGGCAAGATCTATTCAGCGAGGGGTCGGAAGGGGGTCAAGCACGACTTCGTCAGTTGACCAAGTAAGGATCTTAAAAATAAAAATAGAGGGTGGGGGACTAAAATTCTTTATCGCTGTTTTCGACGTATCATGGCCTGACCGGAAACAGACAGGCTTTACGGAACCAAACTTTTTTCAGACTGAGGTGCCTCACATATTGACAGATTGAAACTTCTTTTGGGCTTGAGGTCTAACCAAAGTTTCCAGGGAGGTTTTTAGTAAACTTCATAAATATTGTGAAAATTTAGAGTTTTTTTTTTTTCATTTGGTAAATCACCCTTGTCGATCTCCAATTGATCCAGGAAGCGGAAGAAGGGGATAACTCCATTTTGACCATTTTTCAGGAGAAACAAAAATCTGTTTGCAGAGAAAACTAAAACAAAACAAATAAATATTGTAGATGATAACAAGTTCAAAATCTATCAGTTAAATTTTGAGAAAGACATCAAAAGTGCCAGAGCACTCCGTAGTGGGTTTCTGTGACTTATCACTTTCCGTTAAAATGGAAAACAGAGTCATCTCAACTTGTATTTCCTTAACGGAGTGGAATTTGAAGACAAGTCAAGTGGATCTATAGTCAGCATATAGTGCTTGTTACTCTAATGTATTTTTTGGACTTAGCTCTTTTTTCCATTTCAGTTTTTAAAATGAAGGGGGCTTAAGTTGACTTGATTCTTTTTACACTACATTCATAAAAATACAAGTTGAGTTCTCTCCTATTGACAATATTTTCAACGAAGTCATGTGGGCTTCAGTTGAGTTGATTCCATTTTCTGCTAAATTTGGGACGTAAAAGGAGTCAAGTTGAGTTGTATCCTTTTTTCTATGTGGATTTTCTCCTTAACTGATAGGAATTGAGTCAAATAATTTGGTGTAATGATGTAAACCATTATAAGGCACAATAATAATACACAAACTCAATTTGGTGACAAGTCAAGTTATTCCCTTCTTCCGCTTCCTGGATCAATTGCCCGCGTGGTCTTCCTGTGTAGTGCCAAGGCCTTCAAGCTCTGAAAAAAAAATAAAAAAAAATAAATCATGGCGATTTTCCGAGCCACTGCTTGGCAGCAGCACAAGGATGTCATGTAATCTGGCACTAAAACCATGTACGGAACTTCCGTAGTTGGCAATGTTCAGACGGTCCGACATATTCTGTATAGTTTCGAAACCAATCAATTTACTTTTACCGTGTTACCACTGTAAAAAATTTTGAGGGTAAATTCTCAAAACTGAACCACGCAACGCCTGTTCTCGGTCCAGGAGTTGTAAATTTCATGATCCATTGTGGGAGAAAAGTTTTTTTCCATGACCTGAGAAAAAATGTTACACAATGTAAGAACAAATTTGCGCACATGGCTTGGAAATCTGACTTCACAGGTCCACTGGGGTAAATTTTTCCTTCTGGTGGTGAAATTTTGTTTTCTCGATCCACGGGGGTAAAAATGGTCAAGTGGTCCAAAAGGATAAATATGAAGTCGACGGGGTACTTTTGGACCCCAGGGTTTAGTCCAACGTCTCGAAATCTAACTTTCGTTGTCACTTGGTCGGGTCTCGAACCATTTCCCTAGCGCTACGAAATCCGCGACGCTATCCACTGCGCCGCGAGACCTGCTCGAGGGCGCCCGGGAAGGCGCGCTACTAGACCGGCCGGGCGCCGGCCGGGCCATTCCTGTCCAAGCGTGCGTAAATTTACCCCTGTGGATCGAGGAAGATGTTTCGCACGTCCAAACGCAGATATTCACTGCGTAATGGAAGAAGTGATTTTACTATCATGCATGTGAACAAACACTTATCTGTCCACGTGAGTAAATTTACAGTTGAATCGTTATAATTATCATTCACTGGCGATGCAAATTTCCCGAATGAACACGTAAACACCTTATCCACATCCATGGATCAAGAAAAGCGTATCCCCTGACCACGGAGAGAAATTTGCTCTAGAATGGATGGACAAATTTACCTCTGATTTGTTTACAATCGAAACGTACTTCTTTTGTCCCTCGCTTCTTTTGGCGCGGTACCGGCACACAAATGGTCAAAACCAATTAGTAAAGTCGCGTTTCTAAACTCCGTAACATCTAAACTCCGTAACACTTTGTCAATTTTCGGCATATTCCCACATAAAATACATGGGAATTTCGAAATTTCCGAAACTCAAAATGAAGCAATGCAGGCTTAAGGATTTCTTTTCTGAGTGGGCTCAAAAAAGAATTTGTCAAAAAAATCTCATTTGGATCATCTTTCTTTTCGCGGAATCCGGGGCCCGAAAATGTACGTTTCCATGCAAACCACCCAACTAAGTGTTAAATTTCGAAAATTCTTTCAGGAGGGGGTC
Source organism: Stenchaetothrips biformis (assembly GCA_030522485.1). NCBI lineage: Eukaryota > Metazoa > Arthropoda > Insecta > Thysanoptera > Thripidae > Stenchaetothrips > Stenchaetothrips biformis. The sequence continues at coordinate 1,755,133 of CM060089.1, read as the reverse complement.
GAACAGGGCCCGGAATGGTACACACTTAATTCCTTTGTACAGTTGTTTTGTACGTGGTCTCACACAATTTAGCGCATGCGTGCTTTTCGTACCAATTTGTACGAAAAAGTTCGCATGTTGAAAATTGTGTGAGACCACTATCAAAATTGGACAAATAAATTTAGTGTGTACCTATCTACTGGAGTCCACGTTTGTCTTGGGGCATTCCATCTAAGTTCTGCCACTTTTGTAAGTCACCATTTTGGATCTTGTTGAAACCACGGCCCGCCGCTTCTGTTTACAAATGGTTAGTTAAACACGCCACCGTCCACCACCCCCCGACCCAACTGCGAGTAGCGAGCAGCGAGTAAAGTCGTGCCGAGCCGCCGGTGTGCTTCGTGCCTCCTCTCCGCTCGCAACCAACGACGCGGCGAACTTGGATAGTTTATTTTTGAAGACGCTCTGGCGCTGCTGATGGAAGTGAAGTGCAGTCGTACGTCAGATCTTCGGTGTCACGAGGTAACTAACATCTATCACCAATCTTATATCCTGAAAGGGGCTGTTTAAGGATCTTCCGACGGGTGCAGGAAAGACCTGTGTTACTCTGCATGCGCAGAAGTGGTCTTAGTTCTTACTTTTGTTCTTTGACTTTCGGTCCAGGGATTCATTAACACGCTCACGCCGGAGCCAAAAACAGTTACTATTCCAGCTGCCAAAGCTTCCCAATTGGGTATGCGGCGTAGGGAAATAAAAACTTATATACCAAATAACTGCTTTTGGGCTGGGATCTCCCACTAAAATTTGCGCCGCATGACCACATGAGTGCTCACTTCGGCAGGAGAGCCAGATCGTCATGAGTACACGTGTTGTCATTAGTCAAAGTGGGCCGAAAATACTTCATTTCTCAGATATACATCGTCGAGACCTTTCGTTAAAACTTGTCAACGATGCACGGTCCGGTGTAACAATTTGTTTCAGTTTTATCCGAAATTGAGTCAGTTTTCTGCCAATTTTAGTCCATGCAAGCACCCGCCATTCCCATGGTCCGACCATTCATTGAAAAGGTACAGGTCATAAATTGCCATTACCGTACCGTGCGTCTGAGCATATTGTAGATGTGCTTTTTCGAAAGGTCTCAACAATGTCCATCCGCCCATGATTGAATTTTTGACCTAGGTTGTCTGCAACCGGAAATATTGCATGACAACGTGTGCTCATGACGATCGGGTCCTCCTGTCGACATGAGCACACATGTTGTCACGTCGCGTCGGTCTCTAGGATTTACCAACGGATGTTTCCTTGTGATCTCCGCATGCACTACCTTTATATGAAGTGTGGTAGTGGTACTCCTAACCCTGTTCGTCACGCCAAAGGAAATTTTTAGGTAAGCGCATATTTCATTCTAACCGTTTTATTCGACGACCGTCATGCTTATATGCAAGTGTCAACTTCCGCCAACATTACGACTTTGTACTTCCAGTCCACGATCGACGAAAATGCCCTATTACTTCACGCACTCAGGGTGGGAAAAAAAGGGGGGGATCGCGGCTGCGCGACGCTGTGAACGGGGGGGTCAGTGCCTGCGTAACGTTACTCTTGACACATTAAATATAAGAGTTCATTTCCAAAGAATATTCAATAAGTTAGGATAAATGTCGCAAGTAAATTTGCGTAACGTTACGCTGAGTGATGAGGTCGGGGGGTCTCAGCCAGCGTACGCTACGTGACATTGGGAAAGGAGAAGGGGGAGGCACACAAAGCGCCCAATAACTGCGGAACGTAGTTCATGGACCACGCCATAACGTTCTTGAAGTTCCTTTGTATTCCTACGAGCTTTCTAGGCTACTTAAAAATGAGAAACGCGGACCGGAGTGGTTTTAGCAGTATATTGCAAGCAAATGTTATTCGCTTATCGTTTTTTGTTTTGTATGAACATTATGAATTTACTGTCCATACAATAACGACGTGCTGGTAAAGCAGCAATGAAGGTTCTATCGTGGATCCTCGACCGGAAACCAACAGTGGTCATGTTAGCAATAGTAGACCATAATCTGTCAAAGATACAAGACAATAAGTTAATTATAACGTCACATTTTACCATATAAATCGTCCCAAACTTATATGCAATGCATTTGAGTTCCTATATCTTAATTTGCATCCTAGATTCATTTTTATTACCATTACAATTTTTGAACCGGGTCTCGTTCAATTTTGTGCATACGGTTACGATCTTTTCGTACAAATGTGTACGGTATATAGCACGAATTTGCGCAATTCTGCGTACAAATTTGTACGGAAAAAAAATTGCATGTTTTAAATTGTGTGTGGGGGGGGGGAGGGAGCCAGCGTAACGTTACGCTAAACACATTGAATTTGAGAGCACATATTAGAGGTTCTAACAGTAAATAAGGGCCTAATCAAAGGTGTCATGAGAAGTTTTGCGTAATATACCGTTGTTGGAAGGCCGCCTTAACACCGCGTTCCAAGGGGGGACGTGGTCGTCAAAAAAGGGCTCAGAACTGCGTAACGTAAATTACCCTTTCCTGGCTTTTTGATTGCTTTTGTTCTTACGCGGCGACGAGCGAAAGATTCTTTTATTGGACGCCCCCCTACGCTGCGCCCTAGAAGAGAAAGCGGGATCCGGTATGCGTAACGCTGCAGTTCGTGGAGACGGTGGGGTCAAAGCAGGCGTAACAATCTGTAGTATCGTAGCACATTTGGTAATTACGTACTTTTGGGGCTCCACCGATCTGGAGCCCCTAAAGTATACCTAAAATCGTGAAAAAACCTGCACAATTTGAAAATAATCACCGTTTAGGGGGCTAGACCGTGGTTTCCATCTATTTTAATAAAACAGGGTCTCACCCTAACCTCCGAGTGCACATTTCAAGTTCCTTTCACATCCGTATTCCGAAGTCGGTCGCTTCAACGCTGTTTGGAAACGTCCTTTCTTACCCTAAATAGGGTCGGCATCAAACGTTCATTCTCTGTTCTATCTCGAAACGCGATTTCAGCCTCTTTTGACCTTGTGAGGGGTCTAAGGAGTTTGGAAGAAGTAAAACAAAAGATGTAAATGAATTGTTCAAGCACTACAAACACCCGCCTTTAGCAGCTCCTTAGAGCGGATATTTGGATGAAAAGGTTGTTTTCTTCAAAATGGATCCCACCTGAAATACATATGAGGTCTTCCGCAAAGGGGGGAGTAAAATTTTACATTTGATGGCACATGTCATCCTCCAAACCCAGTCGAGAGGCCTATTTTGACACATGTTGGCTATGTCTTTTGGTCTCAAACCACTTTAACGTTTACGGTTGTGCATTTTTGCACTTCTCCGATTCATTTTTTTTAAACGATCTCAGCATCCACAGTTCAAAATGACTATTTCATTACCATGACAATCTATTTGTGCTGGGTTATGCTAGTAAAAGTGAAATTCAACTGTTATGGTAAAAATACAATAGTTTGAAAAGATTATTTTAAGTTATGGATGCTTATTTTGTCGATGTAACGATGTAAAAACTGTACCTCTAGCAAATGAACTTTTGTGCAGCGATGTTCTACGTTCTTCGCGGTAACTTCGCCCGAAACAACAAGCGGTTCCCTGATGTCAGCAATGGACGGCAATGCACTGCCATTGCGGCTGCCGCCTGTGCCAAACTTCTGTCGCATGGAACAGCGCATCTATCGCCAGAAGATGTTGACGAGATCATGATTGTGGGCGACCAACTCTACCGAAACTCTGCGCACCGGCTTCCTCCTGGCGAAGTTTTCCTCACCGCCGAGGATCTCGTCAGTCCCGCACCGTTCCGTGAAGCCGTAAGCATTGAAACCTCTTCCCATTCAACTGCTGTGCGGTAGCATTAAAATCAGAGATCTTAATTCTACAGTGTTGCTGTTTCGTATGCTTGTATGCCCCTTCACTTTTGGTCGACGTAGGAGCAGAAGGGGGCAAGCGATTTGGAAGTGATAGCCAGATGCAAATAATGTAAACATAACAAAGCACGGTTAAATCTTTTTAAAGCGTCGTAGATAACCCTAAGGCCCTTTTAAAGAATATAATCGTGTGATACCGTTCACACTAATTTACTATGTACTTTTTTGTGCATAGCTTTGCACAAAATTGAGCATGCGTTTTAAAATGCACGAACCTAACCCCCGTGGCCCGTGACAAGCCCTATCTCAGAAGCAGGAGAATTTCCGAATTTTCATCATATGGCATCCCTCCCTCGCCATCAGAGCTTTTAAATTGATGCCTGTGATATGTCGTTCGTCAATCGACATAATCCGAGAAATAATCCCACCCACCAATTCGTTTCGGTCACCACACTCCATAAACTATTTTGACACGCTGCTATGGTCGGCTATGGTTCGCTTCGTTAGTTTGTTTATCGGGCCACGGCGCACGGGCACAAATCATGACAAATGACAAGTTGTAATTAATAATCATTTTTGTATTTATCTCTTTTTTTTGTTTTTGTTCCAACAGATTCCGTTCGTTGTAGATTGGCAGAACGTTGTGTTGGGCAAGGTACATGGACAACAACACGATGGACACCGGTACCCCCCTCTGCTTGAAGGACTTCAAACTTTCTTTGGGATGCACTCTGCGGGGCTGCTTTCCGTCAACCTCTATACTGTCGCTGTGTACAAGGCACTTGACGATAGGCTTTGGTTGGTCGACTCCCATTGTCGAGGGAACGACGGCCTCCCGCACAGCGACGGGACAACCGTCGTGGTGGGATTCAGGACTCTGGACGCTCTAAGACAGCACATCCAGACAGTTTACGGGAAGTCAAACGTCATGTACAACATCACTGCCATTCGCGTCCCAACGGTGAAAGTAAGTAAACGTTGAGAGTAACCCTCTCCATACTAAGGATGTTCATAAAACAGGTTCACAATACCCGTGAATGTGAAGTTTCGTGCGTTGGTTCAACGAACACAGCGACTGTCGAGGTTCCAAATATTTTTCCTTTGTTGGCCTTCAGTCTGTTACTTCATTCCCGCTAAATGATCCCCAGTTATTTTTTTCCTGAAGGGAGCCAGCAACTAAATAGCGATTTTATAAAAAATAGCGATTTAAAATTATTAAAAACAGATGCAATGAATTTGAACCAGCCCCTCACATCCCCCTTCTGACTGGACAATATCCCTTTCTTTCATTCTCGAAAAAAAAATCAAATGTACAATTTTTCGGTAGCGCCTCTATTCAGGGCACATCCGATTTAAATACGAGTTCGATTTGATATTTATGCCTTACCAGCGGTTCAATAATTTGTTTTGTGCTGTTGTAGTCCTAAATAATTCGATATGGCGATTTTACATTCTCACTTCGTTCTCGAATCAGATGCGCCCCCATTCGATTCAGCTTCAAAGTAATCGCAAGCCACTAAATGCATTCTGCTTCTAATATGTCTCCTATCCAGTGCCCGTGAACAGACGATCGAGTTTGGTCCTACCCCTCCCATAAACAATGTGCATAAGTTAAAAGTGACAAAACTTCTCGATGTTAACGCTAAACTCTTACATTTCTTCGGCATAATTGAAAATTTCAGCCAGTATTACTGAAATTCTATCGTCACTCTGTGCTATATTGTCGCTCAAACCAGAGATTTTCTTCTAACTTCCCACTAAAACATGCCGATCCACGATATATCCTTTTTCGTTTGTTTAATTTAACTCGTAGACGCCCTTTTGATGTTTCTTTTTATCTGTTCTAGCCTATTTCAACATCATCTGCCCCGAGTTTAACTTCAAATGTACCTTCCGCACAACGCAAACCACCACTTTACAGCGAGGTGCTATCCGGACTCTCAGCATCAAACGTGAGTTTTCATTGCATGTCGATGTAGTTTAAATGCTCCTAAGGGCCTACCTTATCATGTACGCAGTTACCGTGTGTGGCTGGTTAAATGTACTCCTAATGCATCAGCGATTGTTGCCGTAACGCCCATCGCGTAATTGTTACGCATTCCTGCTCTACGAACACGTCACCCGGACGTGCAGCACAACGAAAAATGATTTTTACATTTTTGGCGAATCCCCTCAAACAAAGCAAGTGATCGCAACCATTTCAGCGACGTCTAAAGGCTTAAGTTTCACAAAATTTTAGTTATGGCTGCGGAAAGTGATGCATCCGATTGTTTGGCTCTAAAATAGTTATCGTTACAAGTTCTTGTTTTTTGTTCAAATTTTGTAACGGAGGCAATTTTTTGGCCTCAAAGGGTGGTTAGATCACTTCGGGTCGTGGAATATCTAAAATTCAGTGCTACTCAAGATAACCGGCGAAACTCAAATTGTTGCGATTACTCGTGCCGTTTGAGAAAGGTCCCCGAAAAATATTCAGACAATTTTCGTTATGATAGTTCGACGCGTCCTAATAGAATAATCCTAACTGTCAGTGCAGATCCAAGACAATCCTAATTGCCAGGGCAGATCCAAGACAATCCTAACTGTCAGAGCAGATTGAGAACCATCCCAACTGCAGAGGGGGCGAAAACTGGTTATGAACTCTGCCAATCAATTAATCGTGATATCCCCGAAATACAATGTCCACGTTCTTAATTAAAACATGACACTTTTTAAAAAGTTCTTCGGCAAGTAGTTTAACACGTTCAATGCGAAGGGCTTTTAAGGCGCCCCCCACCATTTCCGAAGGCCCCCGTAGCCACAAATGTTGCCCGATCGATCTGAAAATCGATATGTGAACATCACTTGACTCAAGGCACTTGCTGGTGGTGCCGGATTGGACCGGGGACGTGTGACCACACATGTGGTCACGTTGCCAAAAAGCTTCAAAATACTGTGACCACACATGTGGTCACGTCGCCCAACCACTTTGACCATGCATAAAACCATGTTTTGCTGCTCCACGGAGACGAATTCGATGCTGAGTAACACCAGGGGCGACGTGACCACGTGCGTGGTCACACATCCCCGACTGGCAAAATATTTTACAAACACCGTAATTCGCTCATTTGGGGGTCGGTGACTCCGCCACTACATGAACAAACTCTAAGGTCAGCCTCTGGATCCTTCCTGAACGGTCAGCACTTGAAGGGGGCTGAAAAAAAACGTGTGGTCACGGAAAAACCCACCTAAATGTGGGTGTGACCACACATGTGGTCACACTTTGCCAGGAATTGCGAATCCCCGAAGGGGGTTCGAAAGATGCCAGACTGAGAGGTCCAGGCGAAGGAGATGAGAGACCTAGGTCAAAGGCATAAATGGTGGGCATCGTTTGAAATTTTGCAAAAGCGTGACCACATGTGTGGTCACGTCGCAAACGGGAACAAAACGCCGTGGCCACACATGTGGTCACGTAGCATTGAACGTGTTAATGTAGTATGTGAGCGTCACGGACTTTAATAAAAGACCGATTTTTACGTCATGTGCAGTTAGGATAGTTCTCTATTGACACTGAGAGTTAGGATTGTCTTGGATCTGCACTGACAGTTAGGATTGTCTTGGATCCGCACTGACAGTTAGGATTATTCTATTAAGAAGCGTCGAGTTGGTCCAGCACGTTACAAATCTAAGACACCTCGTTTGTGACGCGGAAAATAATGACTGTACCATGCAGGCAAACCGTCTGAGATGAGGATGGCAACCGAAGGGGCAACCACTCGCAAAATCCTGTGTACACTAGAGCACCTAAAGTTTTCTCAAAGAGGCTTAAAATGGCAATATTTTGGCATAAAATTGGGCGAAATCTTACCAAATCTCTCTCCTTTCGACATCGCTCCCTTGATGGCGACACCTTAATTTCGACACCGGACTTAGATTCTTTGTTGCTGCCACTCGATACCAACCCATCCGAAGCGAAGGGGTGGGCACTCGCGTAATAAATAGTTTGAGTCAAAATGCTCCAAGTTTTACCTACTTTTGGGATGTCTTGAGCTAAATCCTGATAATTTCAAGGCGTTATGTATCTTAATGGTCGGTTCGAATTTTGTGTCCAGGGGACACATACACCTTTACACCCAAAACCGCCCACACATGGTTGTAAATTAATTTGAGCTCTAGTGTCTTTCCCCTTGAAAGAACACACTTAAAGTATTATTTTCCTATATAGAGCTTTCCCATGGTAACGACGATTACATCCAAAACCGTCCATACATGGTTGTAAATTAATTTAAGCTCTAATGTCTTTCCCCTTGAAAGAACACACTTAAAGTATTATTTTCCTATAGAGCTTTCCCATGGTAACGGCGATTTCAATTTTAACTTTTACTAATGTCGCTTCGCCCATATTATAACACTTAACCGAGTCTCAAACGTGTGACATCATATTTGATTGGCTCCTTGCGTCGATCACTTGAAGTTTGATCCTTTACCATCAGACGATGCAGACCATACCACCGTTGAACATGCACAAACGCCCTCATGGTTTTGAACCTATGGCCCTTTAAATTGACTTAATTTGCCTCAGGTTTCTGCTACTCCTTCAACTAAGGCTGACCAGACAACATCTCAGTCTTCTCCTCCATCGACGAGACCTTATCGTCCAGAACTCAGCCCCCGATGCCTTCTACCGTCTGTGAGACGACTAGCAGCCGGCGGGACGGATTGTCCCTGCGTACACATTCGGAGACGTGTTTCGAGAATTCTTCGGCTCCTCTTCGAACGATGATTCAGCATCTTCTACATCTTCAGCTCCGATGAGTCCTCGACGACTGCTAAGCGTGCCATGCAATGCAAAGGTTTTTTCCTCGAAGGTATTTTCATTTTATATTCTTTGTCCCGTGGGGTTAAAACTTCTCCTGGTACCTTCGAATGACCCTTTGTGCACACTAATAATTACTGTTGCTATTTTGTGCATAACTTCTGCACGAAATTGAGCAAACGCTTGAAATGTACGAATTCATGTGCAACAGCGCACAATTTCGTGCTAAGTTACGCACACGTTCGTGCACTTAAAAATGCATGCTCAGTTTTGTGCAAAGCTTATGAACAATAATGTACATAGGAATTCCGTGTGTACACTGAGAATCGAAACGCTATGAGTATAGCGTCAATTGGTCCATGTAGCAGAAGAAGGAGATAACTCAATTTTCATTATTCTTCAGGGGAAACACGAAACTGTTTGCAGGGAAAACTAAAACTTTACAAATGAATTTTCTGAAAATCTCAAAAAGTTTCGGAGACATACCACTTTTAAGTTCGCTACAAACCTAACTGTCTACTAAGCACACACTTACAAATGGATGCTTGCAAGAACACACTTACAAACGCTTGCTTCGCCAAGTACACGCTAACAAGTGCATGCTTGCCAAGTACACACTTACATATGCGTAGCATTGAATTATACGGCGCCAAGCATGCATTTGTAAGTGTGTACTTGCCAAGCAAGCATTAATAAGTGTGTACTTGGCCGAGCATCCGTTTGTAAGTGTGTACTTGCAAGCATGCATTTGTAAGTGCATGCTTAGTACACAGTTAGGTTTGTAGAGTTTTCATGCCAATTTTGTGTCAAAAGTGCAAGTTATCATGTTTGGCCACCGATGCAACGAAAATTTTCCTTGACGTTTTATCTCTTTTCCTCTCCCTCTCTTACAAGAGACTCAAAAGGAGTGTTTTAGCGCACAGGGTGACAAGTTGACGTTTTCCTAACCATGGCAACCACTCCTTTCTGGTGAAAGAACGTTTTCTGTCCAAACAAATTTCACGGTGCTCCGAAAAAAAATGCTTGTCGTGAATACCGTAATTAGACCTTATGCAAGAACCTTCTTAAAAATCAAAATGGGGATTTTTGATAGGAGGAAGATATCACTGTATTTGTCTTTAGAATCGTGATTGCACCGTAACCATTCCAGATAAAAGTATGCTGAAGGTGGAGGGGGGGGGGGATTGCTGTGGTTGGGAAAACGTCAACTTGTCACCGTATGCGCCAAAACACTCCTTTTGAGTCTTGTGTAAGAAAGAAAAATAGATGAAACGTCTGGCAAGTTTTTCGTTCTTGGGCAAAACATGACAACTATCTTTTTAACCACTAAATTGGCATGAAAACTTTAAAGTGGCAATTGTCCAAAACTTTTTGAGATTTTCTAAAACAAATGTTAGGGAGGTATCAAGCACTTTTAAGTGCCAAACTGCATTGTTGGAGCCGAATCCGAGAGACGCATTTTGGGGTGTGTTGAATCGTCATGTTTTGTCGATTATAATATTTTTTATTTATTTTTTTAATTTTCTTTTATAGGACACCGATATGGCGCGTCCTAGTAAAACACGCAGAGAACACAACAGGATCCACGTCAACCATCCGACTCAACGCAACTTCACTTTTGGCGACGTTCTACTTGACATGAGCAACACCTCTGCCTCATCATGCGCATCAGGGCTAGGACAAGCAGCACCCAAGGGAGACAGAAAACGCCTGTCCCAAGCTGAGAAAAAACGGTTGCGCAGGCACCAAAATGCGGAGGCCATGCGAATTGCTAGGGAAGATCCCGAATACAGAAAGCAAGAAGCAAAACGCAACTGTGAGTCAAAAAGGAGAATGCGGCTCGACGACAGCTTTAAACAACGGGAAACTGCTCTTAAACGGTTCAAAAGGCAGGATCCCGCTGTTCAGCGCCAAGAAGCTGATAGCAAAAGTCAAAAGAGACGGGATCCTGCTTTTCAGCGCCAGGAAGCTGATGCCATGCGTGACAAGAGAAAAGATCCTGCTTTCCAGCGCCAGGAAGCCGATAGCAAACGTGAAAAGAGACGAGATCCTGCTTTTCAGCGCAAGGAGGCGCAGAGAAACGTTCAATTAATGCGTATTCGAAGACAGGATCCTGACGTTAGGCAGCAGGAAGCTCGGGCGGATTCAGCCCGTAGGCGCCTTGCGCGCGAGGACAAGGAGTATCAGCAACACGAACGTGACCTCAGAGCAGCGCGCGCAGCAGACGATGAAGAATACCAGACGGCGTCAGCGCAATTCTACCAGCGCATCGCAGAGGGCCCCACACACATCTGCTCCTGCTGCGGTCAGCTGTGGTTCAGGTCCTCCGTCTGCATATATGCCGACGACACTCTGGCTGAAAAGAACCTCCACGAAAGCTTGATGGACGCGTGCACATTTTACCGCAGCGCGGACAACACTGTCACACTCTGCGACACCTGCCGGCGGTACCTTTTTACGGCGAAGAAAGTACCACCCCTCGCTGCAGTTAACGGCCTGCAGTTTCCACCAGTGCCACCTCAACTGCAAGGCCTAACGCCCCTCGAAGAACGCCTTATCAGTCCACGCATCCCATTTATGCAGATTCGCAAACTAGGTGTATGCCGGCAGTTTGGGCTTAGAGGAAACTGCGTGAATGTGCCTGTCGACATAAACACCGCCGTGTCCGCCCTGCCCCGTCGCCTCGACAGCTCTAATACTGTATTTGTGAGGTTAGTGCGTCGGTCCGGTGACGGCCACGCCTACGCGTCTGACAACGTTCGCGTCGACAGAATTTCTGAGGCGGTACGCTATCTGGTCGAACAGCCCATGTTCAGGAGACACAACATCATCCTAGATGAAAATTTATTGTTTTACCTCGACGAAGAACTACAACGACTGCGAGCTGACCTTGACCAGGAAAGCATCAACGAGCATGACGGCCACAGTGAGAACGGAGCGCATCCCGAACACAGTGAACGTGACGATCTGGATGAAGAAACCTGGGACGGTCTCACCGTTGAAGAGCGACGTCTACAGGAGCAAGAGACACTGCTGGATGACGTCAACTTGATCGGTGCAGACACGGGCGTCACGCTTTGGCCGGGGCAGGGAAGGAGGCCCACCTCCCTCCTCTTTGATGTTGATTTGCAGGCGCTCGCCTTCCCTAGTATTTACTGTGGTCAAGAGCGGCCCATCACCAGCAATGCCAGTATTGTGCAGGTAGCCAAGGCTGAGGCACGCATGCAGGACCGACGCGTGGCCTCCAACGTCCCCAAGCTGTTCCTGATGTTCTGCATCCTTCGCCGCCACCGCATTGCTTCTCAGATCACGCTGGCCTTGAGGAAGAAGTCAGGAACATCTGCGGTCACTGTGAGGGACCTACTGAATGAGGGCTTCGTTGAAGGTGTTGTGCAGCACAACGACGGCTACAAGATCCTTCGGGTTGACCGCTCCAGTCCAGCCTACTTTGAACAGAAGAAAAAGCTTGTATTCGCCATGTTCCGGCAATTTGGGGTCGCTACGCTCTTCGTCACCTTCTCTTGCTCCGAACACAGGTGTGTATTACGCTGCCTTTGCATAGTACATCAAATTGGAATGATTCTCGATAAAAGACAAAAGTAGACTTATACTTATATTACGAAGTTAATTCACTCAGAATCCAAAGGTCATACTTGAGTATCTTTTTTGACGATATAGTTGTGTATTACTAACAAATTGCCATACAAAAAAACATCGCCTTAAAAACGCAATAAACAAAAAAATCGCAAAAACTGTGCAATACTTTGCTGTATCGTCAAAATTTTGCAGTAAAGCATGATTACTTTTTCCTAATGTAATGCCAAAATTTGGTGATTTTTTCAAGTATTGCCAAGTCATTGTTAGTTCTTTTGTTTAGTGCCTCTTGGAAAGCATGAATTTCTGTACGGCCCTTTGTTGGCGATACACAATTGTATCGCCAAAAAAGGGGTTCTAGAAGTATGACCTTTGAATTGCGAGCGTCATTTAACGAAGTCAATTAGTCGTATTTACTTGAGTAATTACAATTAGTATAATGTTGGGTTTTTAGAATAAATGTTAAATTATAAATTTATCAGTAACGGTCTGAAAGTGTGTTCTGTACGGTTCTAAGATACTCTAGATACACTGAAAAAATAAGTGTGTACTGAATACCTACTTAGGTGCTCTCAGTGTGTACTCAGTACAAACATAAAGTTCTCTGTGTGTGTACTTAGCACATACATAAGTTTTTAATGTAATTTGGTACATTCGTAACGTTTTCATTCAAAGAACTCGGCAACTGATGTCACTCTTACGCGTCCAGTAACGTTAACTGGATCGGACGAGTCACCGCCCGAAGGGTGTGCCTGCCGGGAACCCACCGACACGAGTTGTACGGCTGCAAATTCGAAAATTATAGGACATTCGCCCTGAGTCCTGTCAAACGGAGTCTTGACGAATTTTAATTACTTTATATTTAAATTAACGTGTACTATAATTAATTAAGTATTTATAAGTTTTCTTGACGTGTTAATAAATTCAATATTTGTAATACTTTGGCCACACTAGGAGTTAATACAATCTTCATTAACTTTTAATGTGAAAGTTATGTTTCATTTTGTAAGAACTACATGTTTAAATAAGTTTTATAAATATTGAATTTATTGAGACTCTGTTAAACCATATACAGAAAATACATCGAGCCAACATAAAACATGATATTCCGTTTGGCAGGATCGACCATACTAACTGTATTTTTTTTTCTTCTGTTGTGACAGGTGGTATCTGCTTATAGTCATCCTTAAGAAGGTCGTTGACAAGGAAGATATATCCGAGGAAGACGCCCGAAACATGCCGTGGGAGGAGAAAGTTCGCCTCGTGCAGGCTGACCCCATCACTGTGACCCGATACGTGCAACGCCGCTTCAAGGCGCTGTGGAAGCTGATGCAGTCCAAAGGGGGGCCGCTCAACAACCACGAGATGACCCATTTCTTTGTAAGGACAGAATTTCAGCAGAGGGGCACCCAGCATTTTCACTGCATGGTGTGGCTGAAGGATGCTCCCATCTTCGATGCAAGCAACCCCGCAAGTGCTGAAGCATGTGTCGAACTCATTGATGAACTCATAACTTGCGCATATGATGAGTCCCTGGGCGACCTAATCAACGTGCAGTTCCACAGTCACAAGCCCAGCTGCATGCGAGAGATCCGAGGCCGCAAAATCTGCAGGTTTGGTGTTCCATTCCCCCCAATGAGGAAGACCGTCATCATGGTGCCCTTCGACGAAACAGTCAGCGACGAGGAGAGAAAGGCGCTGTCATTGGAGTACCGGCACCTGCAGAGCAAAATCTTGGCACTTCACAAAGCGAAGGAAGACCTTTCCTTCGACCAGTTCCTCGACGCTGTGGAGATGAACGAAGAGCACTATGTCCGTGTTGTCCAATCGCAAGTGAGGCGTCCCAAAGTATTTCTTCGTAGAGACTTAGCCGAGGTCACCTTGAATGCCTTCAACACAAAAGCCGTCAAGCACAATGACTCTAATATGGACATGCAGTTCGTTCCAGACCCGTATGGAGCGGCCGTGTACGTGGTGGACTACATCAACAAGTCGGGCCGGGGCATCTCCAAACTCATTAAAGAGACTGCTGACGAGGTGCGGAAGGGCAACTTGCCACTCGCGGAGCAGCTCCGCACCATCAGCAATACCTTTGTCAATAAATCTGAAGTGTCAGCTCAAGAGGCAGCCATGCACATCATGGGACTACCGATGGTGGAAGCTTCCGTCGCCGAAGTGTATATCAACACCTCTCCACCAGAGCAGCGAGTCCGACTGTCCAAGGCACCCAGCCACCTGCAACAGATGCTACAAGAGCACCAAGGAGACAGCACTGAATGGGCCGTGGTAGGTCTTATCGAGCACTACGCTCAACGCCCTGACGTACTTGAGAACCATTGCCTTGCTGACTTCGCGGCCCTGTACTCTTTTCACACAAAGAAGAAGACCAGGGCTCGCCGACAGGAGGTAGTACAACTCGATGACGATGTGGACGACGACCTCGTTGGTAAAGAAGGAGATCCTGTTAACACCAATTCAGCACAAACCAACATCCAGATTCACAAGGACCTTCCCCTTAAGGACGGCTCGGGATTTGTCACGCGGCGTGCCAAAGACAAACGTGGCAACGACAATCCGAAGGTGATTCGCTACCGCAACTACAGCGCCATTGCAGACCCCGACAACTTCATGAGGGAGCAACTCATGTTGTTCACACATTGGCGCGACGAAGCTGAGCTAGCCATCAACACTGCAGTTTTGTTCCAGAACAATGTAAAAGAAATAACGGAGAACCGTTCCAAATATGTTAAACTGGACATTGACATGGAAGAAGTGCTGCAGCAGGTCCTTGCAGATAAGCGTGACGATGTGGATCCTGTGGAGGACCCCGACGACCCTCCTCCGGAGTACGCAGTTTTTGAAGGCGGGGACGACATCCAGGCTGACATTGGCCAAGACATCGCTCCCGATGTTTTAAATGTGAACGATCAGGCGTCTGACCGTTTCTTGTTGCCACGCCACAAACCAGATGAAGAGTACTTAAAAGATATCGCCCGCTTAAACGAGCGACAGCGCCGATACCACTTAGAAGTAACGCACATATTGAAGACGCACCCTGATAAGCAGTTCCTTCACTTTGTGTCTGGTGGAGCTGGCGTTGGCAAGAGCGCTATGATTAATGCCATTGTGCAGACCGCTATCAGAGTGTTCGTTAAGCAAGGCCTGCATCCAGACCACCTGACCGTCGTACTCTTGGCGCCAACTGGGTGTGCTGCTTGGGTGATACAGGCCGTGACCATTGCGTCTGGCTTGCACATATTCTCCCAAAACCTGAACATGACTCTGGGAGCAGACGCACTGAACACTTTGCGGGCGCAGCTCCAACACTCTAAACTGTTTATAGTGGACGAAATCTCCATGGTGGGCAGGAACGTCTTCTCTATGATGAACCAGCGTCTGCAGCAAATCTTCGACAACAAAGAAGTGTTTGGTGGAAAGTCCATGATTGTTGTCGGTGACCTCAACCAGTTACGGCCCGTCATGGACTCATTCGCGTTCGAGTGCGGTGGCGATGACCTCGAGGTGCTCAGTGGCCCATTCATCTGGCGCGCCTTCAAGCACTACAGGCTCACCGAGGTCATGCGTCAGCGCGATGACAAGGCGTTCGCAGAGGCCCTCAATAGGATTCCATACGGTGAGACGACGCCAGAAGACGATATCATGTTTGCTTCACGGGAGGTCGCGAGGCTCAGCGCAGTTGGCATCTTTCCTCCAAAAGATTCCCTGCACCTGTTTGAATGGAACAATGATGTAGACGGCTTCAACTCAACGTTTCTGAAAACGCAGAACACTGAGGGATGCGTCGTGACTTGTGCTGACTATTGCCAGGGTGAAGGTACCAGCAAAGCCAAGAAGTCTGCTATTAAAATGATACAGCAGTGGAACCTGTCAAAGACGCAGAACCTGCCAGGCAAGGTGGAGGTCAAACTGGATGTACCGTACATGGTAACAGTGAACATTAAAACTGCGGATGGTCTGACCAACGGTGCCATCGGGATGATGCGACACATCGCCTACGGCCGCGGGGCTGGGCAGGAACGTGCCGTCACCCGCTTTTACTTGGAGTTCAGTGACGAGGCCGTTGGTCGTCAAACGCGGACTGACAACTGTAACATGATGCGTCTGCACAACGTTCAGCACAATTGGACACCCATCGAGCGCGTGGTACGATCCATCATCCCGTACAAGGGGGCGCTGTTTAAAATTAATCGAAAACAGTTTCCCATTGTTGTTGCTAAAGCCATGACCGTCTACAAAAGCCAAGGAAAGACCGTGATTACCGTGGAGGTGCACCACAATCCAAACCGTAAGATGGACCGCCATTCCATGTACGTCGCCTACAGTCGGCCAACATCTCTGGAAGGCCTCATCATTCATGGCAGATACCAGCGCCCCAATCCTCCAACCGACAAGGATCCCGTCATGCTCGAGTGGCGCCGCCTTGACCAACCTGAGAATCAGGTCAACTTTTCACTGAAATTCCCGGAGCTTAGCGTGGATGGTAGTGGCGTGGTTGCTGTTTTTCACAACATCTGCTCACTTAATTCTCACTACGACCACGTCCTGCAAGACTTGAGTTATATCGGTTCGGACATTCTCATGATCTGCGAAACAAGAACGATGCCACAACAAGACATTTCAATCCCAGGCTTCTCACTGCTGCACCGCAGAGACTGCATCAAACTCACGCGGCATCCTTACGGAACGGCGTTGTACGTGAAAGACCGTCTCGTCGACCGAGTCAATGTTCTCCACCAAGACTGCACGAATGTTATGCTATGCGGAAAGCTTCAATCATTTGTTGATGTTGTTGGCTTCACTCTC
Organism: Stenchaetothrips biformis; assembly: GCA_030522485.1. NCBI lineage: Eukaryota > Metazoa > Arthropoda > Insecta > Thysanoptera > Thripidae > Stenchaetothrips > Stenchaetothrips biformis. The sequence continues at coordinate 1,738,070 of CM060089.1, read as the reverse complement.
CGAACTGACGAGCGCTCTTACGGTGTCATGTTTCTGCACCGGTCTCCGAAAGCCCGCCATGACGCTCTCCGGCAACAGGTGCAGACCTGCCTCGCATCGCTCCTAGACCAGCGCGTTGATGCTCTGGTTGCTATCGGAGACTTCAACACCAACATGAATGTAGACCACGCAACCCCCGCCGAGGTATCTCGCGCTTCACGTCTTCAAAACCTCATGTCTGGCTTCGGCCTGAATCTTTGTCACCAGGACACATCTACGTCTTCTACAGATCAGAACACTCTCCTTGACTTGTGCTTCTCTAATATGCCTAACTTTGTTGCTCACATTTTTGAGTCTGTCATCGGTGACCATAAACCAGTTTGGTTTAAAATTGATTAAGTCTTACCTACCTGTAACAGAAGAGGAACCCCGGTAATGTCTTCGCCAGCTTACCTTCACGGGACGGTATACCAGCTGCTCTGCTCCAAAATGCTGCTGCTCGATGTACCATCTTGCTGTACCCAGTTATGGCATGTTGTTCGTCAGTGCGGCTCCCCACCAATCTTGGCCTTGGCGCGTTCCTCTGTACGCTGGCATGCATTTCTTTAATTAGTGCCTGAAATACCTGGGCTATGGAACCTTGAAAATACGCTGTGGGTGCGCCTTATTTTTCTGCCGTCTTCAAAAGCATATCACTGAGCTTCGTGAGCACCCACTTTGTCAACTTAGCTAGCCTACTATGCCATTTGTCTCCCCAATGTGTCGCACGGGGTCCTTAATCAGGAGCCTTAACATTATGTCTATTTCCGGACACTGCGTTTTAGCCCTCGATAAATTCTTCCTCTGAGCCATGAAAAAGCTTAATTGTAGTTTTATATGGCGAACTTCATTGCCATATTTTTATCATAATGACTTGCCCCATTCACCACTAAGATTCACGACTTCAAGGTTTGTTGAATAGTCACACCTGAATGTTCTTATTTTAAATCGCAAAATTATCAAGCAAACCCTTTGTAAATTTTGCTCATCAATCTTGCAGTCTAGAAAGAATTTGCACGATAAATATTAGTAACAGTTTAAACATTTCACCATTGTAAATACCATCATAATTTGTATTAGTTTTGAAAGCTTTTCAATTGTATTTTGAAGTTCCTCATCGTTTGCTGATTTTTCTAATGGCATTTTGGTTTTCTTATGGCAGTTGTTAATCCAAATAACATTTATTTGTAAATAGAAGGCGATAAAATAGCTTTGATTCATCCGATTCTCACAAGAAAATTCTGACTTGATAAAAGTTGACATGTACAGCTAAAGAACGTAGTTCAGATATATGTTTCAAATTCAGTATGTGCTATTGCGTTTGAGTAGAGCAATTTAAGTGTAATAATGATCAGACTACATTAAGTAGTGTACTTTGGCAACCGAATGCGAGCCAGGATAAAACGGATTGCAAATTTAGATTAATCTCGGTTTTTTTCCTGAGAGCTGTTCTCCGTCTCCCTATCATCCATGGAAACCTGTTTTTTTTTTGTTCTAATAAGGTATCACGATTGGACACAAGTGTCATTAGACTTTGAGACAATAAGCCTCAAATTCTATCGAAGCACTACCATATTGAGTGCGTGGATTATGAGACTTTAAGTACACTGTTGAAAGTTTCACGGATAATTTTAATAATAATACTAAACTTAACTAAACATTCTCAGTTTTAATTATTGTGCTTCTGTCAACACACACTTTTTTTCTATAAAGATGTAGTTCAATCCTTATCTAAGTTTACAAAAGTAATTGTCCTGTTTTCATTATTTTAATCTTTTTTTTTTTGCACTTGGAAGTGTTTGATTTGATCTGATAATTTTTTTTTACTATCGACTCAAAACATCCTCATCACAAGACTTTGACTTAGTGTAGACATTGTGTTAGATTGTAGTCCATTGTAGATTTTAGTACAGCTGTTAAACAAAGCAGACCGTGTGGAAGACTGTAAATATGACTGCTGCAAATAACCATTCCTTAACGAAAGAGCTTGCAGTTTGGTTTTTCGTGTAATGGCGGTTTTCAAGCATTTTGTGAAGATCAGTATTGAAATAATGTTTAAAAAACATTGAAATGTACTGTAATTGCCACTTTAGAACTCATTTCTTGACATAGGCGATAAAAAATATTTGAATTTCTAGTAAGTTGAGGAAGACTTGTAGTGCACGTTGTAAGGGTCTTCACTCTTAACATTATTTTGCTGCACGCGAAGTTTCTTCCAAACTGCTTTTCTGTTTCTTATCTTTATTGTTTTGCAGTCAAAGAAGTACGAAACTGACCTGCGTATAAACCACTTGCTTTAATATTGGACGAACAAAACTATTTCAAAAGCAAACCACAAATAAATTGTGTGTTTTTTTTAAAAAATCTCTTAGCATTTTCGGACGGCAATATCGCGCTCTTACGTTTGTTTTAATTCAATTAGAAAAAGGTTGAATATTTTAGGCGAAATCGGCCGCGCAATGAAACTAAGTAATTTTGAGAACCTATCTAGCGTGTATCAGAAGTCCACTTCTATTGAAGAAAGTTTGCTTTTCTTTTCTTTTTTAAAAAAATCGACTAAAAGTGCGTACTTTACCGTGGCAATTACAGTTTATCTCATGTTTTAACGCAATCACTCATGTGGGTATGGATCTTTTTTTAACTGCCCCCCTACACCAAAGATTGTAAATTTTCTTATAATCAACTATAGTTTTGTGCTGCCACTCTACAAATCGAAAAGCATACATTGTATGCTCTATCTGGAGCATGCCTGCAAGCACGCTCCAGCTAGCGCATACCTGCCAGACACGCTTTAATAAGTGCATACATGCCATGTACACGCTAAGTGGAGCAGAAAACTCCCTATCACTTATGCACTACATGTATGCTTCAGTAAGCGTGTACATGGCATGTATGTTCTTATTAAAAACGTGCGTGGCACGCATGCGCTAGCTAGAGCGTGCTTGCAGGCATGCTCCAGCTAGAGCATCCAATGTAAGCTTTTCGATATGTATGACATATGCTGTATGTATGCATTTCAAAATAAAACTTCGCATACTAGGGTATTTTTAGTATATTAATTTTTTCATTCTGAGAACTTAATTTGGATATTGTAGGTCTTGTGTTTTGTAAGCCTTCTGTTTCTATTAATAATTTTACGTCATTTATATCAATCATAAATTACATTAATGGCGACTTGTATATTGTCACTTCAAACACAGATTAAATTTAATGTTCCACTATATTTATCTTATAAATCTTTTGCCATACAACGTGCACCCTGTATATCCTTTGAAATTTCTGGCAGATAAAATCCTTTCGAAAACATCAGCAGCTCAATGTCAAAAAGAAAAAAAAGCCTTGAACCAAACAAAGAAATAAAAAATTTCAATCGTAACCAAAACAGTTCTGTCACAATACACTTTGGATTTTCCTTGCCTGGATTTTTGACAAACGTCCCACTGTACGCACCACACGATCATCTGCAAAATAAAAATAGACAGAATTATTTATTTGAATGAAAATAAAAAAAACAACAAATCGCTATATAAATGGAATTCAAACTTATGCTACACCGGATACATACCTGTACTTCACCTTAGGTCCAGACACGCAATGCTTTCATCTACGAAAAATCATACTTGGTCTTACATTGCGATCATGGGGTAGTGCGCAACAAATTTGCAATGGCTAGTACTTGTCCATTCCCATTACTTTTCTTCACAACTGACAACAGAGAAAATCATAATTGTTATACATCAAACTGCATCAGAACAATTACTTTAAGTGGCCTTTGAGTTCAATCCGAGGAGAGGCATAATTTTTTTCATAAAATTAAAAAGCAGGAAAAGGGAACTTAAAAAGAATGAATGCGTTATGCTTGCAGAATACACAATTTAATAACAAGAAAATAACTTGTAGCAATGAAAGATTAGATGAATTTTCAAAGCATGTAGGGGTTGAGGAACACGCCATGAGTTGTATTGCCAAAGGATTAAATCGATTGAGTTAGTGCTGCGCCCGAAAGAAGCCGAATTCCGGTTCGATGCTGTTCACTGAGAAACCAAAGGCCATGAGTATAGCGTCAATTGGTGCAATACGTTTGATGCCGTTTTCATCGCGCCAATTGGTGCAATGCTTTTGCATCGCACGTGAAGTGCAATGCCTTCCCATGCATTAGCATAGGTCGTTTTCGGGACGCATCGCACGTAAGGTGCGATGTGGCTGTGGTATTGCACGTACACTGCAAACCTAACTGTCTACTTAGCACGCACTTACAAATGCATGCTTGCAAGTACACACTTACAAACGCATGCTTGGCCAAGCATGCACTAACAAATGCATGCTTGGCATGTACACACAACTGCATGCTTGGCGCTGTATAACTCCATGCTACGCATATGCATTTGTTAGTGTGTACTTGCCAAGCATGCATTTGTAAGTGCATGCTTGGCCAAGCATGCGTTTGTAAGTGCATGCTTGGCCAAAAATGCGTTTGTTATTGTGTACTTGCAAGCATGCATTTGTAAGTGCGTGCTAAGTAGACAGGTTTGTAGTGTATGGTGCCATGTCTCAGCGCATTGCACCTTACGCACTATGTTCATAGCCTTTGGAATTACAGTGTTGCCATAATGGTGCGGTATTGCTCCGTGACGGCAATTTTAATTTTTTGACGCATATACACATACATATCTTGAGCGTAAGTAAGAAGTTTACCTTTCTTTGCGCGAATGTTTCTCAATCGTGAGCATGATCCAAGAAAACGAGTATGGAAGTTGGTTAGGAAACTTCAGTAACGTTCAAGAAGCACACATGCATTGGACATGCAGCGCGGAGCTCCTCCCCACGCTGAGTGCTGCGCACTGCATGTTTTACTCCGTTTGCGTCATTTACTCCATTTATCCAAACTTACATTTTTTGAATAGAAGGGCGGGCCTCGGTCACGATGAAACATCGATAACTTTGAAGTTCTGTGCCAGAGCGTCAGAAAGAGGATCCCAGAAATACTTTAAAGTTCCTATTGTGGGCTATAAGCAGATAAAATTTATTTTTTGGCCGACCTTTCCGTCTGTGGGTACAAGGGAAATATAAAAGCTACGGTAACCGAAATTAGAGGGTACTCCTAGAGCACCGTTCAAATGAATGATCCGTTGTTGCCAATCCCACCCGAGCCGCGCAAGGGCTGCTGCAGGGCCATCATGGCAGAGATGGAGTTGGATTTCCACCATTGTGCGAGCATGGGATTTGAACGTATTTTTGGAATCTGAGGGACGAGACGAATTGAATAATCCGGTTCAGACTAAATAAAAGACGAACGAAGCTGAAGCTGCTGAAGGGCCCACGTAGCAGTCAGAATCCGTAAGGGCACCTCGTTTAATGTTAGAAGGGCGGGCCTCAGTCACGATGATACATCGATAACTTGCCGTCCCCTTAGGGGTACCAACTCCTTAGTTTGGGGTGGCCACGATTCCGAATTCCCACGATTCCCGAACAAATCCCATGAGAAAAGTTAGGGTGTCCGAATAATTTTCTTTGTTTTTCAGTGTTTAGTATCTCCATTACAGGATGACGATTAGGGTGGAGCGATGGAACGAAAGTCGAATCTTTTTTCACGGTAATGGGCACCTCAGGACACTAGAAGACTAGTGCCAAAAAACTTTGACCCGGCGCCACCCCCTTCCACCCCCTTCCACCCCCTTGAAGGCCTCAAAGTTGGGTCCAAACGTAAAAATTGCTCTTTTTCGGGCATAGCAAAGGAACTATGTTCAAATTTGATATGCCCTATCTCAGATCTGGTGCGGAATGTCTTAGAATGCTGTGAATTTTTTTCAGATTTTTCGTTGAAGGTCTTTGGCCCGGGCGGGGGCTGTTTTTGTTCAAAAATGGTGCAAAATCGTTGTTTTGTGAGATTTGATAGTTAAATTTTCGTCCTCAAAGTGGCTTTATCTTGACTCTACGTCCTAATTATGTTCCAGAGACGTCGTAACTTACTCTACAAACCAATTTTTAACACTTGAACGTCACAAAATTTGAAGTCAAAACCTCATAAAACGACGATTTTGCACCATTTTTGAACAAAAACGGCCCCCGCCCGGGCCAAAGACCTTCAACGAAAAACCTGAAAAAAATTCACAGCATTTTAAGACATATTCCGCACCAGATCCGAGATAGGGCATATCAAATTTGAACATAGTTCCTTTGCTATGCCCGAAAAAAGGCAATTTTTACGTTTGGACCCAACTTTGAGGCCTTCAAGGGGGTGGAAGGGGGTGGCGCCGGGTCAAAGTTTTTTGGCACTACTCCTCTAGTGTCCTGAGGTGCCCATTACTGTGAAAAAAGATTCGACTTACGTTCCATCGCTCCACCCTAATGACGATGACTTCCTCTTGAAGCTAAAAGAATTTTCGGTAAAATTTTGAGAGTGATTTCCGGACTGAGTGGACACACGACTCCCGAAGTGGGTTACCCCTCGGTTCACCTTATCCAGCAGTTACGGATAGGAGGGCCGAAGGCCCGACCGCTCCATTCGAAGCCACTGACTAGCGTCCACTGATGCGAGGGCCGAAGGCCCGAGGAAAAGCCGCCGGCAGGCCAAGCTGGGCCCGCCCCCTGTCGAACCGAGTTGCCAGCGCAGCGAAGCGGAGCTGGCAACTCGGTTCGACGGAAGGGCGGGCCCTAGCTTGTTTTTAATGAAGATGCAAGCAATTAAACAGACATTGAAACTTAAGAAATGCAACGACTAGAACCTTACTAATTATTAGTTGTGACAGTATAGCTAAGAGCAATATCAAATAAGAAAAGCCACACCTCTCCATGACCTTCTCCGATTCTCCTGATATTTTGTGGGCTTGTTAGACACCTAAAGGGAAGTCTTTTGCCCAATTTCCAGATCCTGAAAAAAATTATCGGCTTAGTTGCGGGTAATTTTAGTTTAACTTTTGGAGTAAAAACACGGATTTGGGTATTTTGCGCTACATGGACAACATTCATCCCTGGGGGTTCAAATTTGGCATCCTTACGTAAAATTGACCAAGAAACAAGAATATAACCTCGGATTTGACGTGGGACGAATACCAGCTGCCCCAGCCTGAGAAAACCACTAAAATATGGCCTAAAATTTACGTTTGGCTTGGGACCTTTGAGGAAAACATTTTTTTGCGCCATCCAATGTTTTGATCATGTAGAAAAAAACGAGATAAGTCAAATGAGCACCCGCGCAGATTTTCCTTACTAGCCGTTTAGGAGTTATGGGACTTTGAAGTCTAAAAGTTACGTCCAAAATACCTGAGATAGGAAGTTTTTTCAAAAAATTGACGAAAAATACCTTCTGCATACATGAATCGATTCATCTCAGCAAGACAAAGAAAAAGTTCCATTACAACTACGACGTCCGAATCGAAATGTAGATTTTCTGGATCATACAAGTTTTAAACTATAATGGTCTGGAACATTTACATTTCGATTCGGACGTCGTAGTTGTAATGGAACTTTTTCTTTGTCTTGCTGAGATGAATCGATTCATGTATGCAGAAGGTATTTTTCGTCAATTTTTTGAAAAAACTTCCTATCTCAGGTATTTTGGACGTAACTTTTAGACTTCAAAGTCCCATAACTCCTAAACGGCTAGTAAGAAAAATCTGCGCGGGTGCTCATTTGACTTATCTCGTTTTTTTCTACATGATCAAAACATTGGATGGCGCAAAAAAATGTTTTCCTCAAAGGTCCCAAGCCAAACGTAAATTTTAGGCCATATTTTAGTGGTTTTCTCAGGCTGGGGCAGCTGGTATTCGTCCCACGTCAAATCCGAGGTTATATTCTTGTTTCTTGGTCAATTTTACGTAAGGATGCCAAATTTGAACCCCCAGGGATGAATGTTGTCCATGTAGCGCAAAATACCCAAATCCGTGTTTTTACTCCAAAAGTTAAACTAAAATTACCCGCAACTAAGCCGATAATTTTTTTCAGGATCTGGAAATTGGGCAAAAGACTTCCCTTTAGGTGTCTAACAAGCCCACAAAATATCAGGAGAATCGGAGAAGGTCATGGAGAGGTGTGGCTTTTCTTATTTGATATTGCTCTAAGTTTATCGATTTAACAACTTGCAACTATCTCCTGAAGTCTTTCTGTCTTCATTGACAACAAGCAAGCAAACAGAAATTCAAAGTTACAAAATGCAGCTACTTATACATTATTATTGTAATGTAAAAGTAACAATTATTTTGGAAAACTTTTTTTTTTAATGAAGATGCAAGCAATTAAACAGACATTGAAACTTAAGAAATGCAACGACTAGAACCTTATTAATTATTAGTTGTGACAGTATAGCTAAGTTTATTGATTTAACAACTTGCAACTATCTCCTGAAGTCTTTCTGTCTTCATTGACAAAGACTACAAGAAAAGAATGTACAAATTCGATTTCTTCTAAATTTACTCTTTTATTTCCCAACTGCTTGTCAAAACTTTGCCAAAGAGACAGGGAAATATTGAGATACCTTCTTTAACAAAACATTTCTGCAAGCGGTTCCCAGATTGTTTGTATAACTTTGCAGCACCATGCTCGCCCAACTAGTGTTAGACGTCTCTGCTGTGATAAATTTCCGCAAGCAGTGTAGTTTTTGTCAAAGCCCATGAGATTTTCAACCTCGGATGTATTAAGCTTTCTCCTAACTCCACGTTCCATCACAGGATAATTTTGGGAGTGAGAATTGCTCGTGAGAGTGGGAGCAATGCTGACTAAAGCGAAACTAAAAGGATCTAGGTATTCTTGCAGTCTTTGCTTTGTCAATTTGCCCTTCACACTTGCAGCAAGCTCCGCTAGGCCAGGGATATTTGAAAAGTACAGGCGCCTTCGGAAAGTTGGCACAAAACTACTGCTACAAATTGTTTCAGGCTGGCATCCCATTTCTGAAACCAGGCGCTGCTTTGCTGGGTTAGCTATGTGCGCAGTCTGTTCAACAAACCAGATAAAAGGAGAACATGCCTCGTACATTCTCTTTCTTAAATAATTTCTTATTTTGGCAACATCAATACTTCGAAATGCAGTTGACTCTTCATGGTTCCATTCACGGCGTGAAGCATTGACCATGCTCAAATCACTGGAAAAAAGTGGGAATGTGTCAAAACTTTGCAAGTAGGAAATGAAGAATGTAGAGTAAGAAATGAAGAATCCGTTACCTGCATGGTGGCCCAGCTATCAGAATGTGAATAAAACCAAGACTATCAATGGTATTTTCATCAATTTTTCTCAGATCACCCAATGATACAATCTTTCCAGGGAATCTAGTTCTTTGGACCAGGATTGCATCTGAGCAGACCTCAGAAGAGAAATATGTGTCCACATGAATGTGCATCTTGTTGAGAACATACAGGCCAGTGGCAATTCCGTCGCAAAGACTAAGAACACGAGGGTGTCTTATACAAACTGGTTGTACCTGGCAAAGATATACATGAAGTAATTAAAGAATAACAAGAAGCAGCTGCTACACATTCAGCCAGGGAAGATAGAACACACTTAATACTGTGTAATTAAATCTTTTACTCACATAAAGTTTGTAAGTCTCATTGTTGGTTGGAGAAATGGAGACCACCGCTGTCCTGCTTGTGACAAAGTCCTCAATTTCAGGGGAAGCCAGGACATGAGACACAGCAAGGTCCCGATCAGTGAACCCGAGAAAGTCCCCATCTTCACTGGGCCATCCGCAGAAGGAACGAACTGATCCCTGCAAAGGAAAGGAAAGCACAGGAATGACATTGACACTTTGCGTGATGAATTATGAATGCATGATGAGTGAGTACCTTTTCGGAATGTTTTGGCGATTTTCTTCGGTCGAACAGATACTTTCTGTTTTTCCTACGGCGAGTGGATGTCTTGGGGGGCTGAGGCGTGTCCACAGACAACGGAAGTCTCGTGAGGACCACAACTGGCTGTAAAGACATCAAAGGGACCTTTAACCTCAAATGCACACATTATGAAGAGTTCGAGTTCTTGCACTTTGCAATGGAATAAAAGGCGAGATACATGCACAGGTGTTCATAGCTACTTAAAGAAATGGGATATGTGACAAAAAGGTGTTAAAGTGGTATGTTTATATCGGAACTCAAAAATATTGTAGGGAATGAGATTCCGCGGAGTCGCGACAGCTTTACACACGACGCATTTCCACTCGCGAGTGCCTTGGGATACTGGGCACCTCATATACCAATCCTTCAGTTCCATGGCAACGCGTGTTAACAACGTTTTTGGGTCTCTTCTCTTGAAATCCCAATACTTTCGATAACAAACGGTCCAGGTACTCACCTCCATGGCTCAAACACAAACAAGCAGAAAGGAATGGACGACCGGCCGCCGGCCACCAGCAGACGACACCATGACGACACCGTCAGCACACGACACGGTGATGCCAACATTAGGTGAGTTAGATCAATTGTAACTGTAAAAAGTATAAGTAACTAAGTGGACGATGTCTACATGCAAATGTATTAAAACAAATAAAGAATCTTAATATGATTTAGGTACGGAATGATGTCTGGCCTTGCTGCCGCATGCACTGCAGCGCGTTAATTTTTTATTTTCTTAAGTTTGCGTGCTCTTTGACGGTCTGTCTGTCTTTCTTGCAGGCTCCTTGGGAGTGTTGGGAGTTATTTTATCATTGTTTGATAATATTGTCCGAGTGCATCCACGTTTAGAGCAATGGAAAGCACTCAGGAGTGGTTACAGTCGGGATGTATGGTGTACTACAATTTGGAAAACGGTGAAACAGGTAAGTAGCAGCTGAACACGTGTTTGCTACAGACATAACCTCCACATCGGTGCAGCAACATTGTTTGTTTTCGTTTTTGCCTCAGATATTAGCGATGAAATAGACGGAAAGTCGCAAGTTGTCCGGGACACAGAAGGAGAAGTCGTCTCCGTTGAGCATCTGTCCTACCGGGCGGGTGACCTTCTAACGATGACGGACAACGAAAGAGGAAAGATAGTGCTCGTTGTTTGCCTAGGAAGCGGAGGAATAAGGGAGCACGCACTTGCTGAAGCCCGCGGCTACCTGTCTCGGCTTGTCAAGTGGCATGGACCAGCCCAGGAAGGGTCTTGTGCCTTGGACGTTATGCAAATGGCTACTCAGACTCAGATTCCAGAGCTATTTGAGGGGCTGTTCGACAATGGTATGATTTATTGTTTCATGTTGCTTCATTTCTTCATCATTGAGCCACAGAGATTGAATGTATCAAAATATATCAGAATTACAGCATTCTAACAAAGACGATGAACTCTCTTTTACTTGCAGACAAATCACCCACAGAGCCATCCGAGGCAAATGACGCTGGTGATTCCAATGGTAAGCCATCACCACTAGTATGTCATACTATTCTACAAATATTCCCTAAATTCCTTTCGCACATGTTGCAGAGACTTGGTACTCAGAGGCAGAGAATGACTCGTCGTGACAACCCAACCCACCGACACTTGGCTGTGACATTGACAGTGCTGTGCAGTTGTGATTTTATATACTGATTTATTTTATTTATTGATCTAATTCGACATTTTAAGGATCTCAAGCAACTTCATCAAATTATATTTTATGTGCCATGTAAATGTGCTGAGGCTTTTATTTTTCATTGTTTCAATGGTTAAAAAAATAATTGTAAATGAAAGGAATAAAATCCACTTTATTCTTATAGTTTTATGCCAAGATCTTAATGAAATAAAGCCAATAATGGTTTAAAATTTCAAAACATTAAATGTTTATTCCACCCAAGCAACCTTTCATACAAGTAACTTATGAGAACCAGCAAACACAAATGCTTCAATTACACGAATACTTCTACACTTTTTAACACACAGAGCAAGACCACCAGTAAAAATCCTGAAATGGTTGATAAAATCAAACTGACACATCAGGTGTTAATTTTTTCACCTCTTTAGTTAGTAATTTTACTACTACTGAAGCTATCGAGTGGCTGTATTTACACGAGCCCAAATTAGAGAGCCATTGTAGTGCATCATTTCTATTCAATTTGCCTAATACACCACTCGATAAAAAAATGACAAGTTTTGTCACAAATAGCTTGCTGAGGTAGTACACCTTAGGATGTCATATTGTCTGAACTATAAAACAAAGGAGATATGCTTGTGTTGTGGCATACTCCTTTATTATTTGTAACATTGAAGAGTCCCAGTGGAAATTTAATTTTAAGAACTATTTCAAGCAGCAATCAAACATAAATAAAAAGTAATGAAATACAATTACCATATTATTAATTGTAAAAGAATAGGTGAGTAAATCAATTGAAATGATTACGCATCCAAAATATACACAAACTAAAACAGCAATTTTTTTGACGCAATCGAAACACATATGGCCTCATGAAGAAGCAGTTTGTACATATCATTTAGAAACACATCCTCCTTCACTCTGCACTGTGTGAGTGGGCAGACATCTCTGTAGGTAAGGGAGCGACACAGAAATTGTAGGAATCTTGTCAGAGAGTCTGGAACCTCATAATTGAAGCGCTTTCTGCGCAAGCCTAGATAGGAATAATAGTAGATCTTTAGAGCTTTTAGGCCGGGCCTGTGACCTAGACAATAAACACAATCCTGAGGTACAACCAAAAATAAAATGGGCAAGTCACAGACATTCCAGCAACTGCGTACAGGCATGACGACAAAGAGAGGATGTCTGATGGTTTGAAGCAACTCATTGAGGTGAAAGGATGGAGTGTTGACGTTTACCTAGAATTGAACAAAGAGAAAAACTCAGTACACATAGGACACACCTAATAATACAAGAAGGAGGAACAAAACAAAAAATACACACATAACGAATTAGATCATGATTGGTACTAATTGGTCCTGCACCGTCATTCTCTGCCTGTTCCAAAAGACTCCTAAGGACTACAGCGTTTATCAACACATCTGGAACAGAAAAATTTGCTGTGAACAATGAAACAGTACAATCAGTTCACCGCATTACAATTGCAAAAACCAACCATCAACCCCAGGCAACGCAGGCATTTTGAAGGAGTGACCCATGGTCTTGAACAGAGGTGTGATGCCTCTTGAACACTGCACCCACTCTTCCTTGAAAAAGTCGACATCATACATGGGGCTATTTATGACAAATCTAACAATCTCATTCGCCCTTTCATCCGTGAGATAAGGAAAATCTTCAACAAAGGCCATGGCTACCGAAAAAGTGTGCAGCAGGCCAGAACTGAGCAGCTAACCGTCCAGGAGACACGGGGCGACAGCCTGTAGAAAGCCTAAAGCCGCATTTCGCGATGAGGGTGGGAGGGAGGGGAGAGGTGGAGACACCTTGACAGGATGTGCACATTTGCAAGGCTTCTCTTGCGGCCAGTGCAAGGGCCGGCTTGCACCAGGCTGCATGCCACGCCATGCAGAAACGCAAGGAGAGTATTGCGCCGACGCAAGGAACGGCATGCACCGCATGCACGGTGGTCCTTGCAAGCAGGTCTTGCATTTATGCATGGGAAGGCGAGGGCCACCTTGCGTCAGAAGCAAGCAGTCCCTTGCAAGCTTCCTTGCAAAAGTGCAAGAGAGAGGAAGGTGCAAGGAATGTCTTGCGTATATGCAAGGGACCTTTGCAGTCGTCAAGATGCAAAGCGCCATGCAAGGAATGCCTTGCAGTTGGAAATGTGCATGTCTAGCTTTGCATTTTTCCTTGCATTTTTCCTTGCAGTTGGCCCAACTGCAATACACAGAACCACAGTGCAACTCCTTTGACACCGCAGTAAGGTGAGTGGCTTTTACTTAATTGTGGAACTTAATAATAATAATTATAACTCCTGAACGGCTTAAGATAAAAACAAGGGCGGGTGCTCGTTAGACTCGTAATCGCGTGGCCGACGCCCAGACATATAAGAAGCAAGGCAGGGCCGCCCCCTTGGACCGGACTGACTGACCGAGCGCGCGAGGGAAGGAAGGCAGGGACAAGGGGGCGGCGCGGCAGAAGCCGCCACTCGAACATGCCTGCCTCAAGACCGACATCCAAAGTGCTACGAATATAGGAATCCGTTTTGATCTCTGAGATACGCTGGAGCATGCTTGCCAAGTACACGCCACATTGGAGCATGCTTTTTAAGTACACGCTAGGTTCAGCAACAGTGCACTTGCAGGCATGCGCCACCTGGCGAGTACTTGGCAAGCATGCTCCAACGTGGCGTGTCCCCGTCAAGCATGCTCCAGCAAGGAGTGTACATACCACGTTGGCTCCAAGTGGAGTGTACTTGCAGGCATGCTTCAACCTGAAGCATGCTTTGTACACTCTTGAGTTCGTAGAGCTCTTGTGATGTTCCTATAAATATGTTTGTACATACATTGAGCCTTGCCTCTTCACAAATTCAAAGAATTTGTCCTATTATTTTTCTCCAAATATTTAAGCTAGTAAATTATCCAAACATACTACTGTATATGTAAATAAATAAATGATAGAAATAGAAGCTATGTTCAGAAATATTTAATTAAAAAGTGTTTATGTTGCAGGTCTGCTCCGCTCCAGCAAAAGTAAGAATTGTGTTTAAAACTTAACACAATCCCTACTAAAATAAGAATTGTGTTTTTTTTTTTTTTTTTTTTTAAATAAAACATAATTCTTGTTCACTGCAAAAAAAATCCATCTTAATTTTAAGAAACTAGTTTGTGAAGCAGTTTACAAAGGTTTTTTGCTATTAAAAGTAAGAAACTTTCCCCTCTTAAAACTAATAACCAAATTTTTAAAACTCATAGAATTTTGTTTATTAAATTTCATAATTATATTAGACTAAAGTGGGAGGTAAGAACGACTGTACTGACGTCCGAGATACCATGTATGTGTGACGGAAGTTTTCATTACAACGTGCATCATGCACCAGAACTGGATCAGCACTCAAAAATAAAATGTTGAAGAAAGAGGAACACTCTCCCTGCTTTCGTCACTGGTGGAATGAACCACACAACGGACGAGGATTGTGCGTGCACCTAACCTCAGGTCCGACCGTAGACGCCAGCGAGTTGCAACATGAAAATGCGTTTTTCTCTACATCAGTGTAATATTTTGTTAAATAATTTTAGCTAACCGATAGAGAAGATATTTACGAACGCAACATATAGTATCATTTGCAAAAAGAAGGTATTTAAGAAACATTAATTGGAAATACTAATCGGGAAATGGTCACGGCGCTCCAAGCGCCACCTAGCGGCAGGTCTGTGAAACGTGGCCTTGGACCTAGCGGCTGACTGTGGACCATACCATGTGAGAAGTAGCTTGTCAACAGTTCGCGGGAATTTATCAAACTAAACCTTCGATTTACGTTGAATGTGACCGCACTCGCTGAAGCGTTCAACCTTTACTTGAAACAGTTTCAGAAATCTAGTTGTGAAAAGTCATAAGTCATCTGGATTTTAAGAGACGAATTATTACTTTTGAAAGGCAACCTTAGTTTTGACAAACCCAGTTTATGAGTTTTCAAAATGGTTTTGAACTTTACCAACTATTTCTTACTTTTCATTTTAGTTATGGTTAGCACTTTTCACAAACTTTTCTGAGTTTTCATATCATTTCAAAATATTATTAAGTTTAAGACATTTTTATGTCTTAAATTTCAGAAATTTTTTTGCAGTGTTTGACTTTTTCTGAATACCCCACTTCCAAGTGGATGTTAACTGAATCACCAAGCTTCATTATTTGGCTTCCTTTTATTAAATTCACCGGCATCAATTGAAGCTTGAGTGTGAATGATGGTAAATTACCAAACAAAACAGCCGAAATCGCTGTTCCTCTATTCCAAATTTTAATGCGGGCTACCAAATCAGACGACTCTTGGCAAGGGAACTGTTAAGGGTGTTAATAAAATCCAGAAATGTTTCTTCCTTGCCACTGTAAAAGTATCATAGGTGTCATCTGTTACAGTAAGAATTCCATGAACTGTTCATGACCCCATAATATAAGATAATTTTGAATATTGAAATTCTTATATTCAATTTCAAAGTTTATTGTAACAAACTTAAATCATCATTCTTATTGCACTATTTTGCCCTTTTTAAAATCGTGTGGATGAAGAAAATCTGGATATGACACCAAACACCGTTCGATTGTGGGATGTCAGATTTGATAGGCAGTGTCAACCCTGCATGAACGCAGAGACAGATTGAAATTATTTACTTAATCCTTTTTCTTACTTAATTTTTAAGGTTTAATGAATCATTAAAAGTTTGAGGAAGGAATTGTAATGTTTGATTCCACCAACATCCTGACCCCTACAGAATGAAGCCATTGTAATTGTACCATATCGACTAACACAGCAGAAGACATGTTGCATAGAAAAGGTACTTGTTCCTCTGACCTGGTGATTCCTATGAGACATTTGGTGAAGCGATTAAAGTCCATTGTCTGTAAAGGAAAAATTGTTCAGTGTCATGGATCGAGACATATGCATTTACAGTTGACAAAGTTGCTACATCAACAAGATAATAACTCCAAAACAACACTACAAACGTCTTCATAATAAACGACAGCAATATGAAACGATTTCAAAAGAAAATTTACCACATACATGTGAGTTCTGCTGTTGCTGCAGAGGTTAGGTTCTGATGGAGAGAAGAGACTTAGGTTCATCGCTGAACGCGAAAACTTAAGTCATATGTAGCGTTTTCAGTTCCCTTTGGTAATAAAATACCTTACATTAATCAATGAACCAATTTAATTAATGAGATGTATATGATGGCTAGGAGCGTTACCTGTGAAAACATGAGATGGTAGGTAATTCCATTTTATTCCTGTTTTCAATATACATAACAAGACTTTTGAAAGGTGCCCCCGGCCAAGTCCCAATAGTACAAGTCCTGTTGTCTGAAACATCCACCAGGGTGCGTTACCCGGGCGTCATCCTCGAGGTTTCACATCCGGTCGCATCCCTGCAAAATCGGACATTCGGTTATCAACAGTTTGTCCTTTATAAGTCAATATTTTAACAGAGAACAACTCAGCTCAATGAAATTCAGATACCCACCAATGAGGCATGCATAGTGGCTTTAGGTACAGAACAAAAACAGATTGTTCAACTTTTGACAACTTCACCATGACAGAAAACTGACATTTACTAATTATTTTAATTTGATTTGTCCAGATGCAAATATGTTTGAAGCAGAGAAGTTCTTCATTTGCGTGGATGGAGTTGGCTTAATGGCAGTTGATGACTTTGCTGAAGCTCTAGTTGCTCTTATTCAGCTCATTTTCGTTTTTGATGTGCAGTATTCCCAGCTGCCTTTGACTTTTGAATTCATAGAGAGGTCAGGTTGTCTAAACAAATAATTTTATGCAACAAATTTACAACTTATCTCATTTGGGTTTTATTTACTATTTCCAGATGTATGTGCAAAATGGCTATTGCCGATACCAGGGTCAAAGACAAGCGCGGCAAAGAATTAATGGTCATTACTGCAGCAGTAAGAGATTTGGTGAATGGACAAGAAAAGTTTGAGGAAGAACTGAGAAAAATGTAGTAGGATAAGATTTTGAACAGCTGACTCGCAGTTTATAAAATTGAAAATACTCTTAATAATTAATTTCAAAACAAAAGGAGTCACAATATGTGTAGCTATAATGCTGACTGATACATATTAGTTAGTACATGATATGAACTTCATAAAACTAAATCAAATTATAAATAATGTAGTTAGTACAAGAGAGAAACTTCATAAAATTAAATCAAATAATATACAATGTCTATTTACAATGTTAGAAATTTCAGATATAGTCTATCTCTGCTGTTCATACTGATTCGAGTAAATAATCTGATTTCCACTTGCCAAGTATTTCTTACCGTGTACTTTCAGGAGATGATGGCTTCAAGTAGAACTAATGTCACCATACCACACACCCTTTGACCATATCCAAATAAACGGTCCGTTGCCAGTGACTGAGGCGGGCAGCATGGGTGTAATCACCATCGTGGCTTGGTTTGAGAATCCTTTGATGCAAGCCGTTCAATGATTAGGAGCGGGGAGCTGGGTTCATGACGAGTAGCAGCAGCCGGCGACACATGAAGGCTTTCCTCCTATAGACAGATAAAAAACAGAGATTAGATTTTGGGACAAATAATAAAAGTATCCTTTTATGTTACCCCATATTATTTATTAGTTAAGTTTTGATATTCTCAGCATATAAAATTATGTGAACTTAAACTTGGGATAAATTAAAAGTTAATAAAGTGCTTTAAAACCCACAAAAGAAATGAAAAAAAAAAACTAAGCAAAGAAACCTGTTAGTTGGACTAGTATTGTCATGCGCAATGGTGTCATACTGGACTCTTCTCAAAAGGTTCTCTAAGCCAATGGCACCCAGGTGTTCACATGCTTTGTGACAACATTTTAAAGATGCAAACAAAAAAAGCACACTTCACCATTCTTATGTTGATACCGTCCAAATTCTTATCTCAACAAATAATTTCAAAAGGCACAGTAAATTCCTTGGTACGTGCACTTGTGTGATGCTGTAGTTCACCATGCTGCTTGCTCGCTCACAACTGCCAAGACCATCAAAAATCCTCTGCTCTCCGCTCTGCTTCATGACAATCTGTCCTCATGGGAGGCGACTGAATTTATTCTTCTTTTCTCCTGGAACAAAATGAATGCAAACGGTAAGAGAAAAACAAGGCAACATGAATAGAAACACACACAATCTTGCATCTACACTGTAAAAAGGTTAGGTTTTCAGGACAATTGAGCTAAGAAGCGTAACACGGCGAGAGGGACGCAACACCGTGCATACAGAGTTTTAAGGTCAAAATCAGACGATTGAAAAAAAAAGCTAAAGCCGACGCTGAATCAGAATTGCTTTCGCCACAGCGAACTTACTTTACACTTTGTGACGACCAGCAACGACGTCGACAAAAACAATAACACTGCACCCGCCCTCCCCTTTCCTCCCCCCTACCCCCACTGTCGACAAATGACGACGTGTTTTTATTCGCACGTTTGAAGGGCGAATATTACCGTCTGCGTATACCTTGTTTACTTTCTTCTAGGCCTGGGCGATTATTGGCATTCATCGTAATCGGCCGATGAATAAAATAATCGCGATTGATGTCGATTAGCGGTTCGGTAATCGGTAATCGAAAACGCTAACGATTCATCGAGAAATCTCGATTAATCGACTTTAAATTAATCGGACTATGCCGATTACTCGAAATGAGCTGATTAATTAGAAATTATAAATAAAGGCTCAAGGCGGCGGAAGAGCGAAACACGACCAACGCCTCGCTCTAGCAAGCTTGCTTTCCTTGCCCCGTGCAGCCCTGCCCTGGACAGCGATCGCGCGATCGATCCTGGCTCTGCTTGTTCAAACGACCGGATGGAGGGATCACGATAACCAATTTACTAATTATCGATAAAGCGACAATAAATTGATAATCGGTCATCGTTAATTAATCGTTCATACACACGATTACCGAACCGCTAATCGGAGGTCCGCAAAAGTCGTCCGATTATCAAAATAATCGCGATTATTTTCGATTAGTCGATTAATCGCCCAGGCCTACTTTGTGAGGTGAAACTCGTCAGACACAAACTTTTCTATCTTGATATTAAAATAAAATCATTTTCACCTCGAATTTGATCATTTCAGTCGGTTTTCAATAATTGCGTGGTATAGTGTCTTCTACCATATCTGTCAGTGTCAATAATCTTCATGGGGATCTGAGACTGCCAGGATCTGAATAATGGACTGGAAGCAGCAGCAAACAATACATGTTTTGGGATGTGTAGACAGATCAATGTAGGTAGACATGATTGACATGGTTGGAGAGAATAACATGTCCATCTCCAGCCCTGGCCTACGAGGACCCTCTGTGAGTTCATAATCATTTACAAACCTAGAGAGTATACCACATCTAAACATTGGCATTGCTGCCTAAACAAAGGTAGTGTACCAATCGAGAAACTTATTGGCTATAGCTGATTAATTTAAAATGTCTGTCGGCTCAGTCTTTGTGATAAAAAAGTGACAAGTTTTTTCCTTTTGATGCGTCATGTCCCTTACATTGTTCCCTTTTTAATGAACCATGCAAGTATACATTGTGCTTTAGAAACATTTGGAAACAATGGCTTTGAGAGGCCTTTCTGTTTTGTGGCCCATAAATAGCAATCAAATGTGTCTGCTGTTTCAATTGACTTTAATAGGGTGAGAACTGTGTAAAGTGATTTAGTGTGTTGATGTTAAATGAGTCGAAAGTGATTGGTAACTTTCGGGTTTGATAGCGGGTATTATATTTTACTAAAGCACAATTTGGAGTACGACATCAGTCGTATTTGTTCAATACGACTGTGTCGTATGTCCACAATGACAGTTACTTTCTGGTACGGTGTTGTTGCGTATTGAATCGTGCCAAATGAGCTGTACCAAGTGTCGTAAAATGGTACGGTTTTTTTAACAGTGAAGAAGAGAGAAGATAAAGATAAGAATCAATAGTTTAACTTTCTTAATATGTTTTTTTAAAAGATAAAGCCTTAATTTTTTTAAAGATGGTTCTTTTATTGATAAAGCCTTAAAGGTTGATTTTCTGTTTGTACCGCTTTAGGTTTTTAAATGAAAAGAGTCTTACAAAGTTGTTGTTTTTTTGTTCACTGATTGAAATGAATAAAACCTTCGAAGGTGGTCTGATAGAGTTTTTCATTTTTTTGTGTTTAAACTCAAGCCTCATCGAGCTGAACCAACACATTCACTTTTAAAATGTTTCGAAACTTATGAGCCTCTCGTTATGTTTTAGTGGAGTGACACTCTTGAAATTATCTATATTTGAGCAATGAAATATGGACAACATAACCTACTAATGGTTAGTTAGACACATCAGATATGGAAAGTTGTACAAGGGAGCTGTGCAGCCTGTATTGACTTGCTGAATGCGCCATTGATTTTAAATAGAGTTTAAGTAGTAGAGAAGCTTCTGTGATAGTCGTTTTGATGAGACTTTAAAAAATTTTGATTTAATTTTGAGTGAAAGAGTCATCTACTTTCTCGGCTCAAAATCCAACGGCAGAGGTGACTGAAATGATTTTACTCTTAGATTGTCTTATGACTCGTTTTGTTTTCACTTATGAAAGTGAAAGTACATTTGGTATTTAGAGGTCAGAGTATATTTTTGTTTAAGAGGGTGAAGAATTATTGAAAAAAAGTTGAGTTTTTTATCACTACACTGTGAGATTTTCCTTTCAGGATATTTTTAGCTGTGCTTACTTATTTTTTTCGTTAGGTATTCCCTTTTTTAGTGAGAGAAGGCTTCTCTCTCTTATTTTTTAATTAGAGCTCAGAGAGAACTCAAAGTCATCATTGCTGTCTAAAAATTGAAACGGCCTGCCTGCTTCTCCGTGCGCATTTCAAATCAGACTCATTTCATTATCATTTTTTTGGGTTTTTTTTTTATTGTATTCCTTTTTTTGTCTTTTTCTCTGTTTTTTTTTAATTTTTTGGGGGGATGTTTTCATTTTTCTGTTTTAACTAGACTGCCTTATTGACTGATAAATGGCTTCCTTGATAAAATCTTTATGATAAGCCATCAGATCTAATCTCACAGAGATAGGGAAGGAAGCCAAGTAACTTCTCATAGCACCTGCCATCAGATTATCTGAATGGTCACGAGTCATTTGTACTATAGACTGGGGTGTCTTGTATCCAATCCTTATTGGCTGAGCGATTAGCGAAGCCAGTTACTCCAGTGGGGTTGAAAAGTTTTGTCTGTCTGTCTGTTTGTTTGTCTGTCTGTTTGCGTGTCCGCACTACTCCTCCCAAACGGCTCAGCCGATCGGGACGAGATTTTGCAGGGTTGTTAGGTATATCCTTGGCTCGCCACACGCAAAAATTCAGCTTTCTATCTCATTCCATTCAGTCGTACTAACGAAAAAACACTAAAAAAACGGCAGAAAAAGTGCAACTTTTTAGTGACTTTATATTTTAGAGACATTTTTACATGGTTTCTCATGTTTTTAAAGTTCCTGATGACGAAAATGAAATCAATTTCGACCCCTGACCAAACTTTTAACTGCAAATTGGCTACCTCGGCCCAAATTTACTAACATAATCAACTTCGACCCTTAATCTTGAAGAAAAGGGGTCGACCGACTAAAAATTTTTATTGCAGATTTCGATAGGTCTCGGCAAGACCTTTTCAAAGAGGGGTCGGAAGGGGGGTCTAGGAGCCCGACTTCATTTGTTGGCCGAATCAGGATCTTGAAAAAAGGGGATCGACCGACTAAAAAATTTTATTGCAGATTTCGATAGGTCTCGGCAAGACCTTTTCAAAGAGGGGTCGGAAGGGGGGTCTAGGAGCCCGACTTCATTAGTTGGCCGAATCAGGATCTTGAAAAACGGGGATCGACCGACTAAAAAAATTTATTGCGGATTTCGACAGGTCTTAGCAAGACCTTTTCAAAGAGGGGTCGGAAGGGGGGTCCAGGAGCCCGACTTCATCAGTTTGCCGAATCAGGATCTTGAAAAAAGGGGATCGACCGACTAAAAAATTTTATTGCAGATTTCACGTGGTGCATTCCTCAATGCCTCAAAAATCCTTGAGACAGCTTGCCGAAGGCAAGCAGGGAAGCGCCGCAGGCCAAGGTAGGTGTAACGCCAGGCGTGGATTGTCGTAACTGGCGCAGTATCGCGAAGCCTGTTACGACAAGACACGGTCTGGCGTAAACCTACCTTGTACAGTAATCTCTGCAGTGAGAAATAAAATGGTCAAAGTTAGACCTGGCTAGGATAGCCATTTCCGTCAAATTCATGAGATGGTACTCCATGTTTTCTTTCAGGTTGAAAATCATTTTCTACGTTGAGAGTGCATGGGAAATTTTAATAGGAGAATCTTTTTTCTCCACACACACTGCAATAAATTTTTTATTTTCATCCTTTATTGTGGAAAGGGTGATATCGCCAAAGGAAAGGGGTTCCAGCTCAGTTATATTTTCCAGTGCATTTAAAACATGCATCTGGACTTCTCTGGACATAATGATGTTGAGTTCGGCAGGACTCATTCTATGATAAATTCGATTTCCATTTTTGTTGGTTACACCGAAAAACAAGACGAAGGGCGAAAAATCAGTGCCTACATCCAGCGCCTATGGTCGGCCATTAGGTTAGGTCCACGCGTGAGCCCCAGCATAGACGGGGTACCATGTG
The DNA here is from genome assembly GCA_030522485.1 of Stenchaetothrips biformis. Taxonomy (NCBI): domain Eukaryota; kingdom Metazoa; phylum Arthropoda; class Insecta; order Thysanoptera; family Thripidae; genus Stenchaetothrips; species Stenchaetothrips biformis. The sequence continues at coordinate 1,714,912 of CM060089.1, read as the reverse complement.
TCACTGACACTCCTCGCTGCGTTTCACTCCGAGGCAGGAAGGAGCGATGTCTAAGTTGGATTTGACCTTCTTGCAATTTTTAGAACTGGTGTGGGTGACCAAAAGTCCAGATACCGGTCTGAGATTTCATTACCCTTGTACGAAATACAACATCACAATCGCAAATGAAATTTCGTAACTTACATATGAATTTTCATTTACAATTTAATGAAGTTTCATAACACGTTGCTATAAAATTTCATGGCGATTTTCTGCAATGAAATAAATTTCATTGCAGAAAATCGCTATGAAATTTCAAAACAGAAAAGTGATAATAATTACATTAACATGTTATGAAATTTCAATCCGAATTTTTTAACAGTATACACGAATAGTTTTAAAACCATTTTTAGTGAGTGCAAAATCTCTCGGGATGCACTGTAAGGGGAATTCAGAGGGACTTGAATTATTTTTTAGACTGGCATGAATTTTCATGACTGTGGGTGTCTGGTTTAGTCCCAATTCCTCGACAGTCTCTGTAGCCATCATTTGATTATAAGCCTCATTGCACATCTGGTCAAGCAAGTCTGAAGTGGTACTGGACTCACTAGTGGAGTCTGACAAGTCAGAACTTGAACTTGAAGACTGTACGGCAGTAGGGGCAGGGGGGAGGTCGTCGAAGTCCATGAGCAGGTCCTCGGGGATCTGGGGGAGGGGAGGGGGTCTCGACGCTGGGCACCTCGGCAACTCTGTTTAAAATCAATGGCGCATTCAGCAAGTCAATACAGGCTGCACAGCTCCCTTGTACAACTTTCCATATCTGATGTGTCTAACCAACCATTAGTAGGTTATGTTGTCCATATTTCATTGCTCAAATATAGATAATTTCAAGAGTGTCACTCCACTAAAACATAACGAGAGGCTCATAAGTTTCGAAACATTTTAAAAGTGAATGTGTTGGTTCAGCTCGATGAGGCTTGAGTTTAAACACAAAAAAATGAAAAACTCTATCAGACCAGCTTCGAAGGTTTTATTCATTTCAATCAGTGAACAAAAAAACAACTTTGTAAGACTCTTTTCATTTAAAAACCTAAAGCGGTACAAACAGAAAATCAACCTTTAAGGCTTTGTCATTTAAAAACCATCTTAAAATAATTTAAGGCTTTATCAATAAAAGAACCATCTTTAAAAAAATTAAGGCTTTATCTTTAAAAAAACATATTAAGAAATTTAAACTATTAAATCTTATCTTTATCTCCTCTCTTCTTCTTCGCCTCTTCTTCTCTCTCCTTCATCTTATCCTTCACTCGTTGAATAGCAAGTTTCAACGCAACTGTTTCCTCATTTTCTTTCTTCTTCTTTTCCTCCTTTTCTGCCTATTCTTTCTTCTTTTGTTCAACTGGTTTAAGTGCACCACTAAGTTCTTCAGGAGTCTGAGAATCAAAGGGAAGTGTTACTTTTTTATTCAAGTATTAAACTTTATAAAAGACATGAAATATCGAGTACTTACTACATAAGTTGCCCTGAAAGGCACACTGGGTGCTTTTTTCTAATTCTTTATCTCTGGATCGTTTCCGGGGGATCCACTAGAATGGTACCAGTATCATCTGGGACTCTAGCCCCCAGGCGATCAAAAACAGACTGAAAGGGAAATATTTGTTTAAGTATTTAACATTCAAGTAAAAATAACAATACAAACAAGATTTTTTTTTTTTTAAACTTACTTTTTTTGGAAGCTTTTCCAGAACAGATACAGGAGCCGGCAACACAAATGAGTGAGCGGAAGGGGCTGCTGGTGCACCCACAGCTGCTGCAGGACTAGCACCAGGACCACGACACACTGGCCCAGAACAGACACGTCCTCGCACTGAGCGGCGGACGCAGGGATCACTCCTCCGCTCAACCACCTCAACCACTTCCCCCTCTTGGGGCTCCTCTTCTGGGACCAAGAAAATTTCAGGTTCAGGGCGTTCTCGCCCAAAGCGGTCAAAACGAACCGGCTCCTCCTCCTCCTCTTCATCTCTGAACTCAGTAGGCCACCTGGCCTCCCAGACAGTCTGCAAAAAAGAAACGACAAACATCACATAAACTGCTTCACATCATTAGACACAATTTAGGTCAACGAGGAAATAAGAAGAGAAACTTACAGCACGATTGTGAATTTCAGTACGATTGTGAGTTTCATCACGATGATTTCTTTCTCTCAGTACACCCGGAGGCACAGGTAGCTGAAACTTTAAGATACAATGAACAACACATACAGAAACCATAACCTCTCTCACACACACACAGAACCCAAGAACGCGAATCACAGCGTTTTCTCGCAAGGACACATTTTTCCTTTCATTCCCACGGTCAGAGGGATGATTTCGGCACAACACTTTTATGTTTCAAACAGTCAATGATAAATCTTTGATAGAAAACAACGAAAACTGCTGCGGCACGTAAACAAGCCTTCGACGGCCATGTCACCTCCCGACAGACTCCGGCCTGGCCGTGACGTCACCACACCTACCCCACCTCCTCTTTGCAGGCGCGTCGATTTGAAATTAACCGCCACACTACCACGTTCAAAATTCTCCCCGAAATCAAACCATTAACGTTCCGTCACAAAGACGAGCCGCCGCGCGTTCCCCCCGTGCGTGCAAACAAAGACAACACATGTAAATGACTGAAATTTCTCGACCCACGCCGTCAGAGGGAAGGACCACTTTACTCTGTTTTGAGTATTTTTAACACAATTTTTTTGGAATTTCACACACAAGTACTCTCACGAAGCGCCCCGAACACGATTCGAACCGATAACACACCGAATTTACCCTCAGAAAGCGGCACAAACACGGAGACAACCCGGTTCCCACGCTCACGTGGTGGCGTCAACTCGCCGTAATTCGACACTTTTTGACCCAAATTTTTACGAATTTCACACGCGAGCACCCTCGCGAAGCGTCTCGCTCAGGATTCGAAACGAGAGAACACGCTGAAAGCCGAACAGGCTGGGACAGGTCGGTGCGCCCCGACCGCATGGCGCAGTGGGACGCCGAGTCCAGATCTCATGATTTTAACACCACCGACACGAAAAGATTACCTCCGCGAAAAGGATTTTCGGACACGAGCACAGAGAGCACGACACAAACGCGAAAAAAACACTCAGACGCAATGAGAACGCGACATGACGCTATCACACCACGAGGCGTGCTGACGCAGCAAAACACTCACTCTCCCTCTTGCACAACATTTCACTTACCTCAGTGAACAGCTCCCCCGATGTATTCAAATCAATGGTCTCTTCTTCAAGAGAGACCAATTCACCCTCCTCAGGTTCGATTGGATCCATTTTTTTTTTTTTTTTTAAAGAATACACACAGCGCTCACTCTCACACGCACCACGTCCTCTCAGAGGCTGGACACGAACTGACACGATTGAACGCGCCGGAAGGGCTGGAGCCGGATTCGGCCGGCAGAGGGCGCAACGGTCGTTCTAACGGCCCGGTCAAATTCAAATAGTTTCCGATATTACAGCGACAAAAAATAAGGTGTTGGACGTCAAAATCTCTCAAATATTATTTCTTGTCACTTGACATCAACTCGAAGTGATAACAGGTGTTTTCCGTAATCCGATACGGCACGGCGCAGGGCGGGAGGAGGGCGGGAGAGGAGTTTTGGGGGATGGGGGATCTGGACCAATACATTTCCACTCTGACAGTTCAGTCAGCGAAACAGAAGGTCGAGGGGAGTATTCTCAGTTATTCTAGAAAAATATTTCAGTCGGAGAAATGATATCAGACACTCGTCAGCATGCGGAAAATAAAAGGGACAACGTGTGTTGAGGCCGGTCAGGGCGTCCGGCACACTGGGCGCGTGGGAGGAGGGGAGGGGCAGCGGCGCTCGGCTCGGCTCCGCTCGGCTCGGCACCGGCGGCGTGGCCTGGCGTTGTAGGGAAGGGTTCCGCTCCGGTCGGAACGCGTGCGGTGGCGGAACAATTCAAATTGACCGTTAGGCGTTCGGCTCCGCGCTTGGCTCAGCGCACGGCGCGCGGCGCTCACAGATCAAACCTCGGACCATACACTCGCTGAGTAAGCTTGGCTCAGTAGCTCAGTGGGTTAGTGTGAGTGTTCTGTTGCGCTTCTCAGCGCGGAGACACGGGTTCAATACCCACTGGGTGAAGTCGCCTTTTTCACCACTAACTTCGTGTTCCTGCCGTGAGGTGGCGCACGCGGTGCTGGCGGCAGGGTATAAATCTGGGAGCGCGACCTCCAGGGCATCATTCTTCATTCAGACGCTGACCAGTCCACATCAGCTCAGCACGATGACTTACGCTATCTGCGACATTCAGATGCTCCGGGGCAAGTACGGGGAGTATGTGCTCAAAGAGGTTTCGTTCTATGAACAAAACGAGGCGGCCCAGGTCCACAAGTCGACCACATTCCTCCCTCCTTACCCCGGAGATACAATCCCAGAGAAGCAGAAGAGGCAAAACAACTACATTGTGAATCGCCTCCATTCCCTTCCCTGGGACACGGGGTACTCGCCCTATGACAGGCTCCCGCAGACTCTGAGTGAAATGGCCACAGAGTACGATTTTCTCTACGTCAAAGGCGATGAGAAAAAGAGAATTCTCGAATTTTTCTTACCCTCAAAAAGGGTGTTTGATGTCGAGAAATTCGGTTGCCCCAGCCTGAGAAAACTACCGAAGGTATGGGTGCCTTGTCACAATGACACCGTTGGGTCACACTGCACCGAAAACTGCGCAGCGCGCAATGCCAAGCGTGTGGGTTTGTGGATGCAAAGGTACCTCAACTCACCTAAATGAGTGTCGCTGAAAAAAATACTGAAAAATGCACCAAAAAAATTATAAAATAACAAAACTCCCTAAAAATGCCAATGATTTACGTCTGATTAGGCGCACGGGAGACAGCAAGCTGGCCCGCCCCGCCAACAGTCGCGCGGGTGACTGGGGGACAGAGCGCAGCGGGATGCCTATCCATCAGGCGCTCCGCACACAAAAGCGCACAGTGGAACGCTCTTCGCTCCGAGCTCTCAGGTGACCTTGGCGGTTCGAAGGGTAGGTGAGACCCACCCCTTGGGTTAGGTTAGGTTAGAGCTCGCATCGTAACCTCGCCCAGAAAAAAATTGTCAAAAAAAATAATTAAAAAAAACTAAAGTGACCCTTTTTTTTTGACCTTTCCGAAGGGTAGGTTAGACCCGTTACATTGACGGGCCAAGATGGCGACCCGTTACATTTACAGTACCTTACTTTTCACGGTCCATTTACACGACAATCATCGACCATCTCCGACTTTGTTCATATCCGTCTCAAATGTTACCTTTTGGATGGTAAGATTCAGGCGGAATCTTTCAGCCGTCGCCCCAGTAGTTTCGGAGATAGCGACTTGAAGTTTGCACTTTCGAAGTTTCGACTATTTTCCTTAAAACATGAAAAATGGGTACTTTTTCCGTACCGTTTTTACGAACGAGTAGCGACAACGCGCCTTCGACGTAATGGCCTGACTTACGGTTGTAGCGAACCGCTTCCAGTTCAGACCTGCTCCGAAAAACTCAAAACTTGACTTGTTTTTAAAGACAAAGCAGGCGAGCGTGGTTCGCGATGCCTGTTACGACAAGGCAAGGTCTGACTTGCATTGAAGCTACTAAATTGATATAGCAGGAATCACGTTGTGTGTTTGTAGCGACGTTAGCGCCGTGAGGACAGGCCTTTTCCACGGTTTTTCGTCGATCCTCGCCGCTTTGGAAGCGGTTTGCTACAACCGGGTCGTTTTGTTGTAAGCGCGTTGTCGCTACTCGTTCGACCCTGCTACAACCGAGAATACTTAAAATTATCAAAACTGTCCGGATTTACTTTGCTTTGAAGAAATGGATTCGTTCCAACTGATAAACCAAAACTGCATTTACTGCCATCTGAGTACACTTTCTTGGGAGTGAACTTATCTGCACAGTAATAAGTCTACGAAGCATCGCTTAGAAATGCGAAGAAAACGAAGGCATTGTAAAATCTACGCAGAAATGCTTCGTATTTTGAAGCAAAATCCTTTGTATTACGAAGCAATAGTACAATGCCTTAATTTTCTTTGTAGTTACGAGGCCGATTCTTCGAAGAGTTTTTAGAGTATGCGTACACTTAGAGGGTTCTTGTATAAACACGCCGAACAAAGTATGCGGAGGTTTCAAGCAAAGTTGTTTGCACTCGCGTAATAGTCGGGTCACTCAGTCTTTAAAAGCACGCGCAATACACTGGTAAAACTAAAGCGTAGTATTACTCTCTTTTTTCAAGCGTAATCAGTTTAAGCTTGAAAATCAAGCGTAACATGATCATCCGTCAAGATTCCCCCGCAATGCATGCACTGAAAATGTAATACAACCGCACTAGCGAGAGACACATGCGTTCTGTCGTCTCTAGTAGTACAAAGTTGTCTGATGTGTATTACAAAACTTTTCTTCGTAATGCAAATGCACTGAGGCAAAAAAAAAAAAAAGCTACGGAAAAAACAGTTTAATTTTTTGATAGGATTCTCTGTACCCTAAACCCAGTGTTTCCTGTAGCCTCTTTACACTATTCATTGTGCGAGTCACAGTTTTCTCCGCATGCGCGTCGCAGACCATTGAGGTGCACGGAGACGACTGTAAGTCCTACACACTAAATGTATTTGTACAATTTTGTACGTGATCTCACACAATTTTCAACATGCGAACTTTTTCGTACAAATTTGTACGCAGAATCGCACAAATTCGTGTGAAATTTCGTACAAATTTGTACGAAAAGCACGTATGAGCAAAATTGTGTGAGACCACGTACAAAAATTGTACAAAGATATTTAATGTGTACAGAGACGACTGTGAGTCGCACATTGAATATTGCAACGAGGCTATGGAAAATACTGGGTTTCGGGTACGGAGAACAAGCACAAAGTTGTTTACGTAATGCTCTGCAACTTTTTGTCACAGTGGGTACGTTGGGATGTAAAATTACCGGTAAATTATTTTTGTCGGTAATATTACGTTAATATTGGTAATTTACCGGTCATATTGGTAATTTTGGTAATTAATCGGTCAGTTGGGATATTTGGGAGAAATTTTCATTTGCAATCAATTCACTTCCTTGTATACTCGTGGTTACTCATCTATCGTCACAAGAACACTTCTGAGCGTGTCTTAGTTGCGCCTGTAGTATGAAAATCGAATATTATGAACGATCATTTGAATAAAAGCAAGGGAGTCATTTAATTTATCCCGCCAGGTATGCTTTAGAAATGCCCACTGCTACGTCATCATTGATTGGTCGTCTTGTCAGCCTCAGAGCCAATCACAAGCCGTCTTTTTAAATAAACCTCATGTGTTCATAATAGTTTACTGTTTCTTTAGTGTGTTCCTCAATTAATCAATAGAATATGTAGTTTACCTGTTAGTTCACCCGCTCTAAATTATAAATTACTGATGGTAAATTACCAAGAAAATAAATTACGGTAAATTACTGTATTATTACCGGTAACTTTACCGGTAACATCTCCAGGTACGGCACAGAGACGTGACAAGAACCTTCGTAATACAGAAGTAGTTCGAACCACACGTGACATGACGGAACTCAAACGGCCAAGTTTCGTTACGGAATCCACGGAATGACTGAAAAGGGTTAAAAAAAATGAATCCGTCTCTATGAACAGCTTTGGATTAACGGAAGATTGGCGTTATTGACTGAAAAGGTCTTTCCGTATCAACAGATCTTTCTTCTACATGACACAAATCGTGGAAATATATTTTAAAAACAACGGTTCATCCATTCGTTTTGGGAACGGTCTAAAATGAGGTACGGTATGAGGTCAAAGAGAAGGCACGGTGGTGTTTACAGTCTGCCGGTCCAAGGTTTCCGTATTATGATATGATGATTCCTTTTCACCGTTCTGGTTTACAATTTCACCGTGCCTTCTCTTTGACCCTACCGTACCTCTTTTTAGACCGTTCCGAAACCGTAATCATTATGCTAGTGGCCGGAAAATAATAAGCGGTAATTTTCCCGTATTGCAACCGTGATTTTTTTCTGGCAGTGTATGGAGTGTGGGGGCGGAGCACTTCAGTGTACAGCGTACACCCCCATTCTGAGTGATCCGAAAGCGTACGCCTTCGGCGCACGCCACAGAAAACAGTACCCTCTGAGTATCAAAACGGTACGCCCAAAGCGTTCCATTTCTACACACCTTGAGCAGGTGGCATTCAGCATGGTTAAAGGGCTTTCGGCCCTTGGCACTTCAATGCGCGTCAGGTCAGGGTGCGAACATGCGCTCACCTTGGGGTCTATCCTCTAAAGCAAAACGCATCAGGACGTCAGTCAGTCAGACAAGAAACATAACGATCGTGCACTTGTTTGGAAAACACGGTTCCAATGTCAAAGTAATTGTGGAATTATAATCCTCGCACTTTCTTAGTACCATAAACAGGGTTTTTTTTTTTTTCCGAAAAATTTAACTGGTGATGACAGTCGGTCTCCTAGGTCGACTGACTGACTGACGTCCTGATGCGTTTCGCTTAAGAGGATAAACCCTTGGTTCCTCCGATGGGTCAAGCCCACCTGGGCCCCAAGGGTGTGTACACTGTACACTCTAAAAAAAATCAGTTCAGAATTTTGTAACATGGTTACGCAGCATTTTCAATAATGAATGTTACAAAAATTTGCATCATGATGGATACAATTTTTTTCTTTGCAATTTAGTTACAGAATTTTGTAACAGCTGTTACAGTTGTTATTCTTGCCACACAAAGCTTCAAAATAAAATTTTAGGTCGATCCGAGTCCCCTAGATTCTGATGCTAAGTCCTTTTCGCTTCTTATGAGAATCAACTCTCTCAGAAACTCTGAGTAGGTGCGAATAGAAGCTCAGATTCTGTCTCATCGACCCGCCACGCTACCAACTGCGCTATGCGGACAATCTGGAGTGAGTGGCGCAGGAGGCCAGTGACGTGAGGCGCGCGCGGTAAGGGACGGAGGCCGTGCCTAAGAAGCATACACGAGACTGAACCTTTGATTTAGCGTCGGGGAAAGTCTAAGTAGACGAAAACTGACTAATAAACTTGTCTACAGCGAACTCCCTGAGCTGGGCTTCGCCGTCTTAGGATGGCGGAGCTCGGCTCGCCTCCATTTGGCCAGATCCCCGGACTTGGTCTGAGTGAGGCTCCTGATGGTTGGCGCAAGGCTTAGAGCCGAACGGCGGCGCTGTCGCTGATTCGGCTTCCTTGTGGCACTTGGAGCTCTTAGAGCTCCATTTTTCGAGTGCGTGCTGGCTTGACAGGGGGGAGGGCTTTGGGAAAATCGAGGATACGCAGGTGGCTCCGCGAGGCGGAAGAGAGAGATTTCTGAGCGCCGCAGGCGGCCGCGTCAAAAGGTAGAGTCGTATGGAGCGAGGGGAGCGGGTGGGGTCCGGCTCGGGGTCCGGATACCGGGCCGGTGAGAGCGACCGAGAGTGGGTCTGGGTCTGTGCCTGAGTCCGGGACCCGGTCGGGCTCTGAGAGGAAGGGGTCCCGGGTGGCGGCCCGCCGAGGTGGGTCCCGGGCAAGGGCCGGACCGAGTCCCGGGGAGCGACCGAGGAGGCATAGTGCTTGGCGGGCCTTAAGCGGGACTCAGTCCGGAGGGCCTCTGTGGCGGCAGAGTCCCGAGAGGCCTGGCGGTGGAAGTCCGTCGGAGTCTCCCTCGGCCCCGACCCGTCTCTCTCTCTCTCTCTCTCTCTCTCTCTCTCTCTCTCTCTCTCTCTCTCTCTCTCTCTCTCTCTCAGTCCGGTCGGCTGTCCCCCTTTTCGTCCAAGTCCGGAGGGCCTCTGTGACGGCAGAGTCCCCTCGGCCCGGCGCCGCCCCGTTCGGCCATGACCGGGGTCTCTTCGGCTTGCCCGCCCATTCGGCCAAGATCGGGGACCCTCCGGCTTGCCCGCCCATTCGGCCAGGATCGGGGACCCTCCGGCTTGCCCGCCCATTCGGCCAAGATCGGGGACCCTCCGGCCTACCGCCCCATTCGTCCCCCAAGGCTCCAATCCGTCCAAGTCCCGCTCGGCCCGCCGCCCCAAACGCCTATGTCCCCAAGGTCTCTCTATTTCCGTACGAGTCCCCCTCGGCCCGCCGCCCCAAACACCCATGTCCCCGAGGTCCCCCTGTACCCGTACGAGTCCCCCCGGCCCCCCATACCCGTACGATTCCCCGCGACCCACCGCCCCATTCGACTAAGTCCCCCTGGGCCCGTCGCTGCATCGGTCAGAGTGCCCCAGAGCCGCCCCGACCCGTTAAGCGAGCGATATTAAGCACAAGTTGGTGCGGGCGTCACTCCGGCGTCTCTGGTCCGATCGGTGGCGTATTGACACGAGCGTCTTGGCCCGGCCTTTCGCTTTCCGCCCGTCACCCGCGCGACCCGATCGGATCACCCGTTCGGCCTCGAGAGCCGTCGGCGCGGCGCTCTGCACAGGACCGTATCATAGGGATGGTCAGATCCCGAACGAGTCCTCGGATCGGGATGAACCGTATACCGGAGGCTGCGTCTCGTCGCCCCGAGTCGTCCTGTGCGTCGCGCGTCGAGATCAGCCCAGCCGTTCCGGAGCTATAGGCGATGCAAGCTTATCGGTAGGCAACACGCCGTACGGGGAGGCCGAACGGATTGCCTATGCGCCGTTCTGCAGGCGCTGGCAAAAAGGACACTTTTTCAAACGCGTTTTTCGACCAGAAGGAGAAGCGGTCGAGACGAACGGAGCGCGTCGTTGGAAAGGGGAAGGTTCAAAGCAGACGCAGGTACCCGGTGGTGCGCGAAGGCACGTCGGTAAGGGTGCCTTCGGGGGCCCCAAAGACGGACTGCCCGAAAGGACCTTTACGACCCTGTCCCGGCCGAACGGGTTGAGATAACAGACCCCGGTTTCGACGAGAGGCCATATCGGCGTCCCCTCTACGAGATCGTGTCGAGAGATCGGGTCTTGGAGACGCGGCGAGGGGGAGAAAGGGGCAAAGACAGTCGGGGGGATCACACTATTTGAAACGAATCGAACCTTCGCTGAGCCCTGACTGCCGAACGGTCCGAGCTAGGGGGCTCGGTCACACCTCATTCGATAGCCCTTGAAAAGTTCTATATGCATGCCGAAAACCACCTGCAAGAACAAAGAAGTTCCGGAGAGAGGGCTGATCGTCCCCCGATTTGAGCAATTTGGTGCAAGGTTCCGGAATCGGACCTTCCAACGGCGATTCACCGGTCGAGGTACGAGCTGGAAGGCTCTTCTCGGTCTCAAAATGAAGGTATTAAAACGCCCTAGAGATACGATTGGTTGGTATGCTGCCGTGGGTCTCCGTCGGCCGAGAGGACCCGTCTTTCAAGAAAAAAGACAGTGTACCCGTGGGCTCCGATTCCCTCATTGGCACCTTCGGCGGTCCGCCACGGCCGAACGAAGCGATGAAAAAGGACTCCATCTTCGCTCGAGCCTAGCTAAGACACGAACTTTGGACGTGGCGGCACCCCGAGCCGATGCTGCACACGTCGACCACTGAATGGGCGATCGTCCGTACTTAAGCGTTGAGGGGGAGGGGCGATTTGACTCCATTTTTGAACATTGGCAGAGCTCTAGCGGCCGAACGAAAAATGATAGAGGGTCGCGTCATGGTTCATTGGAAAGCTCTTGTTACGCTCTATAAGCATGCTGAAAACGATGATTAAGTCCGGAGGTGTTCGCGAGGGAGGGCCGATCGTTCCCCAATTTAGGCGGTTTGGTGAAAGGTCCCGGAATCGGACCTTCGAACGGTGATTCACTGGTCGAGGCGAGAGCTAACGGGATGGGCTAGGCGTCTAAACAAAGGTATTACATGGCGCTAGACGATGAAATCATTAAATATGGTACTGCGAGTTCCTGTAAGCCAAAGGGAGCGATCGTTTGCAAAAAATAACAGTGTACCTGCAAGCTCCGGTTTCCCGATTGAGACCCTCGGCTGGCTGCCCTGAAAAAATGAAAGCAAGTAATGGGACTCTGTCTACGCTCAAATGGCGGCAAGACAAGTCAGTCGAGTGTGGCAAAACGCGAAGTCGGTCCGAAGCACGTCGACCAGTGAATGGGCGATCGTTCACACTTAGGCATCCTGATCGCAAGGCGATTTGACTCCATTTTAGGACATTGGCACGGACCTGGCAGCCGAACCATAAGTGCTAGAGGGTCGGTCTAACTCTCATCCGAAAGCTCTTTAAATGGTTTATAAGCATGCTAAAAGACAGCGTTACGATGTGAGGGGTTCTGGAGGGAGGGGCGATCGTTCCCCCATTTTAGCACTTTGGTGCAAGGTTCCCGATTTGGACCTTCAAACGGGGATTCACTGGTCGAGGTGGGAGCTACCGGGCACGGCTAGCTTTCAAAATGAAGGTAATGAATAGTGCTAGACGACTTCACCAATTAGAATACTACTGCGAGTCCCTGTTTGCCAAATGGACCGATCGTTCAAGAAAAGTAACAGTGGGCCGGCAAGCTCCGATGTCCCGATTCGCACCTTTGGCGGGCCGCCATGACGAAAGGACTCTGGACAAAGGGACTCCGTTCTCGCTGAAGTCTATCTTAGACATGTTTCTTGGTTGCTGCGAACTTTCAGACCGGTCCCAATCACGTCGACCAGTGAATAGGCGATCGTTCGAACTTGTGCACTTGGGAAAAATAGTGGTTTGACTCCTTCTTTAGACGTTGAAACGGCTCTGGCGGCCGAACTATGCGACCAAAGAGGCTCGTTGGACTCCCATTTAAAAGCTTTTGAGTTGTTCTAATTGCATGTAAAAATTCAAGATTACAATTACAGCGGTTCGAGAGTGAGAGGCGATCGTTCCCCCATTTCAGCGGTCTGGTGCAAGGTTCCAGATTTGGACCTTCCAACGGCGATTCACCGGTCGAGGTACGAGCTGGGAGGCTCTTCTCGGGCTCAAAATGAAGGTATTAAAACGCCCAAGAGATAACGAATGGTTGGTATGCTGCCGTGAGTCTTTGTCGGCCGAGAGGACCCGTCTTTCAAGAAAAAAGACAGTGTACCCGCGGGCTCCGATTCCCTCATTGGCACCTTCGGCGGTCCGCCACGGCCGAACGAAGCGATGAAAAAGGACTCCGTCTTCGCTCGAGCCTAGCTAAGACACGAACTTTGAACGTGGCGGCACCCCGAGCCGATGCTGCACACGTCGACCACTGAATGGGCGATCGTCCGTACTTAAGCGTTGAGGGGGAGGGGCGATTTGACTCCATTTTTGAACATTGGCAGAGCTCTAGCGGCCGAACGAAAAATGATAGAGGGTCGCGTCATGGTTCATTGGAAAGCTCTTGTTACGCTCTATAAGCATGCTGAAAACGATGATTAAGTCCGGAGGGGTTCGCGAGGGAGGGCCGATCGTTCCCCAATTTAGGCGGTTTGGTACAAGGTCCCGGAGTCGGACATTCGAACGGTGATTCACTGGTCGAGGCGAGAGCTAACGGGATAGGCTAGGCGTCTAAACGAAGGTATTACATGGCGCTATACGATGAAATCATTAAATATGGTACTGCGAGTTCCTGTTAGCCAAAGGGAGCGATCGTTTGCAAAAAATGACAGTGTACCTGCAAGCTCCGACTTCCCGATTGAGACCCTCGGCTGGCTGCCCTGAAAAAATGAAAGCAAGTAATGGGACTCTGTCTACGCTCAAATGACGGCAAGACAGGTCAGTCGAGTGTGGCAAAACGCGAAGTCGGTCCGAAGCACGTCGACCAGTGAATGGGCGATCGTTTACACTTAGGCATCCTGATCGCAAGGCGATTTGACTCCATTTTAGGACATCGGCACGGACCTGGCAGCCGAACCATAAGTGCTAGAGGGTCAGTCTAACTCTCATTTGAAAGCTCTTTAAATGCTCTATAAGCATGCCAAAGAGAGGCGTTTTTAATAGAGGGGTTCGCGAGGGAGGGCCGATCGTTCCCCAATTTTAGCGATTTGGTGAAAGGTTCCCGATTTGGACCTTCAAACGGTGATTCACTGGTCGAGGCGAGAGCTAACGGGCTGGGCTAGGCGTCTAAACGAAGGTATTACATGGCGCTAGACGATGAAATCATTTAATATGGTACTGCGAGTCCCTGTTAGCCAAATGGGGCGATCGTTTGGAAAAAATGACAGTGCACCTGCAAGCTCCGACTTCCCGATTGAGACCCTCGGCTGGCTGCCCTGAAAAAATGAAAGCAATAAATGGGACTCTGTCTACGCTCAAATGACGGAAAGACAGGTCAGTAAAGTGTGGCAAAACGTGAAGTCGGTCCCAAGCACGTCGACCAGTGAATGGGCGATCGTTCACACTTAGGCATTCTGATCGCAAGGCGATATGACTCCATTTTAGTTCATTGGCACGGACCTGGCAGCCGAACCATAAGTGCTAGAGGGTCGGTCTACCTTTCATTCGAAAGCTCTTCAAATGGTCTATAAGCATACTAAAAGACAGCGTTACGATTTGAGGGGTTCTGGAGGGAGGGGCGATCGTTCCTTCATTTTAGCACTTTGGTGCAAGGTTCCCGATTTGGACCTTCAAACGGGGATTCACTGGTCGAGGTGCGAGCTACCGGGCACGGCTAGCTTTCAAAATGAAGGTAATGAATAGTGCTAGACGACTTCACCAATTAGAATACTACTGCGAGTCCCTGTTTGCCAAATGGACCGATCGTTCAAGAAAAGTAACAGTGGGCCGGCAAGCTCCGATGTCCCGATTCGCTCCTTTGGCGGGCCGCCATGACGAAAGGACTCGGCAAAAAGGGACTCCGTTCTCACTGAAGTCTATCTTAGACATGTTTCTTAGTTGTTGCGAACTTTCAGACCGGTCCCAATCACGTCGACCAGTGAATAGGCGATTGTTCGAACTTGTGCACTTGGGAAAAATAGTGGTTTGACTCCTTTTTTAGACATTGAAACGGCTCTGGCGGCCGAACTATGCGACCAAAGAGGCTCGTTGGACTCCCATTTAAAAGCTTTTGAGTTGTTCTAATTGCATGTAAAAATTCAAGATTACAATTACAGCGGTTCGGGAGTGAGAGGTGATCGTTCCCCCATTTCAGCGGTTTGGTGCAAGGTTCCCGATTTGGACCTTCCAACGGCGATTCACCGGTCGAGGTACGAGCTGGGAGGCTCTTCTCGGGCTCAAAATGAAGGTATTGAAACGCCCAAGAGATAACGAATGGTTGGTATGCTGCCGTGAGTCTCCGTCGGCCGAGAGGACCCGTCTTTCAAGAAAAAAGACAGTGTACCCGCGGGCTCCGATTCCCTCATTGGCACCTTCGGCGGTCCGCCACGGCCGAACGAAGCGATGAAAAAGGACTCCGTCTTCGCTCGTGCCTAGCTAAGACACGAACTTTGAACGTGGCGGCACCCCGAGCCGATGCTGCACACGTCGACCACTGAATGGGCGATCGTCCGTACTTAAGCGTGAAGGGGGAGGGGCGATTTGACTCCATTTTTGAACATTGGCAGAGCTCTAGCGGCCGAACGAAAAATGATAGAGGGTCGCGTCATGGTTTATTGGAAAGCTCTTGTTACGCTCTATAAGCATGCTGAAAACGATGATTAAGTCCGGAGGGGTTCGCGAGGGAGGGCCGATCGTTCCCCAATTTAGGCGGTTTGGTACAAGGTCCTGGAATCGGACCTTCGAACGGTGATTCACTGGTCGAGGCGAAAGCTAACGGGATGGGCCAGGCGTCTAAACGAAGGTATTACATGGCGCTATACGATGAAATCATTAAATATGGTACTGCGAGTTCCTGTTAGCCAAAGGGAGCGATCGTTTGCAAAAAATGACAGTGTACCTGCAAGCTCCGACTTCCCGATTGAGACCCTCGGCTGGCTGCCCTGAAAAAATGAAAGCAAGAAATGGGACTCTGTCTACGCTCAAATGACGGCAAGACAGGTCAGTCGAGTGTGGCAAAACGCGAAGTCGGTCCGAAGCACGTCGACCAGTGAATGGGCGATCGTTCACACTTAGGCATCCTGATCGCAAGGCGATTTGACTCCATTTTAGGACATCAGCACGGACCTGGCAGCCGAACCATAAGTGCTAGAGGGTCAGTCTAACTCTCATTTGAAAGCTCTTTAAATGTTCTATAAGCATGCCAAAGAGAGGCGTTTTTAATAGAGGGGTTCGCGAGGGAGGGCCGATCGTTCCCCAATTTTAGCGATTTGGTGAAGGGTTCCCGATTTGGACCTTCAAACGGTGATTCACTGGTCATGGCAAGAGCTAACGGGCTAAGCTAGGCGTCTAAACAAAGGTATTACATGGCGCTAGACGATGAAATCATTTAATATGGTACTGCGAGTCCCTGTTAGCCAAAGGGAGCGATCGTTTGCAAAAAATGACAGTGCACCTGCAAGCTCCGACTTCCCGATTGAGACCCTCGGCTGGCTGCCCTGAAAAAATGAAAGCAATAAATGGGACTCTGTCTACGCTCAAATGACGGCAAGACAGGTCAGTCGAGTGTGGCAAAACGTGAAGTCGGTCCCAAGCACGTCGACCAGTGAATGGGCGATCGTTCACACTTAGGCATTCTGATCGCAAGGCGATTTGACTCAATTTTAGGACATTAGCACGGACCTGGCAGCCGAACCATAAGTGCTAGAGGGTCGCTCTAGGGCTCATTCGAAAGCTGTTTAGAAGGTCTGTAAGCATGCCAAAGTGAGGCGTTTTAAATAGAAAGGTTCGCGAGGGAGGGCCGATCGTTCCCCCATTTAGCGATTTGGTGAAAGGTTCCCGATTTGGACCTTCAAACGGTGATTCACTGGTCGAGGCGAGAGCTAACGGGCTGGGCTAGGGGTCTAAACGAAGGTATGACATGGCGCTAGACGATGAAATCATTTAATATGGTACTGCGAGTCCCTGTTAGCCAAAGGGAACGATCGTTTGGAAAAAATGACAGTGTACCGGCAAGCTCAGACTTCCTGATTGAGACCTTGGGCTGGCTGCCCTGGAAAAACGAATGCAATAAAAGGGACTCTGTCTACGCTCAAATGACGGCACGACATGTCAGTCAAGTTTGGCAAAACGTGAAGTCGGTCCCAAGCACGTCGACCAGTGAATAGGCGATCGTTCGAACTTAAGCATTCTGGTCGAAAGGCGATATAAATCCATTTTAGGACATTGGCACGGACCTGGCAGCCGAACCATAAGTGCTAGAGGGTCGGTCTAACTCGCATCCGAAAGCTCTTTAAATGGTCTATAAGCATGCTAAAAGACAGCGTTACGATGTGAGGGGTTCTGGAGGGAAGGGCGATCGTTCCCCCATTTTAGCACTTTGGTGCAAGGTTCCCGATTTGGACCTTCAAACGGGGATTCACTGGTCGAGGTGGGAGCTACCGGGCACGGCTAGCTTTCAAAATGAAGGTAATGAATAGTGCTAGACGACTTCACCAATTAGAATACTACTGCGAGTCCCTGTTTGCCAAATGGACCGATCGTTCAAGAAAAGTAACAGTGGGCCGGCAAGCTCCGATGTCCCGATTCGCACCTTTGGCGGGCCGCCATGACGAAAGGACTCTGGACAAAGGGACTCCGTTCTCGCTGAAGTCTATCTTAGACATGTTTCTTGGTTGCTGCGAACTTTCAGACCGGTCCCAATCACGTCGACCAGTGAATAGGCGATCGTTCGAACTTGTGCACTTGGGAAAAATAGTGGTTTGACTCCTTTTTTAGACGTTGAAACGGCTCTGGCGGCCGAACTATGCGACCAAAGAGGCTCGTTGGACTCCCATTTAAAAGCTTTTGAGTTGTTCTAATTGCATGTAAAAATTCAAGATTACAATTACAGCGGTTCGGGAGTGAGAGGCGATCGTTCCCCCATTTCAGCGGTCTGGTGCAAGGTTCCCGATTCGGACCTTCCAACGGCGATTCACCGGTCGAGGTACGAGCTGGGAGGCGCTTCTCGGGCTCAAAATGAAGGTATTGAAACGCCCAAGAGATAACTAATGGTTGGTATGCTGCCGTGAGTCTCCGTCGGCCGAGAGGACCCGTCATTCAAGAAAAAAGACAGTGTACCCGCGGGCTCCGATTCCCTCATTGGCACCTTCGGCGGTCCGCCACGGCCGAACGAAGCGATGAAAAAGGACTCCGTCTTCGCTCGTGCCTAGCTAAGACACGAACTTTGAACGTGGCGGCACCCCGAGCCGATGCTGCACACGTCGACCACTGAATGGGCGATCGTCCGTACTTAAGCGTTGAGGGGGAGGGGCGATTTGACTCCATTTTTGAACATTGGCAGAGCTCTAGCGGCCGAACGAAAAATGATAGAGGGTCGCGTCATGGTTTATTGGAAAGCTCTTGTTACGCTCTATAAGCATGCTGAAAACGATGATTAAGTCCGGAGGGGTTCGCGAGGGAGGGCCGATCGTTCCCCAATTTAGGCGGTTTGGTACAAGGTCCTGGAATCGGACCTTCGAACGGTGATTCACTGGTCGAGGCGAGAGCTAACGGGATGGGCCAGGCGTCTAAACGAAGGTATTACATGGCGCTAGACGATGAAATCATTAAATATGGTACTGCGAGTTCCTGTTAGCCAAAGGGAGCGATCGTTTGCAAAAAATGACAGTGTACCTGCAAGCTCCGACTTCCCGATTGAGACCCTCGGCTGGCTGCCCTGAAAAAATGAAAGCAAGAAATGGGACTCTGTCTACGCTCAAATGACGGCAAGACAGGTCAGTCGAGTGTGGCAAAACGCGAAGTCGGTCCGAAGCACGTCGACCAGTGAATGGGCGATCGTTCACACTTAAGCATCCTGATCGCAAGGCGATTTGACTCCATTTTAGGACATCGGCACGGACCTGGCAGCCGAACCATAAGTGCTAGAGGGTCAGTCTAACTCTCATTTGAAAGCTCTTTAAATGCTCTATAAGCATGCCAAAGAGAGGCGTTTTTAATAGAGGGGTTCGCGAGGGAGGGCCGATCGTTCCCCAATTTAGGCGGTTTGGTACAAGGTCCCGGAATCGGACCTTCGAACGGTGATTCACTGGTCGAGGCGAGAGCTAACGGGATGGGCTAGGCGTCTAAACGAAGGTATTACATGGCGCTAGACGATGAAATCATTTAATATGGTACTGCGAGTCCCTGTTAGCCAAATGGGGCGATCGTTTGGAAAGAATGACAGTGCACCTGCAAGCTCCGACTTCCTGATTGAGACCCTCGGCTGGCTGCCCTGAAAAAATGAAACCAATAAATGGGACTCTGTCTACGCTCAAATGACGGAAAGACAGGTCAGTAAAGTGTGGCAAAACGTGAAGTCGGTCCCAAGCACGTCGACCAGTGAATGGGCGATCGTTCACACTTAGGCATTCTGATCGCAAGGCGATATGACTCCATTTTAGGACATTGGCACGGACCTGGCAGCCGAACCATAAGTGCTAGAGGGTCGGTCTACCTTTCATTCGAAAGCGTTTCAAATGGTCTATAAGCATACTAAAAGACAGCGTTACGATTTGAGGGGTTCTGGAGGGAGGGGCGATCGTTCCTTCATTTTAGCACTTTGGTGCAAGGTTCCCGATTTGGACCTTCAAACGGGGATTCACTGGTCGAGGTGGGAGCTACCGGGCACGGCTAGCTTTCAAAATGAAGGTAATGAATAGTGCTAGACGACTTCCTCAATTAGAATACTACTGCGAGTCCCTGTTTGCCAAATGGACCGATCGTTCAAGAAAAGTAACAGTGGGCCGGCAAGCTCCGATGTCCCGATTCGCACCTTTGGCGGGCCGCCATGACGAAAGGACTCGGCAAAAAGGGACTCCGTTCTCACTGAAGTCTATCTTAGACATGTTTCTTAGTTGTTGCGAACTTTCAGACCGGTCCCAATCACGTCGACCAGTGAATAGGCGATTGTTCGAACTTGTGCACTTGGGAAAAATAGTGGTTTGACTCCTTTTTTAGACATTGAAACGGCTCTGGCGGCCGAACTATGCGACCAAAGAGGCTCGTTGGACTCCCATTTAAAAGCTTTTGAGTTGTTCTAATTGCATGTAAAAATTCAAGATTACAATTACAGCGGTTCGGGAGTGAGAGGTGATCGTTCCCCCATTTCAGCGGTTTGGTGCAAGGTTCCCGATTTGGACCTTCCAACGGCGATTCACCGGTCGAGGTACGAGCTGGGAGGCTCTTCTCGGGCTCAAAATGAAGGTATTGAAACGCCCAAGAGATAACGAATGGTTGGTATGCTGCCGTGAGTCTCCGTCGGCCGAGAGGACCCGTCTTTCAAGAAAAAAGACAGTGTACCCGCGGGCTCCGATTCCCTCATTGGCACCTTCGGCGGTCCGCCACGGCCGAACGAAGCGATGAAAAAGGACTCCGTCTTCGCTCGTGCCTAGCTAAGACACGAACTTTGAACGTGGCGGCACCCCGAGCCGATGCTGCACACGTCGACCACTGAATGGGCGATCGTCCGTACTTAAGCGTTGAGGGGGAGGGGCGATTTGACTCCATTTTTGAACATTGGCAGAGCTCTAGCGGCCGAACGAAAAATGATAGAGGGTCGCGTCATGGTTTATTGGAAAGCTCTTGTTACGCTCTATAAGCATGCTGAAAACGATGATTAAGTCCGGAGGGGTTCGCGAGGGAGGGCCGATCGTTCCCCAATTTAGGCGGTTTGGTACAAGGTCCTGGAATCGGATCTTTGAACGGTGATTCACTGGTCGAGGCGAGAGCTAACGGGATAGGCCAGGCGTCTAAACGAAGGTATTACATGGCGCTAGACGATGAAATCATTAAATATGGTACTGCGAGTTCCTGTTAGCCAAAGGGAGCGATCGTTTGCAAAAAATGACAGTGTACCTGCAAGCTCCGACTTCCCGATTGAGACCCTCGGCTGGCTGCCCTGAAAAAATGAAAGCAAGAAATGGGACTCTGTCTACGCTCAAATGACGGCAAGACAGGTCAGTCGAGTGTGGCAAAACGCGAAGTCGGTCCGAAGCACGTCGACCAGTGAATGGGCGATCGTTCACACTTAGGCATCCTGATCGCAAGGCGATTTGACTCCATTTTAGGACATCAGCACGGACCTTGCAGCCGAACCATAAGTGCTAGAGGGTCAGTCTAACTCTCATTTGAAAGCTCTTTAAATGTTCTATAAGCATGCCAAAGAGAGGCGTTTTTAATAGAGGGGTTCGCGAGGGAGGGCCGATCGTTCCCCAATTTTAGCGATTTGGAGAAGGGTTCCCGATTTGGACCTTCAAACGGTGATTCACTGGTCATGGCAAGAGCTAACGGGCTAAGCTAGGCGTCTAAACAAAGGTATTACATGGCGCTAGACGATGAAATCATTTAATATGGTACTGCGAGTCCCTGTTAGCCAAAGGGGGCGATCGTTTGCAAAAAATGACAGTGCACCTGCAAGCTCCGACTTCCCGATTGAGACCCTCGGCTGGCTGCCCTGAAAAAATGAAAGCAATAAATGGGACTCTGTCTACGCTCAAATGACGGAAAGACAGGTCAGTCGAGTGTGGCAAAACGTGAAGTCGGTCCCAAGCACGTCGACCAGTGAATAGGCGATCGTTCACACTTAGGCATTCTGATCGCAAGGCGATTTGACTCAATTTTAGGACATTAGCACGGACCTGGCAGCCGAACCATAAGTGCTAGAGGGTCGCTCTAGGGCTCATTCGAAAGCTGTTTAGAAGGTCTGTAAGCATGCCAAAGTGAGGCGTTTTAAATAGAAAGGTTCGCGAGGGAGGGCCGATCGTTCCCCCATTTAGCGATTTGGTGAAAGGTTCCCGATTTGGACCTTCAAACGGTGATTCACTGGTCGAGGCGAGAGCTAACGG
Organism: Stenchaetothrips biformis; assembly: GCA_030522485.1. Lineage (NCBI taxonomy): Eukaryota > Metazoa > Arthropoda > Insecta > Thysanoptera > Thripidae > Stenchaetothrips > Stenchaetothrips biformis. Next base: position 1,693,145 of record CM060089.1, on the reverse strand, counting down.
GCTGGGCTAGGGGTCTAAACGAAGGTATGACATGGCGCTAGACGATGAAATCATTTAATATGGTACTGCGAGTCCCTGTTAGCCAAAGGGAACGATCGTTTGGAAAAAATGACAGTGTACCGGCAAGCTCAGACTTCCTGATTGAGACCTTGGGCAGGCTGCCCTGGAAAAACAAATGCAAGTAATGGGACTCTGTCTTCGCCCAAATGACGGCAAGACAGGTCAGTCGAGTGTGGCAAAACGTGAAGTCGGTCCGAAGCACGTCGACCAGTGAATGGGCGATCGTTCACACTTGGGCATTCTGATCGCAAGGCGATATGACTCCATTTTAGGACATTGGCGCGGACCTGGCAGCCGAACCATAAGTGCTAGAGGGTCGCTCTGGGTCTCATTCGAAAGCTCTTAAAAAGCTCTATAAGGATGCCAAAGAAAGGCCTTTTCAATAGAGGGGTTCGCGAGGGAGGGCCGATCGTTCCCCAATTTAGGCAGTTTGGTACAAGGTTCCCGATTTGGACCTTCAAACGGTGATTCACTGGTCGAGGCGAGAGCTAACGGGCTGGGCTAGGCGTCTAAACGAAGGTTTTAGATGGCGCTAGACGATGAAATCATTTAATATGGTACTGCGAGTCCCTGTTAGCCAAATGGGGCGATCGTTTGGAAAAAATGACAGTGCACCTGCAAGCTCCGACTT